>CM041039.1:4185462-4785462 GCA_023078785.2 Hyles euphorbiae | reverse complement strand
CAAATTACTCTCTCTTGCCTACGACTGCCTCGGTGGCGTAGTTGTACTAAGGTGCGGTTACAAAGCTGAGGTCTCGGGTTCGAATCCCGGGCTGGGCAAAGTGATATTGGATTTTTCTATTCATTATCAGTCCAGAGTCAGGAATTTGTGCCCGATATGGCGATAGGCTCGCCACCTATCACATTGTGGGACGGAACATACCAGGCGAAATGTGGGTGTTCTGGCACCTCTGCCTACCCCTTCTTGGGATATAGGCGTGAGTTTATGTATGTATGTATGTACAAATTACTCCATATTCAACATTGCAAAACTCTACCGCGAATACATACAAAGCATCTTCGAACCATTACCCGATGCAATACAGGAAACGTGCACCATTCGATACAATTATTAATGCAATTAAAAAGTATAATAATCAGTCCGATAGTGTAACTGTATCTCCATGGCAGTTAATTCAATGCATCCTGTTAATATATAAGCTGTATAGTCTGTCGATACGTGACAAAGATAAGGAATCGCCGACGGAAGCTATTTCTCTATCGTCTATACCAATTTATATCGCATGATGTATTGAAGATACTAGTATGCCTGTACTAAGGTATGCTGCACGACCAACGTTTGTTTAGATCAGTGGTTCTTAACGTTTGAATTATTATTTTCTTCCTTTTTTTATAAATAAATACACCCAACAGTCACATACATAGGCCTAACTCCTCATTAAGATCAATTAAGTCTTGTGTCGTGGGTATCAGAAACTATAAGAGATTTTTCGGTCTCACAAACACCAGACCCAAGACAAATATTTGTAGGCCGCACAATCATTTGTCTCAGTGAGGGGATCGAACCCGTGGCCTCTCGTTTCACAGCCGGCGTCTAACCAAGTGTACTACGTAGGCTGTGAAAATTGATTAATCACGAGGGATCATTTGACAAAAGTTTTGACAAAATTCATTTGATAAAAACCACTGAGGATGCTACCAAGGACCTCCACCAGTGGTCCGCGGAACATCAGTTTATTTATTTATCTAATATCTTATTAGCATTTTATTTAAAATACTAGTTACTACTTTATTATATTTTTTTTTTTTTTTCAAAGAAATTCATAATTTACGTTAACCAAATTTCCGTCCCACTACTACCAACAGTCCTCCTCTACAACCGAAAGTACCATTGAGAGGGGTTAGGCAATATCCAGAAAATTACCCAATTTTCACCTGCACAACTACCCTCCCCATGGTCGTCCAAAACTTCGGCACTAACACAATGAATATAGATAGTACGTCAAAGTGTACAATTTCGTAATCCGCATCGGTTGCAGCTGCGGGAACCGGGTCACCCAGTTCGAGAGCGCGCCGCGCCGCGTCCGCTAGTCTGGCAATGCCTCGGGATGGCCAGGAACGAAAATTAAATTTACTATTTTACAACCAAAAAATTTTGTTCTTCAATGGTAAGGCGATTTGTGATATTCGATATTTTAATTTGGAAATAAATAGGGTGTTTAGAAGAAAGGTTTGATGTGCGAAAGAATATGGTTCAAAAGGCAACTAGTTTATATCAAAAGCTAAACGCATGAATGTTTTCATGTAGGCACAGTTACAGAGTGAAATTCAAAGCACTAAATTATATTACTTCATAGCTATGACACAATCGAGAATACGATTGAGAGTGGTTAGGCCTAAACAATATTGTAATGCAATATTTAGCAATACAAAATACACTACAAATATTTGCAGGCATTTATATTCAAATTAATAAATAAAACTCGTTAAAATATTTTATAGTTACTCAAATCAAAATAACCATATCATATCTAATAAACTAAAATCATCGCTGTCTTAGCCGCAAGAAATCTACTGCTGAACATAATTTTCCTCACAAATGTCCACAGCGACTCATACAAAGCGTCTTTCATCCTTGACTTTATGCAACCTTTATTACGTTATTTATCCACCTTGTATACGTCCTACGCTTGCCTTTATTCTTTAAAATATACCCTAAATAAACGCTATTGTCCGAACCTATAAAGCTGGCAACCCCCAGCGCGCCGGATGGCGTACCGTCCGCAACTTGTGCACAAAAGTTACACTTTTGATATACGCTTTGTTT
This sequence comes from Hyles euphorbiae, assembly GCA_023078785.2. NCBI lineage: Eukaryota > Metazoa > Arthropoda > Insecta > Lepidoptera > Sphingidae > Hyles > Hyles euphorbiae. The sequence continues at coordinate 4,783,356 of CM041039.1, read as the reverse complement.
ACGAGCGGCGTGTGTTGAATTCCCCGTTGCAGTATGAATTGCATTCCGCTTGAGAAAAATACGAAACTTTTGAACAGGTCCGCTCTTCGGGGGATAATGGCATCTGTGTTTCGCTACAAGTGCATAATCATCGTTTTACTTGCTTTTGTTTCGTTTTGGTTGACGAAAATCTTTTATAATATACGAAAAAATTACCAAAATGTTTGCATTTGTGTGCTATTTGGTACAGTCCTTTACATCATAAAAAAACATTCTCTACATTTATGATAAGTGTGGTGCAAGAATAGACATTTTCAAAACATTTTTGGAAGCATAAGAATGGGTCATTATCACCATTCCATAGAGATCATTGGAGTATTTCCAAATTGATAATAATGTTGACACTACAAAGCCACATTAGATTCAAAATGTAACGAAATTGCAAATGATCTAAATTATAATGTCAAAGATTTAAGCAACTCCGCCGTACATCTCTATCCACTATTACATCAAATTAATAAAAGCTAGATTAGATCACGACACAGATTTATATTTAGTTCATTAGAAACACACAAGAATTTAATGCAATAAAGTTTCATAACATGTTACAAACCCCATTTCCCGACAGCGTCATATCTTGACGTATAGATTATGTTCAATCATTTTATTTATGTCCTGGGTCTATTAGACCAACACAACTGTATTTTTATGTTTATTTCCGTTTTAGACTATTATTATTTACAACATGTAAATCCTGCTATGGTGACCTATCCGAATCTGTCGTATTTAAGAAGACCGATATAGCCACCAGCTACAATGCACATTCCTTTGATAGGACGAGACACGAGTATAAAAATACGCTAACGGCATCTATATTTTAAATCATTAATCGACTTCAAAAAAAAGGAGGATATCAAATCGATTTGTAAGTATGTAATCTTGTCAGAATTGCACGGTTTATGTAGAATAATTTCCCATAAAATAAAGGCTAAACGGGAAGTATCAAATCCACTAATTGTTTAAAATCAAGCTCGTGTCACGACAAAACTGTTGTGATAAAACTACAGTGCGGTTGAGGCTTCTTTGCGACAACAAAGGACTTCCATTACTGCGGTCTGAGGTACCGGGCCGCGGTTGCACGTGTCGCGACGACACCGCAGCCGGTGGAAGGTTAAGGCTCAATTCGCACTGGACTGAATCATTCTAGCAGCATCGATTCGCATTTATCTGTTGAAAATTAATACACATCGGTCATGGGAACTAATTCTTACTTAAGAAAGAGAAAGAAAAAGATATTTATTTTGTAAAACATGAGTGACAATAAATCTGTACAAGATCTTCAGTTTAAAAAAGTAGCTACATGTTTTGCCTTTTAAGGCGTACAAAATTTATATTTAGCGCATAGGCGCATATAATGAATAGTAATAGGTGTTACAGTGAGCAAAGTAAATCTGGAAACAGACTATTGAGGCTATACGATATAATCGTATTTCTGATTATGTTAAGTGCGTATTAAAACCACTTATTGTCCATAAGAGACTCTCCAAGCTTCACTGCTCGGTGTCAATTGCTATTGATCCTGGCCAACAGGAATTGCAATGGGTGTAAAAGCAGGAAAATCTCTTGAGTACAAACTCCAGATTGCATTGAAAATGGAGCTCAAATGTCCTTAACACGTGTACCAGCGTCCAGCTGATCTATTTTAATTATATCGGCTTTAGCGCGATTAGTGCCGATGCGACCCACATCGGACCGGCCATAAAACAATGGAACGCGGCGCCGACATGAACTCTGTACGTGACATAATGCTGAGGCGAGATTAATGTGGACTGTAATATCAATAATATGTGATTGATGAGCGTCATTGAATTGCTTTATTGTACTGTAACTATCATTGAAATTTCTTATTGTACTAAGGTATGGATCGGAGCAATTCAGTGTTGTTGAAAAGAACTAAAATGAAATGTATTGTCTTAAAGAAATATATCCTTCGAATTGAATTTAATTTTGAGTATTATGCGCTTCCAACAGGTCATTGTGGAGATCATTGGGGGAGGCCTATTTTCAGCAGTCGACTTCCTGTGGCTGATATGATGATGATGATGATGATTATGGGCTTGGTTTCGAACCCAATATGTTACGGTTCACAGATAATGTACGTTTTTACTAATGAGTATGTAAACGTACTAAGAGCGTAAAAAAAAACGAGCAAACAATATTCTTAAAAGATTCAGTAAAAGTTTCTTTAGATTAGAATTTTAAAATAAACAGTACGCATGCGGTTAAAAAATAATATACGATGTGTGCCAAACATTTAATAATTGTGAATGATTAGAAGTCAACGAGGAATGGGCGGTATATTGCAAAGCCGGATACTGGCATAAGATGATACAATACGGATCAAAATACATCGATGACAGTATTGAATCATTATTAATATTAGACTTATTACCTCACCGATTGTGCAAAAGTATATTTTAAAGTCTTTAGTATTCTCGGTGTTAGGCTGACCGATCGCATCCGAAACACTGAACTGCGCTCGAAAACCCGCATTGTAGATGTCGGGCGCAAGGCGGCTTCACTTAAGTGGAACTGGGCGGGACATGTGATTCGAATGCATCCAAACCGTTGGGCCAAACTGGCTACAAGCTGGATTCCTGAGAATGGCCGAAGAAAACGCGGAAGACCAAAGATGCGGTGGAAAGACAAGTTGGATGCATTCGAGCCAAAATGGCAAGAGCTCGCAGAGGACAAGGTCAAGTGGAATGATAAAGGGGAGGCCTTTGCCCAGCAGTGGGACACAGTATAGGCTATTAAAAAAAAAAAAAAATGTTATGCCTTTTTACTATACATACGTGTCCCAGGGCGGTTCCCAGGCCTATTACACATTATTTGAGGACGTTTCAAAATATTTTAATATGTTTGTGCTATGTGCGAGATTTTTGTTTACTTTAATGATAATATTAAAACTAAATTTAAACTTTTTACTGTTTAAACAATCATTTAAGGATCTAAACAAACACCGATTAGAAACAAACGGATTAATTACAACGACTTAACGCAAAAGGAAACAATGATTATTAATTCGCAATATTAATTAGCCTAATCACGCGTTAATCAAACAACCGAATGATTTATGAAACTCTAACAAAAATGGATAAACAAACACGCAGAGCAATAGTGTTAAAAAAGCAAGCGTGGGAAGCTTCAGCGGTTCGTTTACTCACATCCACCAAAATACGTATAAACATTTGCACACTAATATAGCGGAAATGATTACGCCAAAATGTACTGAAAACACGGTTCTCGGAAACACGATTCATAGTATATTTTCAAAACAAAGTGAATTTATTTTACGCCTTATTCGTGTTACTTTTGACTTCTGTGCGTGAGTTACAGTCATATTACTAATTGTTTGTAGCATACCGCGGTTAGTATACTAGTGATCAGTTTTGTGAAAGTATTTTCAAAGGTCTACTGATGATTCTGACATCAATAAGGTTACCACTATCGAATGAAATCAGGAAGATTTCGCGCACATTCTGAGATCAAAAGTGGGTCATAATTTAGATTGGTCACTTATTCTTGCTGCAAACCCAATAAATTACTACCGAAAAAATGCCTTATATAAAAGCTACATTCAAAACAAATATATCCTACAAAATTCCGGGCTTTGGTTAAATAAATTCAGCTCTAAAATCATTGAACAAACAGTTTTGTTTACTAGCACATGCAGAATGAGGAGACATCGGGCAATGTCGACGACACGCAGGGTGGCGTGACGAGACAAAACGTTGGCACGCGACCGTATCGACGTGAATTCTTTCTTAGTTCTTTCATTCATTCGATGGACATATTATAGAATGAAAGAATATTTTTTACATAATCGTTTTTGGTCGAGTCTAGATGATTATATATAAATAGTTATCAGGAAATATGAAAGGCTTTTCGGTCTCACAAACATCCAAACCGGAAATAAATATTTATAGGCTTCACAAACATTTCTCTCGGTGCGGGGATCGAAGCCGCGCGGCTTCTCGTTTCATAGGCGGCGTCTAACCGCCTGCGCCACGGAGGCTGTCCTTTTATGAATGTTAGTTTCCGACGCGGGCTACATCATTAAAGTATATTAATAATTATAATATCTTTTTAAACGTATCTACCAATAGTCAAATCATTTTCCTTATGCAAGCGTATTCAATCATGTTATTTATTACTGCTGATCTGAGTTTAGATTAAGCTTAGTCACGTACTTGTCGACACAATCAGCTTGTAACACGCCATCAATTATATGTAAAGTTAATTATCTATATTGTCATGCATACATAGGCTTATATCTCGGAGAGGTTAAGCAGAGACGGTGAATATTGCTTTCGAGTATCAACAGTTGTGTCGAGATTATTTTCGTCCCAAGATATGATAAGCGAGCCTATTGCCACGCCACAATATCCAGTCCCAAGCAACATATATTGTGAGATTTTTTCAGACCTAAAAGTCACGCAAAGGAAAATACCCCTAGAGACTCTGAAAATAAATATTTTACACGTATCGGAGTGACAAACAAATATTATTCAAACATAAAATTTTGACTGCCTCGGTAGCGTTGTTGTACCACGGTACGGTTACAAAGCTGAGGTCTTGGGTTCGAATCCCGGGTTGGGCAAAGTGATATTGGATTTTCCTATTCAGTATCAGCCCAGAGTCAGGAATTTGTGCCCGATATGGCGATAGGCTCGCCACCTATCACATCGTGGGACGGAACATACAAGGCGAAATGTGGGTGCCCTGGCACCTCTGCCTACCCCTTCTGGGAACAAGGCGTGAGTTTATGTATGTATGTATGTATGTAAAATTTTGAATGTAGAAATACTTCACAAATATACAATTTCTTATTCAAATTACGCTGTACAGTTCTAGATGTTACGAATTGATACGATTCTGGTTGTTTTATTCAGCCTTAGCCATATCACTATCGATTATTACTATTTTAAATCCTGTCATATCAAGGAAAAAATAAACCATTCATTTTTAAAATTAACTTACTCTTATTCTTATCTTATTACATACAGTAAAAAATGTGTAACTCTATAAAACATACAACACTTCTATCATAATATACCCAATTCCTATTAAATTATTTAATTTGAACTTTCAAAATTTTGTAATAAAGTGCTTTAAAAATTAAACCAATGAATTATGAACTACAACACACATTTGTATTTAAAATATTAGAACTAGACACTAAAGCAATTTTTAAACACATCGCTAAAACCTGTTTTGATTCGAAAGCACGCCCCAATCTTTCCCCGACTCGTCCACCGTTATGACATTATAATATTGACAAATGGGATCATTTGAACAAATTATCGCATTATGTAGATAAATTAGGCTCGAGAATAAACTTCACATAAAATAGACTGAGTCTTGAAGATAATTCTAAAAATTAAAGCAATTATTATAGCACAAAATTTTAAAGACTCGCAAACTTGCAATAATCATTTGATTAGTATTTGTTGTTGTTGTCAATGATAAACTATATTTTTGTATAAGAATTGTTCTTACAGTTTTGTAGTCGAGAATTTTATTTTTTTAATACAATCAACGAAGGTATATATTTTATAAAAATATATATCTACCGCCAAATAACAATTATAAAATTGAATACTATACTTGATCGTAAAAATATAAAGCAGAACATGGTCTTAGAAATAAACTTTCATACTTTTCTAATTTAGGTACTTCAAAATATTATATTGTCATTTAGATCTTCATAAAAATCTATGATTTCATTAATTCTCCAACCTTGGCCATTGCTTGCTTATAAAACAGCGAAATATGTTTACAAATATCAACACCGATACCATCTAATAACTAAATAATATATAGTACAAAAAGCTCACCATTAGCACTAATAGAACTAATTTGATAATAGCACCGAAATATCAACACTAGGAACACAATCCAAGATATCACAATCGGGCCGTCCTGCACAAACAACGTTTCCATTTTGTGCATAAACCACCACAAATTCTGGCGAAACACTTCCACCGCCACGCAAATCACTCGACTCGCGTAAATCCACATCAATGTACTACGATGATCCTTGCACATCAACACTGTGGGAACACTGTAGTCAAAGAAAAAATAAAAAACCGTGCGCGGTAGAAGCACGGCCCGATGTCATCGTTCGACACTAAAGAAATGCGCCTCGGACGCTTGGCACATGCGCGGGAGTCGACCCAACAGACTAAACGATTTAATTAGTTGTTTTTGGAAACGTAAACATTGGTCGCATTGTTTTGTTGAATATTCTCTGTAATTACGCTCGATCTTTTTTATTTGTTTTATTATCGATGATTGGAGGTTTCAATATCGATTTATTTTAATGATGGCACGCGCAGCTAACGAACCGCGACCGACCTGTGCTCGCGCACGCGTCACTCTGTACATGTGTCGAGTTGACGACCGTGCACTGATAACTAAAATAAAACACACCTCCCAAGGAGAAATTGGTGAAAAAAACGAGCCAAATACGATATAAACATTCACGTCTCATATGATGTCGTTGAACTATGTAAATTCATGGAGTAACTTTGTAAAACTAGTCGGAGATATAAATACCACTATCGCATCAATATGCTGGACGTCACACAAAATTATGATTTAAAAGTCGACGATCAGATAAAAAAAAAATTCAGAAAAATCCGCAAATTAAATTGCTTTTCTATTATGTCGAATACCTAAATTATTTCTTTTTCAATGCGATTGAAATAAAATGTAAAAGAACTAAATGCACGTGACTGGAATTGTGAGGAGAACAGCAGACGATTAAGATCATAATTAGTATACATTGCATCAACCGCTTATAACGGGTCCTGTATATTGATGTGTTTTATCGTGGATATCGATTTCAATTCCTTAAGCGTTTGATTTATTATTTTCGGTTGATTGCTTCATAGCAAGTCCGTGATGGCCTGACGCTAACTTGACCAGACGCGGCTGCCGATATGTTCAAGATGATCGCGAGTTCGAATCCCAGGGCACACCTTTGAGTTTTCGCAGTAATGTGTGATAGTCAATCACCACGCACTATAACGGTGAAGGAAAACATCGTGAGGAAATCTGCATACCATACCAATTTGTATAATTTTTTATGGTATGTAAAGCTCGCCAACCCACACTAGGCCAGCGTACTTGACTATATGGCATATCCACTCTCAATCGACCTCTCGATTGTGGAGGAGGCCCGTGCCCTGCAGTGAGACGTATATGGGCTGATACAGTACAGTAGCTTCATATCACATCTATCATTATTGCTATATTTGTAGTGTCAGGAACTTAAAAACCTGATGGGGAAAAGTATTATTTTCATATTTACTTTAAGTAAGATTGAATTATTAGTGCAAAAACTAAACCAACAGGTGAATAACTTCGATATACACATGGAAATATTCACAATCATAGAATATCGGTAGAGGTAAACATTCTGTTTACTCCGCAAAATAACATCGGCGCCTTTTGGGAAATATCAACTTTCCTTTATTTTGTTCATTCATTATGTAATATGTTTTGTATGTTTATTGAAGTAGAACTCATTAGTGAATTGAATATGGTACTTTCTTTATAACGCGGAATTAGTGCGAGTGCTATTACAGCCTCAATAAAATAAATAATTAAATATCGTCATTCATAAAATAAAAATGTTGAATATTGAATTTCATAGTAACGTATTTTTGTTTATTCATAGCATATCTAGATACTACGGTATATACTATGCTACACTAGAGAATTTCCTAAAGATGCCAAAGAAAATTAATACTTTTCCAATCTAATATTTATGTAACCTATTTGTTATGGTAAAATAAAATAGCGTACAGAGTGTATGTGAAATATGTAAATACATATATAATTTTACCTATCTTGCATCTATAAAAACAACTGATGAGTTCGCCCAGGTATACAACGTGTAACAGGATTAATTCACAACCTCAGACACCCCAACTTTAAAATATTATTGCAATCATAGTTTATGCTTTGAAATCGTACTGCCATAATTACAAAATCTTTTATTTATGAAATTAGTTATACCAAATGTAGGCACTTCATATGGTCACCTTACGAGTTACAAATAAAAGTGTACTACTACACACGCTCGCGGACACGCACACATGTACACAACACCCATTCACACGAGTACCTATAACCGAACGCTGCGCCGCGCGCCGGCAGAAACAGCTGACAATAAACGAAATACAAATTACGTACGTAACTGATTACTGGGTGGTTTGATAAACAAATTATTATTAATTTAATCTGTAAGTATAACATTTGTGTTTTAGCTATAAAAACTAAATATTTTATTTACTAGAGAGATAATGCGTACGAACCCAACATAAGACAATATTTTGCATGAATCGGCTATAAAATATTATTAATTTCACTTCCGCTAAACTTAATTCCTACAGGCGGGCAGGATACGGGCGTCATTTATTTTGCATTACTAATGAATAAGATAATAAGATAACGCAATATGTAACAACGAAGACTAGATTGGGAATCACAACACAAAAAAATACAACAAAATTAACTTACGTGTTACATGGCACTCATGCGGCGATTTCTTTTTAAAATATGTTCGAAATGTCCACCACCTCAATACACTTTGATGCACATTTGCGTAATTGTTCACGTAATTTATGTAAAACTTCAGTGTCACTTTTCACTTTTAGGAAGGCTGCCATTATTCTACTTTTTAGTAGTCTAGTTATACCAGATTTATTACGTCCCCACAACAAAAGTCAAGAGGCGTCAAGTCAGGTGACCTAGGAGGCCATTGCACAGGTTCGCCGCGACCTATCCAGCGCTCTCCGAACTCAGCATCGAGATAGTGTCGGACACTACACTGGTGCTGTGCTTGTTGTTAAAAGTCCTGCATGCCAATGATACATTATCACCACACAGTGCTAAAGTTCTCACCACTTCAGTGTATTCAATATTCGAATACCGAAAAGACATCGCGCGCGAAAGTTATCGAAATATCTACTAAACACTTAAACACAAGTAGACACAGATAACTGCGGTGCACGACTGGATTTTTTTCACATAGTCGGTGCCCATTTAGGGATTGCAATAACGGGATATCCGACACACCGGGATTCCGCATACATTGTAGCAAAATTACAAACCGAATTTAATCAGCATTTTAACGTCCCGCGAAATTATTTTTCATAGAAATACCTACTTGTTGTTTCTTTTCATAGTGATTTTGTTACAATTTAATTTGTTTCATTTAAGTTCATGTATTGCGCGGGATTTGGATCGCCCGGTCTTGCAAATACCGGGAGTAATATTTTTCGCGGCGCATCCCTATACCGGTTGCCAAACCTTTTGATGTACCGCCGTGCCGCGCGCGCCATCGTTTGTCGGATGGATCAAATTGCATTAAACAATAGCTGCATCCTGCTCTATCTAGTTGTAGTTAAGAGGAGGGGTAACGCCAATGACCTTGCTCGAACGGGCGGCACCAAATCTCATGCACCGGCGCACGCCGGCTCACGACGTGCGAGCGAGCGCGCTGCTTTATACCTATTCATTCATTATTTCGCTGCGGACAAAACGATATATTCGTAGTGTTATTTCACTCGATGTTCCCATCGAGTACAGTTAGGACCGTAGTGTATGATTAATTCACTTACAAACGTCACAGCTATCGTGGCAGAATTGCACGAACGCTGACTGTTAAACGAGAAGACGCGGGTTCGGTCCCCGCACTTGTAGTTCAATTTTTGTGTTTACTTATTTCATCTATCTATACCAATATTACATTTTAGATTTTAAATATTTTTATTTTTGTTTTTCTTTTGTAATATTACAAAGAGGACAGATACATTTATATTTTTGGATTTTTATTTACAATGAAACTCAAAAATTACTGGACCAATTTAAAAAAATATTTCGATTTTCTAATGGTCTAATCCGGGATTAACAGAACTATATATTTACCTGAAGAGGTAAATATATGGTTTATAAGGGTTTAAATGGAAAATAAAAATGTTCAAAAAAAATTATCTCGAATGGTTTTTATTTTTCATTTCAACCCTTATTTCAACTCCTTTAGCCAAACATACAGCCAATGTTACTCCAGGATAATGTTGGATTCGAATGGTGAAAGAATTTTAAGATTAAGTCGGTCGGTTAAGTAATTTTTGTGTTTATTCATAATAAACAAATATCGAAATATTCAAAAATCTAAAATACAAAAATGTAAAAATACACATGTTACAAAAATGCAAAAAATGAAATGTTTCTTTTATAAAATATTATAGGTTAGACATATAGATGAATTTATAAACAAAAACAATCGTATCGATGCGGGGATCGAACCTGCGGCCACAACAATCATCTAGCGATCGGTCAAACCTTCGGGCCAACAATACTTACTTCTCGGTGACTAAATTACCGGTAACTATCTATTATATTAGTGCCTATTTTGGTGTTTAAATGTTACCTACTATTTCAAATATGATCGGAACATAACAATTCATTTATTTATATGTTGGGTAGGTCTCTCATAAGTTGCATGAAATTCAATTGAAATATTAAAACATCGCACGATACTTATATTTTGCTATGTAGGTACAATATTATGATCGTTAACTTTAACAAAATAAATAACTAGTCTTGCCATAAATATTGTAATAAAGAAAAAAGAAAATTGTTAACTGCAAATAACATTTATTACTTTTACAGTGTGTCAGTTTAATACATAAATATAAAACAATTAAAAATATAAAAAGCTTATTCGAAGTGGTCTCCATTGGCTGCAATACAGTCCTTTAAACGATGAGGCCAGTTATCAATAGAAGCACGCACTCTTTCCATGGGAAAATTCTTCACTGCCAATCGTATAGATTGTTTTAGGGACTCCAAATTATCATGGCGTTTAGAGCAAGCTGTACTCTCTAAAACTGACCACAAATCATAATCCAGCGGATTAAGATCGGGACTAGACGACGGCCAGTCTTCAGCTCTGATGAAGTCCGAAACGTTCGATTCCAACCAAGACTGCGTGGACCGAGCTTTATGACCCGGCGCCGAGTCTTGCTGGAAGGACCATACTTGGTTATTGAACATGGTGATGTTAAGGGGCTTAACTACCTTCTCAAGAATGGTATCTTGATACACTTGTGCCGATGTTTTGATACCTTTTTCACAAAAATATGGCTCAGTCACTCCTTCATAGCTAACACCCCACCAAACCATCACTGAAGTCGGATAATGTCCACGTTGCACTCTGTCGACTAATTGGGAAGCTTCCTTAGAGCTTTGAGCATAAATACGGTCATTTTGTTTGTTAAAATGTTGCTCAATTGTAAAAATTTTCTCATCCGTAAACAAAATTTTTCTGTGACCTCCCTTTGCGTACCGCTTCAGTAGTTGTTTCGATTTTACCACCCTATTCTTCTTTAAATTATCAGTTAAGAAATGGCCAGTGCGTCTCTTATAGGCTGCAAGTCCTAAGTCATCTTTTAAAATACGCGACATGGTTCTAGGTGCTATCTTCATTTCCCGAGATAAAATCTTTTGCTTTCGGACAGGATTTCTTCGAATTCTTTCCCTTACTGCTTTGACCACCTTTTTCGTACGAACACTACGTGGACGGCCAGATCTTTTTCTGTCACAAACAGAGGAGGTCTCATTGTACCTATTAATAGCCCGGTACACAAACATTTTACTAATACCAAGTGTATGGAGAGTTTTAAAAATTGCATTTGGCTCCATACCTACTTTGTGTAATGCTATCACAGCGATTCGGTTCTCTTTATCACCCCACACCATTTTAATATCGCAAAATATTTTACAATGTATTGGCGCCAAAATGAGAAAACACAATGAACAATCGTATAAAAATGACAGATTCGAAATTCAAATGTAATATTTTTTTATAATTAAGTGTAACAGTATTTATGGCCAGACTAAGTATACTATTATAGTACAGTTACTTTCTACTAAGAACATAAATAATAATTTTATAAAATATGGTAGAATATTTTTTTCAAAAAAATATCTTCAATGATTTTTATTTTCCATTTTAACTCATGTCAACCCCTTTAGGCAAATATACAGCCTATGTTACTCCAGGATAATGTTGGAATCGGATGGTGAAAGAATTTTAAGATCGGTTGAGTAATTTCTGGTTTATTCATAATAAACAAAAATCGTAATATTCAAAAATCAAAAATACAAAAATGTTAAATAAAAATGTTACAAAAATGCAAGAAATAAAATGTTTCCTATATAAAATATTGGGTTAGATAGTAGATAAATGAATTTATAAATAAAAACATTTGTTTCGATGCGGGATCGAACCCGCGGCCACACGTTTTTATTTGGCATCCAAGCAACAGCGCCACAGTTGCAGTGACGTAGTATAGTAATTTACTACGGTTAGACCGGCCGTAACCGTTCTCAATGAATGTGTCGAGCGAAATAGCAATATTAAATTTACGTTGATATTGCGAAGACAAGCGACATAGGTCCGTTTAGCACGGCGGTTCGTCCCGCAATGATTTGTTGGGCGACAGCGGGGACGTGCTCGCGATTTAGAGTATCGATAATGTGAAAAATTCGTTAAAAATAAATGAGACAGAAATTAGAAAAAATAAAAAGAAGGTCCCATCCGCCTTGCATTTCTTAACATCCTGATGATAATAAAATAATCCTAGTGCTCGTAGTTTAAGAGAAAAAACGTTGTAAATGCGAAAATAGAGGTCACTTTGCAATTTTATTTCAAGTACTTTTAATACACTTTTAAGAATTCTGAAAAGAAGGGCCCAAGCTCCATATAGTGTAGATCAACATATATTTTTTTTGAACACCTAATAATAAAGATCACCAAGAAAAAACGTTGTGAAAAAGGCCATTTCACATAGACCCCACTCTTAAATGTGCGGAAAAGAGAATATGATATTTATTTATTTTGGTAGCTTATTACGTTTATTCAGGCCTATCGTTGTGTGCGTTAGATTAATGATAGATTGCTTAAATAAACTTTGTGAGCATCGAAATAAAGTTCATTTTTGTTCATTATTTAGTTTATTAGAGTATTCGTTTGGTGATTCATTTAAAAATGATCTTATGTCCTGGAGTTACGTTTCAATTTCGTTTGTTCGGAGTACTAAATGAAAGAGTGTCTGTAATTTACTTGGTCTTAACTAATTATTTTGAAAAAAAATACCTACCAAAAAAAATGTTGATATCGATTCAGTAGCTGATTCTGAACGTACTACTTTCCGCTTTTACATTTAAATCTGTTACATGTTGTATATCTGTCGTAAAATTATAGTAATCCTATCCGGATTGTGTATTGGCTATTAAACCCACTCCCCATAAGTCCATAAAGAAAAAAAGTATAAATACTCGTCCAAATATCAAAATAGAAGCCATACAAAACCCGGGTATCCACGAATATATCACAACACGTGCAAACGTATCAAGATTTATCTAGGTCACGAAATCATAAATCGTGTACCGACGTACTATAAGGGAGCAACTATAGATCATTCTACCTGCAGAGCGACATCTACCCGCGATTATTAAAGTTATACCCGCATTTACATTTCTACCTGTAGTATTTATGCCATTTTTTTAGTTTTATTCTTCTGTTTAATTATTTTCTTTATTTATTTTGCTTAACTATGTCGACAGTAGTTTCTTTTTTATATTATGTGGGGGCTTGTCATTAGCAACAAATATAATGTAATTAGTCTGTAAGCCATCCGAAGTAATAAAAAAATATATGGATATTACATTATGACATCGATTCAGCGAGTATAAAAATGCAATTGCAAACTAAATAGCTAAGAAGACCCATAATAGAACAATTCTGCTTGAAAAGTTTGTCGTGCAATAATAACAAATAACATTCAACATTCACACACATAGTCCTGAACCCACACTAAGATCGAGTCTTGTGTCGCAGATATTAGAAACTGCGAGATACTTTTCGGTCTCACAAACACCCAGACCCGAAACAAATATTTTTGAGCCGCACAAACATTTCTCTCGGTGCGGGAATCGAACCCGCGGCCTCTCGTTTCACAGAAGGCGTCGAACCGCCTGTGCCACGGAGGCTGTATTTGTGTAGTTATTGAATAACATTACTTATCTTAACTCATACTGGTTTTAAAGCAGTTCCATTCACTTTTTTTTTAAACACCTATGATTAGAAATACGCACTACACACAGCGCTAGATACTGTCAGCACGTGCATCAATCACGATCACAAAAAAACATTATAATTATTCTCTTTTTACCTATTCTGACTAAAGCTATTGCCGTTGTGCCGTGCGCACATTTATTAATGTAGCCAAATTATTATTGTAGTACTCAATCTAATAAAAGTTGGACGCCATAACACCTAACTGGCACACCCTGAAGTGTGTTTATTCCCTAAGGACTCGCTTAACAAAACACAATAAGTTTTACCATGGCGATGCAACTTTTGTATCGGGCTCGGACAAAGGACCGAAGGACCTTGCGCCCTTGAAACTTGTGCGGAACTCGCGAAGTTAAATCGAACGGAATTTGTCCGCCTTTTGTCCAAATACTAATTAAATTATATTAGCTATGTGTGTAATTAAATAATGTTAGTATTGTTGGGTTTATATACTTTTATTTGTGAAGTTTCACTCGTAAGTTAGATAGTGAAGAGCGTTTTTCAGGATACGGAAGTTTGGATTCATAGTCAATTTAAGAATCGTTTGATATCTAATATATTATTGTTGATATATTTGTCAGAAATAAAATCTATAATATTGTAAAACACGATATAGGTATATTTATTGATCTTATAATATTTTATCGTTTTGCTCCATGCCTTTTTATCCGGCCATTAATCAAATATATATTGTAGATTTTTCACACATCGACCGTAAAAAACCACAAAGTATTAATATCCTGACAAGATATTCTCAAACACTTTTTCATGTCCAATAAAACAACACAAAGCGCCCGGTATAAAGGCAAAGAGATTCTTTAACACTACATTAGATCAAACACGATGGCGTTAACGAAAACAACGTTTAATGCGCCGATCGTGTTACCAGGCGCACATAATCCCGTGAGAGTAAAATAACCGTACAATCATTTAGTTCCGCTCAACCGGGCAGAGAAAAAGTATCCTCCTTTGATCTCAAACGTGAGGGTCACCTCAAAGAGCGTAACAACTTTTATCACGTCTGAGCACGTCAATTGCAAACGTATGGATCAAAATCGATTAGGCTGAGTGAAAATATCGTGTTACGCACCGCTCGAGTAGTGCACCGTGTCGGCGATGTTCGGCGGTGTTCGTCGAAGAAGGCAACACGGCGATATTGTTACTGGCCACATTTTGGAGTTGCCGCTTTTGCCGCTGGAGGGCGTGCGAGTAGTTTTGTTTGTGTTTTGTTTTTTAGCTGGTTGTTTTTTGTTATTCCTGGAAATTCTTGTGAAAAATATACGATTTAGTAAAAGTAATTGTTTCTGTGCGTAAAAATCGATTGAAAATACTTTAACTTAGTGATTGGTTCGTAACTTATTTGAACGATTACTGAATGGCAATTTAAATGAGTAATCGATACTACACAACTAGTTCTCTCAGTTAATCAGTTAATAAAATAGATCAAGAAATCGGTTTCAATATTGTAATCAGAAAAGATCTCCAATCCATTTACGAATGAATAAGTTATCAACTTGTAAAAGCCACACCTCAATCCTTTTCAAATAGTATAATACCATCGTGCAAAATCGTGTAATAAAATTCGCAAAAATGTTTTTTCATTCCGCAATTTTTATTTGTCGTGCGGCGCGTAGGATTAACTCGAGGGCTTTTGTATTCAACGGCTTGCGTGTTAGATAAACTTGTTGCTTTAATGTTGTTTTTTTTTTTTTTCATTTTTAATGCGGCTATTGTTGGTAATCTGTACAGCATTATAAAGTTTTGCTTCTATGGATTGTTAGAGTTTTAAACACAAAAGTGTTTTTAGAAAATTTCCATTCGTAGTGGTTGTTTGGGTAAAATAGTCACCATTTAAAATAGAGCCACAATAAAAACTTATAAGATAATACCGAGAAACCGCAAGCAACAAATAATAAAACTCCGGGTCTCCAAGGATAAATTCAATAACGTTTAATGACGTAGAAACAAAGACATCAAAAATATAAAGAAAATATCATGGAAAATGTCTCCTATCAAATCTTCCACTGCTATAACATTAAAAAAAATGTCTGCCAACACGGAGTCGTTCTCGCATCTCACATAACGCGCGCTGCGGTTATAAAAACCTTAGAAACGAGATCATTGTTATATAAAACATAATGTAGTGAGTGTTAACCTTGTAATGTTAACTACGTATATTTATTGTTATTAAACTTGTTGTCTTCCCTGTGTCGGTAGGGTTGCCAGATTCTCGAGAAAGCAAACGGAAATATTTTTACATTGTTAAGACAATTTAAATATTAAACGACTTGCAAACTAATTAACGTAGAAAATAAGGGACGCGTTATATAGGTAAAAATAGTCAATACGTCAATATATTATAAATTCAGACATAACCCAAAGATATTCTCAGGGACATTAGCACCATACATCCAGGGATTTAAGAATATTTTTGAGGCTTTCTGCACATACATTTTAATTAATAACAAATCAAAAATAACCTACAAGCATACACTATCAATACAGTGTTATAATTTATTACTTCTAAGGGGAGAGGCACCGTGTGTTAAAATACAGGTTCTACCTAGTTCAGCAGACGGAGGTTTCTGCTTATAATATAATGATATTACAGCCTGCTTTTGTATTCTACTTTTTGTAACTATGTTTTGCCTAATAAAGTTACATATTATTATTTCTAAATGTTATCACTAGTTTCACCCCACTGTTTTCAATTGCCCCAAAACATAGACCAATCTACCCGCACTTTCCGCCGTGACAACCCTAATTTTTCCGAGCAGGTGTAGACGAGTCGATGCGAGGGTGCCGACCTTGGCCCATTTCGCCGGCCGCCTACACGGTGACCTTTCAACTTCACGACCGTTGTTAATGGAGATCCGATCCCCGCTTCAATGGAGACAATTAGTTTAGTCATTAATGCAATGGTCAGTGAGAATCGGTATTACAGATCGGATAAATCATACAGTGCATTAGCTTTAATAATAATAAAATACTCTCGTGTTATTACACCCTTAAACAAAAAATAAAATGAAATATGAATTAACAAGTTCTGGTTTAGTATAGTGCCAATTGATACCAGACCAGCGTTGGGCTATAGGTCTTGCCATCTTAATTCAGTTATAGAGGATTCCTATTCTTATAGGCAACGGACAATTACTGGTAAATACGGCTGTGGTATACGAACAAATACATAGTCCTGTAAATTATTTTTCAATGTTTCGACGACGGCTCCTCTTTTCATTGAAAGATATTAAGAGCGTATACACCTTGCGCGCAAAGTCAACTATAGGTATTTCTTCGTTAATTTCACGCAGACATAAGCGACCAAAGCTGTGTGCGTAGAGCTGCCGCGTCGGCTCGCTATACAATCGGCTCAAACAACTTTGATCCGTGCGCTTCAAATATTCAATTGAAATGTAACTGTAATATAATATCATAAAAATATTTTATTTGCATTATAAGTAGACAAATATTACTGTGCAAGCAAAGAATAATACAAATTTTGGATACTAATCATATTTTCGTTATTATTACATTGTTAAGTTGCATTCAAATCAGTGTTCAATCAGTATACACTACGGACGTTTTATTAATCATTTCGTGTTCGAACACATAAATAGTGTTAGGGGCCTTTCAACCCCTTACAATTACGAAATATATTTAATTTTATATTACAATACATAACATAATTTAGCCTCGGAATTACATCCCATTATATTACCTGAAACATAATTTATACTCACTACAAAATCATTGTAGCTAATAAAAATAATGAAATATTTTACTACCAAAGTACTAAGATGTGGTAATCGCATTCCGCGCGTGGCTATTTTTACTACGCGCGGCATAATCGACTGCAGCCAGGCCGGAGCGACGAGCGATACGTCCTCCCTCTAGAAGGCCTTGCGGCGGTCTGATTTGATCCACGTCGGACAGCGTGTTTTATAGTGGTTTTTAAAATATTTGTAGAAAACATGAAAACTAATTTTGTTGAAATATAAAAATGGTAATTTATTGATAAGATGTTCTTCTATTGTAATATGCAATTGCTATAAAAAATTATGTACGATAAGTAGGTGAAAAAAAATATGTTCTTGACGAGAGTTTCTGAATAATTTCGCATTGTTTAAATTTTTATTTTTCAGTAACTAAACACAAAAAGATTATTTTTCTCAGCAAAATCCCTCCATAAGGGTCTTATTAGTCTGATAATATTTTTATTTTCATCTTATATTTAGTGGTTTCGGATATCTTAAGCTTCTAAATTGCCATTTAAAGCCTAAATAACGAAACTTGTGTTCAGTAATCCTTATAGTACTCACAAATTATCCATCAATCTATAAGGTTTTCCACCAAAATCCCTAGATGACAACCTTCTCTAAAATTAGTAGTAATTATTTTTCCTTTAAATTGTTTATTGGTGGCTATTAACTCATTTGAAAAGTCCTGTTTTTAAGCCAAAAAGCGCGTGCAGGGTATAAACGCTCTTAAACCTTAATCAGTCATACTAAGTAGTCGGCATTTTAACATCTCGTCGAAATTACTGTGAATAACGGCCGATGCCAATAATCAATCGAAAAAATTAGATTGAAGTCAATCTGTTTTGTTGTCAACTGTTTTCTACTTTTCGATTGGTCTCCTGTCATGTTGCCATAGTTTATTCACTACTGAGGTTGATTATTGGCAATATAGTATCAGAAAAACGATTGAGCTGTCAATCTAAAACGGCAAATTTTGGATTGGGTTTGTTTATTGGCAGCGGCTGTTAATCTTACACATATTGACTTGACATTTTTATTCCAGCACTAATAAACCAACAAGAAATAGTACTATTAAAGTTAGTACTGTATAATATTTTATTCCGAGCGCTGGAGACTCGATGTGCATTAGAGTGCTATAAAAATACTGTCGTAAAAGATCACTACGCGAGTATAATACGGAAAAACTTATTAAGTATACAAATGTATATCCAATAAATGTGACCAAGCTTCGAAGCGGATTGGACTTGCAAAACGATAGGTTAATTCGATGCCGTTGCACACCATTTTCGCTAACTCAAACAGTGAATGAAACTTCATGAGAAATTTATTTTGGAAGAATTTCAAAGGTATGTAAAGAGGAAAGTCCAGCAATCACAAGAGGTCATTCGTAACAGTAGGATTTTACGGGTTGATATTATTAAAACTTTATGTATAATACTGACCGATACTTTGTCTTGACGATGTTTGAAATAAAGGCGAGGTTGTACCGATCAACAATACACTTTAATCTTCTTTGAATCTAATAATGAAGAAAACATAAAAGTTTTATTCTCTGCAAAATAATTTCAAAAGTATGGTAAGAGTACAGTCCACCAATCCACCCCGGACCATTTATGTGAACTAACACCTAAAACTTAATCGTAGACGTCGTCATGCCTATCAGTAGGACTTTACGGGTTGATATTATTAAAACCGTATGTATAATATCGTATGATACGTTGTCTTAACTATGTACGGAATAACAACGAGGTAATACTGATCGATAATTCTATAATTAGACCCGATAACTTCAAAGGCTTTGTATAAATTACTGATATTTTATTAACAAAGAAAAGTATTCGTAGTTACATTATAAGAAATGTTACAGGGTTCTAAACTTGAGTATGTACAGATGATACATTATTATATTAAGAAAATTTACTTTGTAGTTTAGTAATAGAACAAGTCGATTTCCTCTCGAATATCTTTTCTTTATCTAATTGTTCATTGTTCATACAGTTGTTTCCAACGTTAACTAGATCATGAATTTCGCAAAGGCATGTATATAATATATATTTATTTATTCTAGCGGAGCCACAGCCTAAGCTTCACATTTCTAGCCAATTCATCAATCCTTATTCGTTTTCCTTGTAACAAGACATCGAGGACGTCTTCCGACGGACTCAAAGACATCAGCTTCCGCGTTGAACATAGCTATTAGTGTGATTGACTTTCTCAGTCATACGTCAAGACGTGTCGCGTCGCTTAGAATTTCGTATGAAGCGAAAACAAGCTCTCTGAATACAAGTTTTACCCAACATTTTACTTCAAGTCAATCTATAGGAAAGTTTGAGTTCTATGTTTTCCTTTCAATTAATTTTACTGAATTATTGAAACCATGCACAAAGAAAGACAGGCTGAAACATTTATATCTTCATCGAGAAACAAATTAAGAGTATTCCTTTCCAGCATGAATATGGGGTTTTCGTCTACCAAACCAGCGCAATAGAGCTTCGCGCATATAGTTGTGATCTGTCACAATTATGCTTCTCATCAGTATAATCACTTCTTCATTTCCCATTCACGTTCTTCAAGTATTTATTTCTGCACTAAGCTCGCATGACTGTAGCTAAGAACTAATTGCCTCAAGAATATGAGACGAAAGCCTGAACCCATAAAATATGGTCGGCAATCATAATTAAGTCTCATATTTTAGTCTGAGACGCGGGTGCAACATCCGCTTATGTTGCAGCGCAGCGTCTGCGTCCATTAACCAATAACTAATTTACTGGTGTTTGTACAACTAGGTTTCAGTGGTTTCCTGAATATATCAGGACTCTGCACTTTACAAGATGCGCGAAACTACGATATGGAAATTTTAATGTGATTTTGATATGAGTGAATTTAATTTAGATGTATGTGCATGTATAGTTTGGTTATGTATTGAGATATCAGTTTTTTTTTAATTGCAGTTGATGGCGAGACGAGCATGCCGTTCGCCTGATGGTAAGCGTTACGACCGCTCATGAACAGTGGCAAAACGAAACAACACCTTGAATCACAAATGCATTGCGTGGCATTCCACTGCGCTTGCCATCCTGAGAAATAAGATGTTAAGTCTCAGTAGTAACCCTGGCTACAATGTCCTTCATTCCGAAACACAACAGTGCATTTAAACTACTAGATTTTTCCAGTGACGGTGTTTAACGTACTTAAAAAATTTTGAAAAATTATTTTTGATCGACTATTTAAATCTATAGAGGAAGTCCAATTTTTCCTATGATTTATGAAATTAACAATGAATTTTCTGTAGCTAATACTGTAGTAACTTTAAAATTCAACTTCATCAATAATTTCAATCCAATAAGTTCAACCTTATTGCAATTCCTACCAAAAAGTACATATTAAAACCCAATTTCACTTTACAATATGCTAAGTCAATAGTAGCCCGACTACCGAACGCGGAAAGTGAACCAATATTCCATTGAAAATATTCCGTGCAAACTGGTGCACACCGACATGTCCCTTTGTTCTCGCTTAACAAACTTTTGACACATCTTATAATGTGGAAGTTGGGAACAATGCGAATCGATACATGGGGGTTACTAGAAACTACGATATTCGATATATCGTAAGATTCCACTTGTTAAACTCGTAGTGCCTTCGTTTTCACCGATATCGACTGCTGAACGATTCAACAGATGTGAGATGTGGGATTGAATTTACTGTTGAAAAAGTTAGGCTTTAAGATAATATACGAGTAATTTCACTATGCTTAATTTGAACTCAATTGGCAATATCATTAGCGAGTTCTTTGGATTTAGTCATCCCATTAAATGCTTTATCAGCGTTTCAGTAGGCTTTTTATACACGTTAGCTTACATTCTCGATTCGACAAGTGACTCTTCAAAAAAAATCATCGATATGATAGTAACAACGAAGTCGCACGATATATCGAATGTCGTATTTGGTAGTAGCCCTTGGCCCCAGCCGGGTATCGAACAACGTCCTATATAATGCAGCGTGGAGCCGCTCATATTTGAAGCCGCTGGGGACTGGTCTAAATTATTCATACGCTGCCTTGTGACGCTGTAGGTGTGAGGTACAGATTTTTTTGCATTCTTTCTGTTTTGTTTGACGATACAATTTCTGGTAAGACTATTCTTTGGATATGATTAAATACCCGGTCATTTAGTTATCATCAACCCTATTTAAAGTTAGTGGAAGTTTGAACACAAACATTACATAGAAAAGGAATAATCATCTAACCCAATAATCAAACCCACGACTTCAAGATGGACGGTTCATCGCCTCAAGTCACATATTGTTAGAGTTTAAAATGTTTAATATCTAAAAAGTCACAAAAATATATTGAAATACGATACTTGTTTACCGGAATGTTTACCAGTTTTTCAAAAGATAAAGTAGGCAATGCCAGATTATTTCATACTCACAATTATGAGTAGTATTATGATAAATTAAAACATAAGTATTCATAATATACTTTAAATTATCCCTTCATTTTCCATACATAAATAAAATACTTGTAACCTAGTCATATTGTAACACAACGGATGTTTCATTAATTCCACAACAGACATTACACAAAAGCTGCTTACTGCGCTCCTGGTACATCGACTCGAGGAGTCTATGAATTTTGAGTATTTTAATATTTCCAGCATACACGGTATGTATGGAGAATACATTTTTAAACCCATGAACTCATTTATTACTAAAATAGTTGTTTGTACTTTTAATGGTTTTTCATTTTATTAATTAATATGCTAATGCATTGCTAGTGTGACCCAAATTTTTTGTCATATTTTTTTGCATGTTTTACCTTGAAGTCACCTGAAATAAGCGTGTACAAACAATAAACTTAATGCTAGCATTTAAAAATAGAGTACCGGATAAATGACTGTCCAATATTTAGTATGCAGACACAGTCATAAACTAATTTATCCCAATTAATTGTATTATATCTGCGGTGCAGTCCGCGAATAATTTCGTCAAATCTATAATTACATTGCGTATATTAGTGACCTATTATATTGATTTAATATAATTTATAATACATTTAATATTTTGTAAAGGAGGTCAGTACACTAAATTGCCACAAACTCTCCGAACCGACACTAATATATCCGAATAACTTCAAATACACGATATTATTTATCCATTATGACGACAATTTAGAATACAGTAAATTAACTTCCAATCGCTAACAAATAAAATTAATGATTTACGAAGTGTGGCAAATATTTCAAAAATAAACATAAACCTGAGAAATTATTATTAAATCTCAGTTGGTATTAATTTCTATGACTAAACCACCACGATTAATGAAACACGGTAAGGAATTACTTATCTTTCATACTCCCCACTATTCACTAATATATTTCACCATCTCTAGGTTATAAATGTTTAAACTACTGTGAACATTTATGCCGCTAGTACCTTTTTTTTTGTCTTTTGGGTTTTATTCTTTTTATTTTTTGTTCATTATCAGACTAGGGTTGCAAACTCGTGCCCAATATGGGTATAAGCTCGCCCCTATAACATCGTGGGACGGAACACGCAACACGTGTGTCTTGGTTACACCTCTGCCTATCCCTTCCGGCGAAATGGCGTGAGTTTATGAAATGAATGATGTGAATGTGTTAATCTTGTTTATCCAACAATCGCAAATTAATTAATGAAACGTAAATCGCATTGTAATTACAACTGGCAACTATTTAATAAAAAACCTTGTTAGTGGAAACGTTAACAAACTTAAAATATTTTACATCAAACAAAAACTGGCGAAACAATTAAAATCCCGCCGGGCTCGACGTATGTGCGAAACGGAGCGAAATTGACAAGCACGCATGTTCAATAAATTTAATCACTTTTAGTTTCATATGTAATGACACGAAACGGTATGACTTTCCGAGAATATCGTATTTATAACATTGTATTGTTGTAATGTTTCATTTTAATTGCTTGTGAGATCTTTATTTATTTTGACGTGACAACGTCTTAAATTAGGTTGCGGCTGGGAGTCACTTATGAAAAAGTGTAACGCCCGGTAACGTTACGATGAGTCACCGAACGAGAGAGAGGCCCGCCGAATGCCTTGCGTCTCTCTCCCACTCAACTATGATCGGTCTGCCGCGCGCGCAGCACTAGAGAATTAGGCGCATTGAATCGGCGCATGCTTGTGTCTCTGTCTTTGTCTTTCTCGAACGTTCTTGGCGTTGGAAAAACAAGAAAGCGTCACAATACAAGTTCACACGTGTGGTTAAAGTATCGTCAGCTGTGTCTGTAGTGAAAATATGGAGTGCTTAGATTCGTCATTTATCATTTACAACAACTACAACAATAAAGGTAAATAATTGTACACTGATATTTCATTATCGTAAACTATGATTGATTGATTAATTGTTAGATTGACACAAAAGTTGAGAAACTGAGTTTATAGGTTATGTCATACTATTGATAAATGTTGATAGTGTTTTAGTAAACAAAATATATTTCTATAGTTAAAATTTGTGCAATTCTTATTTTCATTCAATTCCTTGTTCCTATTGTGCAATTTAATTATATTCATATCAATAAATATTCTACCGAGAAAAAGACGTTGTCACGTAAAATCTTCGCCCGTAAAACCGACTTTACAGGCAACCATTTTTTAGTAATTTGGATGATTAAAACACTTGAAATAGTGTGGTAAATGCTATAGAATCCTTTGTAGAAGCAAAGGTCGCAAAAAGATGGGACGATTTTGATGCGGCTTTTTAATTTTAAAGATGACTGCAGAAAACTTTATGTTTATTTCATTCACTCTTTCGCCTGCTTTTCTTGAAGACTCTTTCGCTCTCTCGCTTTTTTTTATTCAATCATGTTTTGATTAAATTTAGTGACTGTTTTTAGCTCATATTCTTTCCGAAGAGTTTTAATTTACTCATTTAAAACCAGTGTTCTTATTATATTTTCAGAAAGTATATCTAACAAAACAATACAATGAAATTAAAGTACCCTGAAGCTGGAATCTTCCACTACGCATAATTTTCAAATAACCAATACCCAAATTACAATCCTAAATTACCTGTTTTATTGAGTCGAACGAAAATCTCATTCAAAGAGGCTACCGAGTAATGAGGCTGTGTAAATTCAGCAAAAGGAATTTGAGCTACATACTAACCAGCCTTGCTGAGCGGTATACATTTCATGGAATCGCATACACACTAGCGTCAACGTTGTGGTATAATAACGACTTTGCTAAAAGCGTGCCAGACGTCGGAAATATGCGAAAATTTCGGCAGGTTTATAAAGTTTAAACTAGTTAGCACTATACGGGTTGAGAGGTTCACAGCTCGGGAGGTACAAGGTATTAATGTTAAGTCGCGTGGGGATGATGTCATTTTGAATGCTGAAGAAGCAACACTTAGTGGTAAAAACAGGTGAGCCTTCCAAGATTTGGAAACTGAGTCTTTATTCTTGGTATCTGTCTTGAAAATAATACACCTCACCTATTCCTCATTGTAATGAAATAAACTATCCTTCAGCTTGCATTCAGCCACAGGAAGTCCACTGCTGAACAAAGGTCTCCCTAATGGAATGCTACATAAATTTATTGGAAGCGGCCTGCATCCAATGACTTTATGCCACCTCGTGGGTAGGCCTCCGTAGCTTGAATCGGATTAGCAAAATTGATTAGTCTAAAAACCTCTCTACAAGTGTTCATTGATCTACATAAGAGAAGAAATATATACGCCACAAGAACGAAAACAAACTTATAAAAAAGAGAACTAAAAGCTTCCCTTGCGTAGAACGTAGGAAAATTTCATTTACCGGCTCCGACAAATATTTGCACTGCTTACAAATACTTTGGCGAAGTCTAAGGTTTGTTCGAACGGGATTTACGAGTATATTATACACAGCGTTTCATTTACCTTTATTTACATTTGTTTATGTACAGATACATAATACGTTACTTGCTTGCAATATTACTGATGTTGATAGTTTGTATTCTGACGTATATAGTACATAGATCAGCCCAATACGTCCCGCTGTAGTTCCCGGGCCTCCTCTACAATCGATAGTATGATTGAGAGTGGTTAGGCCACCGACCATATAGACCACCACACTGTCCTAATGGTTGAAGGACTTACATACCATATTAATTCTTATAAATCACTATGGTATGTAGGTTTTCTCACGATGTTTTTCTTCACCGTTTTAGTGAGTGGTTATTGACTATCACACAAAATAGTTAGGTCTATAAAACAGAAAATTGCAGACAGACACACTGAAATTTAGGACCTAAATGCGTGGTGCATTGTGTTACTCTTAAGTGTTAAACAAAACTACTTGTGTCTCATCTGCAATATCCGATATCACTACATAGTATAAAACAAAGTCGCTTTCTCTGTCCTTATGTTCCTTTGTATGCTTAAATCTTAAAAACTACGCAAAAGATTTTGATGCGGTTTTTTTAATAGATAGAGTGATTCACGACGAAGGTTTATATGTATAATACGTACATATTATTATTGTACAGAAATCTATTTGTGCCCGGGCGAAGCTGGGCCGGGCCGCTAGTGTTTTATATACCTGACATGTTTTACGAAATTTATTCTAGATATAAAGATAACTCATTAAAGTCGACTTGAATAATATACGGAAAAAAAAGTCATCATAAAATTATATTTAGAATCAGCGACTCACATCTAACAATACTCGTAAGTCACTTGTTCGCTTGGTCTTTCATCGGGGCAAATTAAAAAAAGCTCTTAGCTCGGAATTGTTTTCATAACACGAAGCATCTGAGCAAACGGGCACACTCGTCGAAAGAAAATATATTGCAATTCGTTAAGAGCGTTTATACCCTGCACGCGCTTTTTGGCTTAAAAACAGGACTTTTCAAATGAGTTAATAGTCACCAATAAACAATTTAAAGGAAAAATAATTAGTACTTATTTTAGAAAAGGTTGTCATCTAGGGATTTTGGTGGAAAACATTATAGATTGATGGATAATATGTGAGTACTATAAGGATTACTGAACACAAGTTTCGTTATTTAGGCTTTAAATGGCAATTTAGAAGCTTAAGATATCCGAAACCACTAAATATAAGATGAAAATAAAAATATTATCAGACTAATAAGACCCTTATGGAGGGATTTTGCTGAGAAAAATAATCTTTTTGTGTTTAGTTCCTGAAAAATAAAAATTTTAACAATGCGAAATTATTCAGAAACTCTCGTCAAGAACATATTTTTTTTCACCAACTTATCGTACATAATTTTTTATAGCAATTGCATATTATAATAGAAGAACATCTTATCAATAAATTACCATTTTTATATTTTAACAAAATTTGTTTTCATGTTTTCTACAATTATTTTAAAAACCACTATAAAACACGCTGTCCGACGTGGCTCAAATCAGACCGCCGCGAGGCCTTCTAGAGGGAGGACATATCGCTCGTCGCTCCGGCCTAGCTGCAGTCGATTTTTGCCGTACGTAGTAAAAATAGCCACGCGCGGAATGCGATTACCACATCTTAGTACTTTGGTAGTAAAATATTTAATTATTTTTATTACCTACAATGATTTTGTAGTGAGTATAAATTATGTTTCAGGTAATATAATGGGATGTAATTCCGAGGCTAAATTATGTTATGTATTGTAATATAAAATTAAATATATTTCGTAATTGTAAGGGGTTGTAAGGCCCCTAACACTATTTATGTGTTCGAACACGAAATGATTAATAAAACGTCCGTAGTATCTACTGATTGAACACTGATTTGAATGCAACCTAACAATGTAATAATAACAAAAGTATGATTACTATCTAAATTTGTATTATTCTTTGCTTGCACAGTAATATTTGTCTACTTATAATGCAAATAAAATATTTTTATGATATTATATTACAGTTACATTTCAATTGAATATTTGAAGCGCACGGATCAAAGTTGTTTGAGCCGATTGTATAGCGAGCCGACGCGGCAGCTCTACGCACACAGCTTTGGTCGCTTACGTGTGCGTGAAATTAACGAAGAAATACCTATAGTTGACTTTGCGCGCAAGGTGTATACGCTCTTAAAAGGCACACTTATCGCTTGTAAATAAAATTTACCAAACCCCAGGATGAATTACTTTGCAAAATATTTTAATACTGTGTTTGGGAAAGTTATACGTTTTGGAAATGGTAATCTATATATTAATCTGTATCTGTATCAGCCCATATACGTCCCACTGCAGGGCACGGGCCTACTCTACAATCGAGAATACGATTGAGAGTGGTTAGGCCATATAGTCCACCACGCTGGCCTAGTGCGGGTTGGCGGACTTACATACCAAAGAAATTCTTATGAATCGCTATGGTATGCAGGTTTCCTCACGATGTTTTCCTTCACCGTTTTAGTGCGTGGTGATTGACTATCAATACACACATGACTCCGAAAAGTCAGAGGTGTGCCCTGGGATTCGAACCCGCGACCACCGTGAACATGTTGGCAGTCGCGTCTAGTCCGTTTACCAACAGGCCACCACGCAATACGTGATGCAAAAACTTTGGATCCCTTTTTACGAAGATTGCGCGGACACAGGAGCATAAAATTTGGCACACTTATAGTTTATGTGTAGAAGTGCAGAACGCTAATATTTTATAATAATTATGCTTATAAAGTACATTAAATCAATAAATAAAACATTACACACACAACCATACGTTTCACACACATATACATACACAAGTATTTGTACACGCATACATACTCTGGTGTCAAATTGTTTCTTTTCTTTTTCATTTTGTCCATAGACATAGAGCACTGACATACGAAAAAAAAAGTTTTGTTTGCCTCATTTAATATAAAAAAAGAATTTAATAATAATGCATAAAAAGTACATTAAATCAATAAATAAAACATTTTACAAACCAGCATGCATTTGACACACGCATACACAAGTATTTGTACACGTATACAATATACATACTCTTTGGTCAAATCGTTTCTTTTGTTTATTATAGACATAGTTGAATGTCAAACAGAAAAGTTTTATTTGACGAATACTACGTGAAATACTGAGCGCTTATACAAATTGTGTAGCAGTAAGATACATTTAAATGTACACGGACTATCATTATATGCGTAAAGAAAGTTCTGTAGCAGCAATCTGCAATAACAACATTCAGGTACAAAACAAATATAATTTGCTATTGCTAGTTCAAAGCAATTATTGTACTTTACGATTTTAGTAATTGCATATACTACAGGATAAATAAGTAATTTTGAGAGATACGTATATTTAAATGTGCACGAATTATCAGAATAACATCATCACACAGGTAAAAACTTTTTCTATTCTTGATTTCGACCACTAGGCGACCACTAGTAAGCTATAAATAGCACATACTTTGTTTAAACTGTATTTTCTAATTTAAATATTAACTGAAAATGAGGACAACTGACGTTCGTAATATTTTAATTTTAAACCATCAAAGGTGTTTAAAACGAAATCATACGTAATATTTGTGTAGGAAAACCATTCGCTGACGTTATAAACCAAAAACATAATAAAATAAAAATAGCAGAATCATAAGCAATACTGACTCGAGTCATACCTTCCCCACTAGCAATTAGCATATGATCACAAAAATGGAAAAAAAGAGGGAGACCTTTACCCAGCAGTGAAAATTAAAGCTTATAATAATAATATACAAAAAAGCTGTCATTTTAAATACCTGCCCAATAGTCCGTAAATTCTTGTCAATAGAAAGAAATTAATAAACTAATTAATTATTTTTCTATCCCTGCAGGTTTTAGCTTTTCGTTTTGGCCGCAAGCCTGCGTAACAAATTATTTCGCCAGAAATGGTAGAAATTATTTTAAATAATAACATGCAATAATATTATAACATTTTTATAATTATCAATGTAAAATTAACGTCCATTTCATCGAGTACAATATAAAACGTGTAAATAAACAGAAATCGTATGATTATCCAGATTCCAGAATAATATAATTATACTATAAAACACCTATCATTTAATTATTTCTAGAATCCTTTTATTTTATCGACAACACGTAACGAGCAGACGAGATTATGTGGAATATGGAAAACATTTTCTAATATCCTTTATCAATCAGATTATGAATTACCTTTTGTGAGCCTTTGTCAGATTATAATTGGGATAGTATTGCTTTAGTCCCTTTAAGAATTCTCTTTTACATAAAATAATTAAAGCCTTATTCATAATCAATTTTAAAAATAATTTTACCTATCTAATGTTTTGTCTTCTCTCAAACTGAATAATTCAAAAGTTGTTTGGTAGGTACAAAACATTCGATAATTTAAATAAGTTCTAAACTGTCTATAAATAAAGCCGTTATTTTCAAATTATTATTTATTTTTTGGGTACGGAGGTGGACGACCAAAATATGTTTATTATTTTTTTATTTCGCAATATTAAACTAAATTCGCGATAAAATCCGTAAATAATAGTTTTATTTCAATTCACAATATTATTTATATTTAATTCACAAAATGTAGCTTAGCATTCATGGCTTCAATAGCGTTTACGGAACTATTCAATTCTGATTTTTCATAAAGTCATAATATAAACATACATAAACTCACGCCTTTTTCCTAGAAGGGGCTTACCCCTTTACAGAGGTGATATCAGGACATCTACATTTCGCCTTGTGTGTTCCGTCCCGCGATGTGACAGGAGGCGAGACTATCTTCATATCGGGCATATTCCTTTTTCAATTTATAATACCAATTTACTTTTAAAGAAAAGTGAATTAAATAATGTAATTTCAATTTAATCACACATTTAATGCATGATTATTATTATTCGTTATCTACAAAAATAAAAGCGCGTATTAAGCTGAAAATATTTAACAGGCAAGTCGTGCCTTAGAAAAATATATGAAACTCTACTCCATAATGAATCGCGGCCTAAAATCTAATAGGTTAAACGGGTCAACGGCCTCCAGAGGACGGCGTCGGTAACCCGCTGAACCAAAATCCTGACTTAATGACCCCGTCTAAGTGAGCTATGTGTGAACAGTTTAGTTAAGTTGATGATAATGATGCTCTAGCGTTGAGTCTCATATTTAATTCATCGTGTATTAATACCACGTTATGACTTTTAAATTTGTTTGCCTGGGGGTAAATTCGTGACGATTTAATTATGATTATACTTAAAATATCTATCAACATTTGAATATTTTAGAAGAATTTCACCTTTAAATGTATTTTAAATATTTATTGTAATTGGGGAACTAATACATAAAAATGGACAGGACAGGAACAAAACGATTAAAAAATATGTCAATGATAATCCACCAAAAAACACTCAAACTACCGCGTCCTTGTTACTAATTACACATTATATTTACAATAAAAAACACTTATATTTCTAAAACATACATGCATTTTCTAAACATATTGTTGGTAAACAAGTTATATCGGCAATATAAATTTCCCTGCTCGACATATCGCGGAGGTACAAGATATTCCACTTATTGCCCTCCGGGTGCTCTCTGAAAGCCCTGGTGTGTTGTTATAGGTCACTTTCAATGTACACGTGACCTGGTTAATCTATGAATCAATACCAGTTTGAATAATAAAGTGTATACTATCTTTGAAGGCTGAATGGAGCGGTGGTTACTAACTTTCTCCAGTGAAGGTTGTGGTTTGTTCCCGTGGGGTGTACACTCCACGGGAAGTTCGTATTTATTGAATATAAATACTTCATTATTAAACGTTACAAGGACACCATAATAAGCAAATAGTGTTTTCTTTTTTAATTATATTCCAATGCAGATTTGCCATTTTCCTAAATTATTTAATACTTTTCTTGGAACTGCGTACATTAAAGTAACAGAACAATCCATTAAAGCCCAATTTATATAACCTAAAGTAGCATTTGTGTTTATCCAGGTTGTCAGCCATCCCTATACCAAATATCAAAATCGGTCAAGCCGTTTTTGCATGAAAGAGTAACAAACATCCAGAGGTCTATGTATAAATTAATACATCCATACTTTCGCAATTAAAATATTAGTAAGGATTATGATATTTTTTTAAATCCCTAAACCCTCTGACTCTTTAAAGCTACTCTCCTCCCAGTACAATGCCACAAATAAGGAGGCAATAGGTACAAGGCGACTAATCTGATTGCCAATACTCAAGTGTACATCAGTCGCACAGTTGCGCAAGGCAGACAGCGGTCACGGGCGCGAAAACTAACAAGAGATATACACAAGTGCTGATTGATTGGCAAGTGAAAAACGATGATATTAATTATATTTATTAATTTAATTAAAAAAAATTGCATTAAATTAAAAAATTTAAACTGGAAATACAGAGTACAATGGCGGCCTTATAACTCGAGGCGATCTTTTCCACGCAACCTAGGACGGATAAGACAGAACGACAATATTCTGTATTATATTTTATTTCTATACTTTTAATTAGCATACCAAAGGTGCAATACTTTGTGTAAAAAGTAATTCTAATAAAACATAATCTATACATTGTATTAAACATCATCGCTTCTCGCTCTCCCTATGAATGCCCAAATCTTTTCATGCAAATTTTCATCAATATATAGAGTGATTCAAGAGGAATGTTTATACGCTTTTTTTCTAATACTTTATTGCATCGTACTGCACTATAAGTTTGTTAAATTATTACAACAATAAAGTGGATATTAAATGCACATCGGTCGCAACGTTGCGCAAGGCAGACGACGCGACGGTCACGGGCGCGAAAATTAACTCAGAGATATAGACAAGTGCTGATTGACTGGCGAGTGTGAGAATAATGTCGATACTCGATACAAACGTGGATATTTTGCAGTACAATATGCTTCTAATGTATTTTTTTTATTGCTATGAATGGCGAGACGAGCATCCCGTTCGCCTGATGGTAAGCTATACGATCGCTCATGAACATTAGCAAAACAAAACAACACCATTATTTACAAAGCAATGATTGGCATTCCACTGCGCTCGCCATCCTGAGACATAAGATGTTAAGTCTCAATACGTCCAGTAGTTACTCCAGCTACAATGTCCTTCAAACCGAAACACAACAGTGCATTTACATTGCTGTTTGGCGGGAGAAAAAGACATTGCGGTGGTACCTACCCAGGCGGCCTCTCACATATGAGAGACCAACCACCAGTAAATATAACCACCAGTATAATTGGTTATCTTTCGCTAACCGACAGAAATATGCCGACCTACTTGAAAACGGACGTAGAATAAATACCTAGTCGATGCTTGTGGGGATCCCGAAACCAGAGTCAATAAGTTCGACATTATTTAACATTGAATTTTATAAATATCAGGAAAAAATAGTGAATTAGAAATGGCACGCTTATGAAAGTTAATGTTTTTGTATTTTCAATCATAAATATAATATAGTATCTGAACATCGAACTAAATTTATGAAGTCGGGCCGTAGAACATGGTACGATAAATACCGAAATTCCCACACACAAAATACAGGATATTCGTAAGATTTTAATCTCCGCTCGGAGTCTCAATAAATAGCCATACGAGTCGAAAATAACTACGTTAAATATATAAAACACAGGTTGGCAACATTTGGTACCAGACAACAATAATATTCCTGAATAAAATAAAATGTGTAATATAAATATGTAAATGGCTACAGGTTATTTGAATTTCCAATTAAAGTATCTAAATCTGGGATTTTCATGATTTGTGTATTTTTCAATCAGTACCTACTTGATACTTGAACATTTCTTTTTATTTTAAATTATTTTTTTCCATGATTATAATTTGATTCAGATGAATGAAGAGATTTTCATCTGTAATAGTCAGCGATTTCGGTTAAGGCCTTTGATGCCTTCACATCACAAAAGAAACCAATATCAAACTACGGCACATGTATCTATAGTATGTAGTATATAAATATGAGATTAATCAAAGGTTCCACATCCCTGACATAAACAAAGAGAAGCGCGGGCCGTTTACCTAATAAATCACTTTAAATGAGCAAACAGCTTGCAAAGAACGCAAGATGACTTTATGAACGGTAATAAAAGTGCAAAGTTTCATTTACGAGGATAAATAAATTATTTATGCTTGAATTTCGCACATTGTAGAGGCCTCATAAGTGCTTCGCTTAATTAATAAATCCCGGTTTCGGGACAATAAAAAAAAAATACTTTTTTTGTGAACCGCGTTGGATGTTCAGCGTTTAAACAAAAAATAAGAATAACAAGTTCCGACGTGATGATTTCTGCAATAGTTTGTTTTTGCACTAAATAAATATTTAAAATAATCAATATCTAAACAGAAAGGACCCTTGTATTAATTGGTCTGAGCAGTAGGCAGTAGCTCCTTCACTCCCTAAATATTAATGTGAAAATTTTCCCAAATTCAATAAAAGTGTGCTGAAATTTCAATTCCATCGATAAAGAAATTGAAATTCAAAAGCGTTTTTTCCTTCCAGTTAATGTAAATTTCAGTACCTTCTATTAGTAAGTCAATAAATAATTCATAAAGCTTGATTAGAAGCAATTACACATTAATACATTGTATGAACTTTTAACGTATCACGCCTAAACATTTATTCGAAACGGCAAAACATCAGTCTTCTAAAAGAAGAATCTTCAAAACAAACACACGCCGAACGGAATTCCGGCGTATTTTACATGCACAAATCCCGACGCTCTAAATAATTTCCACGTTTAATCTTCATTCGAACATTGTTCTATATAAAACCGGTGGATAACCGAACAAAACGAACGAAACTCCAGCGTCGAGAGAAACTGGACGAGTAGCTTTACACTGAAACGTTTTAAAAATCATTTCAGTTCATATTGCTCCCTCAAAAATACCTCTCTACGTCTACGTGGGTTATGAAATTCTATGCTAGATTTCTTGAAGATAGTCTCTCGGGAAAATGTTGGTTAAAATTTTATTTATGCTCGGCGGGTTTTGAGATTCCGCGACAGGAGGATTCTAACACTACCTTTATTTAAATAAAACTTTTAAAATGGGTTTTCAAATAAAAACAAAAGCAAAAACCTATCAACATATAAAAAATAAGTCAATATAACAGAAAAATTGGCAATAAACATTTTTTCATTTCTTATATGGCACGGCGTAATTATTTTCACCCTATTCGCCATAAAAATAGCGTAACAATAACTTTGTATTATTCTGAAAGGCTTCGAACTTTTAACGACATTTTCGATATTAATATTTTTTCATTGTTCAAGTTTGTTTAGGTTGTTGATACTTCCTGTTATTTCCTTTTACAAGCTTCGATCGTCGCCTCAAATATTATTGTAGCTCATTGTTTGAGAACCAGAAAAATAAGTACCTATAAACGATAAGTGCGTGGTGGCCTGTTGGTAAACGGACTAGACGCGACTGCCAACATGTTCACGGTGGTCGCGGGTTCGAATCCCAGGGCACACCTCTGACTTTTCGGAGTCATGTGTGTATTGATAGTCAATCACCACGCACTAAAACGGTGGACTATATGGCCTAACCACTCTCAATCGTACTCTCGATTGTAGAGGAGGCCCGTGCCCTGCAGTGGGACGTATATGGGCTGATACAGAAGCGATAAGTAATATCCC
The DNA here is from genome assembly GCA_023078785.2 of Hyles euphorbiae. NCBI lineage: Eukaryota > Metazoa > Arthropoda > Insecta > Lepidoptera > Sphingidae > Hyles > Hyles euphorbiae. The sequence continues at coordinate 4,747,795 of CM041039.1, read as the reverse complement.
GGCTAACTTCAGTTTATTCGACTACACATAGATATTTTTTCTTATCCGAGAAATATGTAGGTTCACCACGGTGGTTTAACTTAGAACAAACTACGACGAATTCTAATCATTGGTTTGACTTACTTAACACCAGAGGGCGAAAAAATCGTTGGTTTTTACGGGTTTCCCCATTTTACGTAGATAAAGATTTTTACGCGGATATTATTGGCCCTTAATTACTTCCAACAACATTGATTCGCTTATTTGCTGATTAGTTTATTTTAAAACAATTATTAAATTTATTAAAATTCATACTCATGCGGAAATGAGAATTTTTATATTCGCATTTCTATACAGAATAATTTGTTTCAAATAGACAACATTCAAATCGATTCCGTTGGATGTAATTCAGGTCCAAACCTCCCTAAATCTTTTATTTTCGTATATAAACGCAATGAAAGTAAGTTTAGACATATTACGGGATTGTTTTTATTACTTAATGCCAAAGGGCGCCTTGAATTGATTGAGTGACGTCTCTATCTTAGTATGTAAAATGTACTCTGTGAGGTTCACTACAAGATATCCTTTTTAAAAGATTTACGCCCGAATACTGAAACGCCATTCAAATAATAAGTTGCTCTTAACAGCGCACGATCCACTTGGCCAGTACTTTTAAGCGGGATTTACGTAGTTAAGTGCAACATAAAAGTTGCGTTCCAGTATTCATATAGTATACAGATTTTAAGGACGGTGATTATTTTCAATATTTCTACTTTCTGATTACAAGAATTGCATTCATGAGTGTATTAGTAACTAGAGTGAGATTACCCAAATTTCATTGGCGAACCAATTCATAACGCATCAAGGTATGTAAGTGGACAGATAAAGCCTGTTCATCCAAATATCTAGAAGAAATCGTTGACGGATTCTACCGTAACTATTGGTTTGAATGTAGTACGATGTAAAATAAAGCATATTACATAGACAATAAGCGATATAATCACTTACCAGCGGAGTCATCTTTGGGCGTGGATGTGGACTGTGCTGGAGCGCGCTTGAGGCTATTGGTGCGCGGCGAGGGCTGCGCACGTCGGCACGGAGGCGTACACTCCGGCGCTGTACGCTGTAACAATACAGTCATATTAATTATGATGAAAACCTATCTGAAACTATAATGAATCAAACGCAAAAAGAATCATCAAAATCGGTTGAGAAATGGCGGAGAAATCGACGTACATACATTAGAAATACAATTGATGATGGAACACAAATACAATCCATTATTTTGACCATGAAAAATATAAGATTTTATTTTTTTGCGCAAACTTAAAATATCAGTATATAAATTAAATATTTTGTTAAATATATTTAAACGGTTCGCTGTTTGTGTACTTCTAGGGGTTGTCAGTATTGCTAAGCAGAAATTTAAAATTAATTTTTAGAAAATATTTTGGGACGCAGTTGGTTTTCCTTAATTGGCTACCAGCGCGCTTCGCCACTTAGGTCGTTTAGTGTAACTTGCATTGCGAGCTAGTTTTCAAACTTATTCTTGCCCTAATTAGATTATAACATCCAAGGGAAAAAAAACATTATTATGTACATTGAAAAAGTGGTAGAGTCACGCTATTGTATGCTGCCTCACAAGAGATGACGGGAAGCGACAGCTTCACTGTCGCGTTTCTTTCGGTGAGTGAGATTACCGGATGCCCAATACCCCTTTCCTCTTCCCATCGTTTATCCATCCATGATCTAATTGTTATGAATGTTCAAGGGCGACAGTGATCACTTACCATTAGGTTACCTGCCTGCACGTTTGCTGAACCTATACTATAAAAAATACTTTGAGCAGACAAGTAAGTGACAATAAAGAAATTCAATTCTGAGTACACAAATCCACTTTTATATTCGCTGTTAATTAATTGTTACTTTATTTGTGACTAGCGGCCCGGCCCAGGTTCGCCCGGGTGCACGTGGATTTCTCTACAATAATATGCACGTATTATACACATAAACCTTCCTCTTGAATCATTCATATTTATAATATTATCATGAATACTCTTCGCAGCGTATGCGATGAAAGACATTTTACGGCTAATTTTTTTACACCTTCGGTTGGTTTTAATAGGAATTTCTAAAGATTTCTATAGTAATCTAGTACTAAATATAGCCTATGTTACTCAGTGATAATGTAGCGTCCTAATGAAAAAAGAATTATTAAAATCGGTCGAGTACTTTTTGGGTTTATTCGTTACATACAAAAATACAAATCTTTCCTCTTTATAATATTAGTGTAGACTAAAAATATCTTCGTACAGTTCTTTAGGTACAACCATTTCACTGGCATTCAAATTCCACCTAACCACAATAGGTCAGAGTGTGATATTTAAGCCCTAAATCCTTCTCAATTGTAAAGCAGGTACGTGCTTACCAGCGATACGTTTATAAGCCGGCATTATACTTCCAGCATTAAAAAATGTCCACAGAGTACATTTTCCCAAAAAGTTATTCAGAAAATGGCTTGGTATTTACAATTCCAAGCGCGGAATTTCAGCTGAACTAGCTTTCTCAAAGGAACAATAATCATCTCGGAGATAATTCGCAGAACTAATTACTTAGCACTAGACAAAACAAGACGTTTTAATGCTAATAAAATACTATTTGTACGTATTTATAAACAGATCTTATTGTAAAGGAAATCAATACAAAATAAAAAAAAGGTTCATTTATTTTCTAATAATCGTGTAAAGTTTTTTATTAGCCGTTTACAAACCAAAAAATCACATCAAATCTATTTAAAATACAATAATAGCTCCGTTTAATTATTGTTCTTGTTTGGATTTAATATTAAAATAGACCAAATGTAACACTGTATATCTTTACAATAATATTAACACGGAGAGTAATTAGATATTATCCAACATAATCTAACACGCAGACCACCTATTAACGAGATCGTTGTCGGTTCATAACCACACACAATATAAACAAATATGAATGGAGATCTGTGTACTACAACGTAAATAAACCAACTCTGTTATAATAGATTGATTTGAACCAGTGACTGCGTCATGTGAGACTTTTTTATGATTGAAACCAACCGTATGACTATAAGTTATGTATTTTAAATAGTAATCGTAGCACGTGATTCACTTAATAGGATGGACTTTAGTTTATCTGTCCAAGATATCAGAGTTGGGAGGGAGTGGGGGGGGGGGGAAGGTGTCCCATGGCCCCTGGTACCACTCCCATGAAAAGGTGACGCACCATTCCGGAGAAAAACCAATTAATGTAACCTAACTTTAGTTTAGACTTTAGTTTATTTGGCCACAAACAGAGCGGCGAAAGTGATCACAGGTGGTAGGGATTGAGTCCCTGATTACAACAATACCACTCTTATTTAAAGGTGGTGTATAATTTATGAGAAATTAATGAAAATATTTTCTAACCTCAAATCACATATTAGGATGATGGTAGTTAGTGTACCCACTTTGTGGGAAAAATAGGTCGACTTTGTCTCAAAACCGACTTAGAGCACCCCGACTGCACGTAGACTTTTGGTTACCACCCCTAGAGTGTTTTTAAAAAGCCGGAGGCGCGGAGGGAGAGCAGCCCCCGCCCGCTGTAACGAAGGATAGGCAACCGTGCGAGCCGTAGCGGCTAAGGCTGGTCGCCCGAGGCGACCAGCAAGCCGAAGCTGCGAAGGTGAGCATGGGTGCCTATCCTTTGTTACGCAAGGGCGAAGGGGCTGCACTTCCCGCAGCGCCGGAGACGTTGCAGAAGTAAATTTGTTCTGACAACAAGTGTTTTGAGGTTAGGTTACATTAATTGGTTTTTCTCGGGAATGGTGCGTCAGGTTTTCATGGGAGTGGTACCAGGGGACATGGGACACCTTCCCCCTCCCCACCCACCCCCTCCCAACTCTGATATCTTGGACAGATACACTAAAGTTTTACCGCACACACTAAATACAGAAAACCACAAAAAAATTAATTCACGCACGCACAAAGAATTTGTTGAAAAAATACATAATACTGAAACTCACCACTTTAACTTTATAATCCTTGAAGTACACCCTCATTGTGGGCGATCGACTCACGAGTTTTATGACGTCACATAAAAACGAGAGCACTTATCGACCACAGAACATTAACATTTAACACTGTGTGCTGGACTTTTATTTGCAACTTACAACACGAGACTTTTATCACGATAGCAAGATTAAAACAACCTATGGCATAGAAACATCACCTTAAAAAATAAATCAACGACCGTGATGCAATTAATCTGATTATTTATCTTACTACCCACAACTACAAGATAACATCTAGAGTTAAAAATTGTTTTTTGGCCGTTATTTTCCGTAATGTTGCCATTCTATATGCAATAACTTTAAATTCTATCTACGAGTGACTTCTACTATCGACTTACTTCCACTCATACCGATGACTTCGATCTTACATAAACTTATTTCATTCAAATGTATGCAAAATATCAAACTCCTGTCGCACTAAAGAGACTATTTTAACTGGTTACATTACAGCTGGAAATAAACTTGTTCTGAACTATGATTTATGGAGCACATTGTGAGCTCTTTGTAGTGAAATGCTTCATAAAAATGAAATAGAAAAATAAACTCGACAAAGTTCCTGGCGATATTATACGAATGAAGATTATGGAATTTCTCGAACGTAATATTTATTTGTCCTTTGAATACAATCAGAAGTAATCAATATCCGTGACATCTAACGACTCTGTAAACTTAGATTAGATTAGAAAAACTACTTAGATCATCCCGTCAAAGCAAACGTAATATTTTTTTGAAATACATTATCCAGCATAATTCAGTGCCAAGCCAACCTCCAACAAATGCCTCTTTAGCACGTATTATTGTATTTGAAAGGGCGCGTCGCGATTTCAAAAGCAACTTTGTTTTTCGCAGTACATTGCCATTTACATAAAGAGCTCAACTTCTTACAACCATTATGATGACGCCGTGAATTCGTAAATGCGAAGTGTCAGGAGTACTTGGGAAAATAAATATTTTTTCTGTTTAAATCTACAGGTATAAATGAAAAAGTATTTGCAGCACTAACATAAAACCAAACAAATAAACTCAAGAGGCAATTAAATAGCCCCAACAGGCACATCGTGTTTTGTGGGCATTAGTAACTGAGAGGCGTATTAAATGTCACAAAATACTATTAACCAAATTAATTCTATATCATGCTTCATCCCAACCCATTTCAAAATCCTATCAACATGAGTTTCCCAAATTATATTCAAATGTAAATCTCAACCGAACTCCGAAACAAACTTTCTCAAAGTCAACTCGAGTCACATTAATATTTGATCACACTTTATTAACACCAGTTTAGAGAATCCTTTAATACATTAAAGATTGAGTTACGAGTTTTGCAACAGAAACCATTGCGAAAGACATTACATATTTAAACCTAACTAAATTAGATTCGAAATAGCACGATACTAATCGGATATAAATTCCAATACAAATGTACAATAGAACTTTGAAATTAACGAAACAAATGCCTGGCCTAAAACAACTTTAACGTTCGGGCAAATGGACGTGTACTATATTTCACAAGCCCTAACTGAATCTAGATTCTAGAACCAGCGATACACGACAGCCTTGCCTGACCAGATAGAATGTCTAATCTACATAGGTAACCTAACCGGGTTTCCTACGCAACGATCTGAGCCGCAGATCGGTATGCGCCTAAACTATGCGAAGACATCGTTGCACTGTAACCAATCTTGTAAACCACAGTTTTGTATAGGTATACCAGTTTGGATAAAGCCTATAGACAATGAAAGCCTTGCCAGACTTTATGCCTTTGATTATCTGGGCTTGGCTGTTTGAATAATAGATTAACCGTTCGTAGGTTAGCGTCAATCGAAACAATTTTACGCATTATTCTGAAATGCGAAGACAAAATGTTTACAAAAGACTTACTTCAAAGATTATTATGCCTTGAACGTTCTCAAATGCAGAGGGAGAGAAAATACTACAGAAGAAGATTACTGTACTAGAATGAAGCTTCAGAATCGCAATTTTCTACGCAATAAGATTTTGGCCTAGTAATCACAGTCCACGCTACAAGACTCAAGGAAAATACTGCCACTAAACCAATACAATAAATCCTAAACTAAAACTAAAAATATAGTAAATAAGCGAAATAAAAGTGCTATAGTCTATTAAACTTATTTATAGGGTCCGCACTATGTTATTTCTATTCTTGATTGATGAGGATCACGAACGCCATCGCTCTTACTTAAAACATTTACATAAAGAAAAATATTTGTAATACAATTTATTCCACAATAGATGGAAAATTAGTAGGTTTAGTTTAGCTAGAATTTGTGTGTTAATCCGTCATAGTTTTCATATAAGCAAAGGAGCATATTTTGTTAGTTTACCTTATTTCATGCAATGAATTGACATGATTTTTCGAACAAAGTTTGTTTATAGTCTGTAAAGTTACATAATATCTTGTAGACTACAAGCCCGTGGCAAAAATCGATGGGTCAAATGAACCACCAGGAGACCTATTTGGTAAGATACAGGGGCATAAAATAATAATATTCAGCACTATGCCGTCACTTGTAAGCTGTCCGTCTCACTGCAGATGAGACTTCAAAATCATCAAGGAGAGGGGTTCATTTTGGTCAATTATTTTTGTACGGCATTTCTACCATCGATAGGTCCATGAAAAATAATAGAAAAAACACGTAGTGCCGTACAAAAATAGTGCGTCACAAAGTCGGAAGAACGTTAGATATTCCGGCAAATTTGTCGCTAAATTTGGTCATTTGATTTTAAACGGCATCGGTTCCATACAGTCGCAATACCTCTTCTAAACCATTATTCCGCAACGCCGTACAAAAAATATGCGACAAGGAAGAAAAATCAGCGGTTGCAACCCACTCGCTTTCAGTGGTCCGGGGGGTGATTTGAAAAAGTACGGCATCTGTTTCATAACATTAAGTAGCACTTAAAATCACTATTTTAAAAAAAGCCGTCACTAAATTATTGTTAATTTTAATGTATACATAAATTCCTTATAAATTTGACTTTTAAAGCTTAAAAGTCATTGGATCCTGTACGATAACCTGTTTTTTAACATGATATTGCTAAATACAATTGTTATTTAGTATTGCCATTCAATAAAAATGTTTGAAAAGACATGGAGAGGAAAATGAAATATATGTTTTCTCAAATCATTTCAAAAGTTTAAATTATCGTAGATTAGTGAAATACAGCAACTTTCTAAATATTATTGTTGTTTTAAATAGTTCTCAGGTAAATAAATAAAGAAAAAATTATGCCGTACATTTTAATGCAGAACATAATTTTTGGCTGATTAAAATGGCACTACCATTTCAGGAGTACTTTATGGTCATGTGATACTACACGGCATTACCATATTTTTGAAGAGAATAATTGATAACATGTATAAAAAATCACCATGCCAGCTTTTAAAGTGAAACAGTGTATATTATATCCAAAAATTGAAAAACTATAACTAAGCTCAGTATTTATATTTTTGTAAACTTTTCGATGTCATATTATACTGCAAACATGGACATATTTTTTTGAATTGTGTTATTAAATATACTAAAGGATATATACAAAAATGAAAAAACAGGTAGGTAGGTATGTCTTTCAAATTTTAATTTAATAACTGAATCAGCGATCGAGTCGGTATCGGAATCAAGGTCCTCATCGACGTTCGTATCCTCTTCTCGATCATCTTCTGAAACATGAATATGTGTCACCTTATTTTGCGGACAAACAGAATTAAAAAAAAGGAATTAATAATAATAAGTTTTTGTTATGTTTATCACCTTTTATCAATGTGAACCTTCAGATATGAACGGCATTGACTTTTTATAGATGATTGCATTAGATACAAATAAATTGTCTAAATACTGTACAGTAAATATCATACTAAATATCACCCTAAAGTATATTTTATAACATGGATTATTCGAGAGTTACTTTCCGCTCTACAGATCTTTGGATCACCAAAAAAGTACGGCATGTGAAAAAATGTTATCTATGCATTAAATACTTTCAAAATCAATTAATCCCATATTGTGTCAAATCACCCCCCGGACCACTGAAAGGGAGTGGGTTGCAACCGCTGATTTTTTCTTCCTTGTCGCATAGTTTTTGTACGGCGTTGCGGAATAATGGTTTAGAAGAGGTATTGCGACTGTATGGAACCGATGCCGTTTAAGAGCGTATACACCTTGCGCGCAAAGTCAACTATAGGTATTTCTTCGTTAATTTCACGCACACATAAGCGACCAAAGCTGTGTGCGTAGAGCTGCCGCGTCGGCTCGCTATACAATCGGCTCAAACAACTTTGATCCGTGCGCTTCAAATATTCAATTGAAATGTAACTGTAATATAATATCATAAAAATATTTTATTTGCATTATAAGTAGACAAATATTACTGTGCAAGCAAAGAATAATATAGTGTGTCTTCATGGCCAAGTTTGTATGTGATAACTGCTTTAATTTATGCACATTATTATGTATTTATAAAACCACGTTTTTCTTTCTTTCACAATAATAACACACACAGTATTTGCAAGCAGTTTCTACATAATTAATAATTGTTAATATACTAGTTTATATTCTTATTATCACCGACCGGAGCGACATGCGTTTTGACTGCCTGTGTCAGGGAGAATGAGGGCGGATACCGGACCGAGTGCACGTGCGCCTCCGCCTACTCAGGGCCACGGCGGTGTTGTCGAGATTTTTTGCTGTAATAATTTAATTGTTATTACTTTATCGGCTTTGGATTTATTGTGCATTTGCAGATACTTGGTCTGGGTCGCCCTCTGTCGGCGCCTGCGACTTTGTTTGCCGATTACCTAATTACTATAATATGAATTGGTTATCATCGTTATATTTTTATTTTATTTTTTTTATTTTTTACTTTTTTTTTGTGTCTGGATGTTTTATGTTTACTATTTATTTTGTATAAATTATCAGTCTTTTCTAAATATATGTACAAGTACCTATACTGATTTTAATCTTAACACCGACATAGTGCCCGGATGTCACTAAGGTCCCTCATTGAAAATCAGTGCTGTGGTACTGCTTATGCTGTGCTGCAGTAATAAGCTGAATGAGGGTTCCTGTTGTTGGCACAAATAGTAACAGAATGTTATAGTCTTTCTGTTATTCATTATATAGTTAAATAATGTATATTTTTTGTAATACGTAATATTTTCTATGTTCTCGAGTTGGAATGTTGTTATTATTATTATTATTTTTGTTTATTTTGCTTTTGTATATTTTGTACCAACAATAAACTTTCTTTCTTTCTTTCTTTCTTTTCTAAATTTTGGATACTAATCATATTTTCGTTATTATTACATTGTTAAGTTGCATTCAAATCAGTGTTCAATCAGTAGACACTACGGACGTTTTATTAATCATTTCGTGTTCGAACACATAAATAGTGTTAGGGGCCTTACAACCCCTTACAATTAGGAAATATATTTAATTTTATATTGCAATACATAACATAATTTAGCCTCGGAATTACATCCCATTATATTACCTGAAACATAATTTATACTCACTACAAAATCATTGTAGGTAATAAAAATAATTAAATATTTTACTACCAAAGTACTAAGATGTGGTAATCGCATTCCGCGCGTGGCTATTTTTACTACGCGCGGCATAATCGACTGCAGCCAGGCCGGAGCGACGAGCGATACGTCCTCCCTCTAGAAGGCCTTGCGGCGGTCTGATTTGATCCACGTCGGACAGCGTGTTTTATAGTGGTTTTTAAAATATTTGTAGAATACATGAAAACTAATTTTGTTGAAATATAAAAATGGTAATTTATTGATAAGATGTTCTTCTATTATAATATGCAATAGTTATAAAAAATTATGTACGATAAGTTGGTGAAAAAAAAATAGGTTCTTGACGAGAGTTTCTGAATAATTTCGCATTGTTTAAATTTTTATTTTTCAGGAACTAAACACAAAAAGATTATTTTTCTCAGCAAAATCCCTCCATAAAGGTCTTATTAGTCGGATAATATTTTTATTTTCATCTTGTATTTAGTGATTTCGGATATCTTAAGCTTCTAAATTGCCACTTAAAGCCTAAATAACGAAACTTGTGTTCAGTAATCCTTATAGTACTCACAAATTATCCATCAATCTATAAAGTTTTCCACCAAAATCCCTAGATGACAACCTTTTCTAAAATTAGTAATAATTATTTTTCCTTGAAATTGTTTATTGGTGGCTATTAACTCATTTGAAAAGTCCTGTTTTTAAGCCAAAAAGCGCGTGCAGGGTATAAACGCTCTTAAAATCAAATGACCAAATTTAGCGACAAATTTGCCGGAATATCTAACGTTCTTCCGACTTTGTGTCGCACTATTTTTGTACGGCACTACGTGTTCTTTCTATTATTTTTCATGGACCTATCGATGGTAGAAATGCCGTACAAAAATAAATGACCAAAATGAACCCCTCTCCTTGATGATTTTGAAGTCTCATCTGCAGTGAGACGGACAGCTTACAAGTGACGGCATAGTGCTGAATATTATTATTTTATGCCCCTGTATCTTACCAAATAGGTCTCCTGGTGGTTCATTTGACCCATCGATTTTTGCCACGGGCTTGTAGTCTATTAATATTAAATGCACATATTTTCTAGGAATATAAAAAATAATCTACGACGGACTTCGATTTCTATCGCAGCAGCTAATGGCTGTCCAGGTATACACGAATATCCGACCGCCAGCAAAACCATTATGTATCATTAGTAAATTACTGAACTAAAAAAGTCTAATAAAGGTTAATTATGATTGGTACACACCGCCGCGTCTAAAAAAATATTATAAATTCCTACATGATCCTCTAGCAACCGAACATTATTTAAGTTAACAATAACGCGGACGTTCGTTTGTTTTCATTATTTTCACGTTCTATAAAATTTAATTAGTCATAAAACACGATACTGGCACGCACAAAAAAGTTTGCTCGTGTAATACTTAATGAGTATATGATTTTGATCTCAATTGCATAAACAGTTTGGTAAAACAAAAAAAAATACGCAGTAAAACAAAGGATATAGAAACCAGGGCATTTCACCTAGTCTTTTGAAAAATCATTTTTTTTTATTGTTCCAAAAGTACAAAATTGCCCCTTTAATAGTAATGAGGACCTAGGAAATATGATATAGTAGAAGATTTTTAATATAACCATACAAGCAACTACTCAAATATATCGCGATGTGTGATAACTTTTAGGGGATCATAACACAAGAGAGTTAATACTTTTGACAAGTTTATATGGTCACTTAGGGGATACAAAGAATTACATTTTTAATTAAAATAATGAAATAACCAAATCGTCTTAATTTAATTTTGTCGACAAAAAATGTGCTACAATCGAAGTTCTACGATACGGCAGGGTCGTGTTAATGACATTATAGAAACAATAACAACGGTAATAAAAGTATATTGGGGAGCTATACCGTCTACAAAGTTAGAAATTCCATTGGGAAAGTTAGAAAATCTCATAAAATAAGACGACATATTGTTTTAGAGAGCTTTTAGAATCTTATTTTACTGTTCGCATTATAGACAACCAATAAAAGGAGAGAAATTTCAAATTAGAGAATCCACAATATTGTTTTAAGAGCGCTTGTAAAATTCATAATATGTTGAACTTGCAACTTATAAAATAAATTTAATTTGAAGAGAAATAATTACCCATTCGAAAATAAATAAGAGAGAGGATAGAGAGAGAGATGCAAATGCAGCTGGTCTAGGGGATTACTCTATACAAACGATATGAACGGATGTTCGTATGTGCGACGTTCGTAGTAAGATATGAGATTTCCACATCCATAAATCAATACTATTCGCTATTATACTTATCATTTTGTCCGAACATAGTCTATGGTTGCGACGTACGATAGAGGAATCCACATTTTGTGGAGTATCTAGGCACATTAGTCAAGTTTCACGTACGGTGTCCGAAAATTCAAGTTCTTATCGTTTTTATAGAGTAACCCCCCTAGTCTAGAAATAAGATATCATTTGATCAAGATTGGGATCAAAACATTGTAGTTTAAGTGCTGTCAAAAACTAACAGTGACCGACAATTCTACTATATTTTTGTTGATCGCAATGGCACATAATTGAACTAAATGAAATCATAAGTCTATAATAAGCCACCAGAGCACTGTTTCTAACAGAAAAATTGAACAGACGATTATTTTAGATCGAATTAAAGTGATTTAAAATTAAATGTTTTTATTGTTACTCTTTTAGAATTTTATTTGTTACTTATTGCTTTCATAAATATTTATAAAGCCTACTTAATTGGTACCTCAAACTTATGAGTATTGTAATACACGTAAGCAGTGCCATTCACAACGTTAATTACAAATCTAATTTACCCAAGCATCCAATTGAATTTCTCCATTTCAAAAGCTATTAAAGAGACATTGCAAAACGTATAACAAAATTAATTGAATATTATCGATTCTCGATAATCTTTGAAATTAGATCATTGGACCTCTCTGCGCTTTGGAAGTACTTATTTTATAACCGATTCATATGTACGTTAATTTATTTTCTTTGTTCTAATTCCTTTATAGAACAAAAAATAAAATTGTAAGCATAAAATGAATATTGTTTGCCTTGAATATTAGGTCAAATATTCCGAAAACTAAGTAAAAGTTTTCATTTGATATTTCTAAAACCTTGAACGAGATAAATGTATTGTGGTTACTTTACTTTCTTTAAGATAAAAGAGTCGTCTCGATGATATAGGTCAATGAGAAGCATAAGACCTTGTTGCCAAGTTTTTTGGTTGCTGAATTATACAAAAATTTTAGTTCCATTATATCTGAAGACACTAAAACTACCACCCAGCTTCCTTTTCGGTGGCAGTCTTGATATACCCTGTAATTATAATTATTCGGAACTGTTTTTAAAGACACACAACTTATAATATATTACATGGTTTGTCAATCTAAATACATCTCTACATCTACATATTTACATCGCCCCATAAAATATTCCAATACTAAATAATTCGCCAAAAGTTTTACGTTACGAACCTTTCCATCATAATTTCACACGTCACTTAGTCTGAAACACGTAGCGACCGAAACAATTTCAATTAGTGTCGAAAAAGATGAAAGGATTCCCCAGGGCCGACTCGCTTGTACCAAAAACATTTCATAATATTTGTTGGAAGATTCCAGAAATATTGAAACACCGCTAACCTCGAGGGACTCCGTAATTTAATACACTAAAAAACTTATTTTCAATGCTGTCCAGACGGTATAGATAAAAATTACAATTGACGTGAATATTACGAAGGTATTAAAAAGTTACGGGTTTGTTCGTGTTGGATTTTAAAGATATTGTATAACAAAGGCGGTCTCCATAATCAATTTCATTGTAGCGAAATAAACAGAATCTGAAGTTTGAAAATAGAAAAAATAATCATATTCAGCAGCGCCCGTCGCGCTGTGGAAAAAAATCCGGCTGTGAAACTAACTGCATGAAAAAATCGTTACACTAAAAAAAACAATTGCTTGATGTTTACACTATTCAAGAACTAGAATTAAAATATAAAATATCACATGAAACGTAATATAGACTTTTAATAAACATTTGTTTTGAAAAAAATAGAAATGCATGTTTTGAGTTTTTTTAATGCACGGCACAGTGACAGCATAGCATCTGATGGTAAGTGCAAATATCGTTCAGACAGAATATCGAATGGCATCAGACGGCGGTATCATACCATTTGATACAATCATGCCGACCTGCTAAGATATCTCTTCAGTTTACGGCGGAAGGACTCATGATTATAGGGAGGAAGGACATCGTGCGATGTCCTGTGCCTGTGCCTGTGCGACAGAGAAAGGAATTGGAGAACCTTTTGGTTCGCACCTAAATTGTTTGATGTGTCTAGCTATGGCTCCATAACCCAGCACGCGCGGTTCTGTTAAGGACATTGTCATGGAAATAGACATAAGGCAGGTAATTTTACCGTGATTTTCAGGTTACATAACCGTAGTACAATTTGGTCCATTTATTTAGTTAATTCGACGATAGGTTTGTAGGGATTTATTTACTCAGCGAACTTGAGCTAATTGAAGGATTGAAATTCGATTATTCAAAATCTGCTTTGAACAAGATTAAACTAAAGTCACCTTAATAGAAACTTTAGTTGAAAGATAAACTAAAATATATGGGTGAATATACAAAAATTGGGTAACTCGCTGTCATCAGCCAATATATACAAAGTCTTATTATATTTTATTGAAATAACAACTTATTTTAAAACAAAGAAAAGTCCTTTATATGGTCACCCAATTTCACTTATTCATTTTAAATACAAGTTAATAAAAAAACAAAATTAATACTTAAAATGTCAGTCCTTTGGCATGTCACAATCCCGAAAACCAACAATCAAGTGACTATCTATTAAACATTATCATTGATTTAAGAAAACTTACTAATTTACTACAATTTGTGATGAACATAGTATTATATACTACAACTTTCATAATGCAATGTTCTCCAATTTATTTTTTAAAAAAATAAGAAACTTTGTGTTTGTTTTCATCCGTCAGTCCGTTGTGTGTTCTTTAAATTTGAAATTCTCGCCATATATCACCGAGTCAAGGTCAAATCCCTGTTTATGTATTAATGTTGGTAATGAAGTTAGTTGCGGACAGCACAATTTGACGGCCGCCATAACTGTACGAGTTCTTGGGTTGTGTTTGTCTTCTATACACATGCAAACCCAGTCAAAATTTCAGTCCCCTGGTGGGTCGTTATTATCTTGTTAATCTGAGGTTTATTATCATTTATACATAATTAACTATGATTTGTTAAAATGTAGTTTGTTGATATTCGAAATTATCAAAAAAAACATTAGTTCTGATTATAACCTCAAATTATGTCTTTTTCGTCAATCCGCTGGCGTCAGTCCTTTGTCAGGTATCGCGCCAGAGGATTTAATTGTCTCCATAATACTGCTTTTTGTTGTTGTTTTAGAGCACTTTTATCTTAATTGCTACCGTGTATAAGCATTTATATTTTATATTTCAGTTTAGAATATCATACGGCACACTAAAAGCAATTTGACTAGGGAAGAAGATTAGAAAAAAAAGAGAAGCCGAAAAGGCTCGCTTGGCCAGAATTAAAAGTGCCCCATTAAATTAGCGGAATACAAAGAAAAACAAAAACTTCAGTACTTAAGGAAATAACTAAAATTTTTAATAAAAACCTACTTCAAAACAAAAAACCACTAAAAACCAAAAAATAATAACATATTAAGTTACGCATATATTTTAATTTGTTGGCTAGTCAAGTCATTAAGCAAATTAATCAACATGCACAAGTACAATGAAATAAATATTATTTTTTGCTTTGCAGTGGTACTTATTATTTTAATATTTTTTGTGGTTTTTGTTTTGAAGTCGGTTTTTATTTTTTTATAAAATATTTTAGTTATTTGTATATTTTTAGTGTTGATAGGCATTTCAATGAAGAAGAGCTGGTCCCACAAGGAATATGTTCTTTCCGATGACAATGAAATCGCTAAAATCAGTTACAGCTGCCGAAGATATTGGTATTTACGTTTATTTTAATTTTATAATTATTTTTAATTGTTACTAAGTGATTTGAATACTTAAAAGACATGTGCCATTATTAAAACTAAGAGATTTGTACTAATTCTTATTAAATTTCATTAAAATTCTTAGAAAATTGTATACTTTATCAGTACTATGTTAGCCTCGTCAGTCCCCTGGCAGTCAAATTCAGTAAATTTTAAATATCTCATAATTTACTTAAAAAAGTGACTGGCCCGATTTGGAACAATATAATCATTAGATTTGTCATCATATGCACCCGAATTTGTTATAATTTGATTTAATTATTATAGTAAACAAAATATCCTCAAAAGTTACCCAACTTTTGTATAATCACCCATATATTAAAGATTTATAATAATATTCATAGCTTTAAAAATTCTTATTCAATTTAAATTTTAATAGCTTTATGTTCGTCCTTTTATTTTAAAGAAACTAGATACATATTTGCTTATATTTCAAAGTCAATGTTACTATTTGGTCAGCCATTTTGCCTTCGCAATATTAAACTAATCTTGCCTGGAATTAACAAAGTTTTTAAAAAGATTTATATACTTTAATTTTAACTTGATTATAATTATTACTCACTTAGAAGAACCTTGTCTATTTTAAAGATGCAAAGACTAATATTTGGATCGTCTAGAGATTAAATCTATATTTAAATATTCTTTAGGATAAAATGCAAGGAAAATAAAGAAATATCCTGTGACAAAACTATATATGTTCAAGCCAATTTTCCATAAAGGGTAGACCCAGGGTACACCACATCAATACCAGCTAATTTCTGTCCAAAATATTACAAATATCAAATAAACTAACTTCACCATTTAAATGAAGCGTAAAAGGCGCGATTACACAAGGCCGTCGATAATGCAACTTCCGACTGTCCTTATTAAGATATCTACTCAATGCCAAAGTACGTTTGAACCGGAATAAAAACACAAGTTCAAGGAAAGTTTTCCATTCAGTCACGCTTGTAATTTAGATAACGAGTACACATGCAGGAAGAGAAGAAACGAACGAATTAGTATAATGAAGGACGCTCGAGCGTATTCCGATTGATGTGTGATGGCGCGTGGAGGAAAGCGTTGTGTTTTTATTTTTAAGACTTCGGAGTAGCATGTAAGTTTGTAAACACAAACACAAATTCATTCAACTCATACAAGTGACATGTAACAGCAAGAAATTCAAATATTAAATGTAAGTAAAACACTTTTATGGCGATATGCCGCGCGTTCACATTATTTATAACCATTTTTAACCGACTTCAAAAAAAGGAGGAGGTTCTCAATTCGACTGTATGTTGCTTTTTTTTTTGTATTTCTTACATTACTACTACAATACAACTTATCTCGTTGTTGGTATATTATTTCACAACTTTTATTAACATCAAATTTTAAACGTAGATTGTATATTACAACGCATGGACGGATACTATAAAGAATAATATTAACTCGTGTATGGCCATTTAGATTAAAATGTTACTGCGAAAAAAGTCTGTTATTGTGTCATATTCAGTATATGCGACGAATATGTATTTGTGGTTTGAGGCATTATTTGAAAACTAGGTATTGTACAATGCTTTGTCGATAAAATCGAAATAATCTCCTTTCACTAAATAAATGTTTTAAGGTTTTGGGAAAACATAATAAGGGCACTATTGGTTGTGCTTATAGAAAAGTCAACAAAACTTGTCGAAGAAATTCGTACTCGCTACACAACTACCAAAACTACATTCATAAGACACTTATCGATGAGAATACAAAGAAATTTAATTCAACATACGACCAGGTGGTCGAACTTCGATCTATCATCAGCAATCCGCATCCAACACCTACACCATGATTCAATTACAAAACAATAGAAATGGTATTGCACAATCACTTCCTGGAACACATCTGTATCACGCACACTAAATGGTGCATAAACGTATTATACTGGCATCACAAAGCCTAAATCTGACAATGCAGTGTATCTACGACTGATATAAATCTCACACGAAGAGACAATATCTCACTATGCTCTCAGATGGACACAATACAGCCAACTTAATAGGAATCATATTACACCGATTGAGCTCAAAACGCGACATTAATGCGTATATCACTGCGATGGTTTTATTTCTTGCACGTGTGTATTCATCGCACTTTAAGACGACTATATATCACTATGCTCTCACACAAAAACCAGCAAGAATCAATCGAAACCAGATACACCGAATGAACTCAAAACGCGACACACGTGCGTGTCTCCCTACTCCGGGTATTCTCACTACATTTATGTCTCACTAAGGGTGTAAGTCTCACTGTGTCGAGTCTATGTCTCACTACGTGGAGTCAGTGTCTCACTACGGAGTACGTACAGTTGATAGCTAGCGCGGGCGCGTGTACCAACGCTTGGTGCATTCACAACTGGCCACTGCCGTGCGGCGCGCGCGCAGCCTTCTTTCACTTCCATCGGTTTAGGCACGACATGGTTAGGACGTGTGTTCACTTGATAAATAGTTTTTTTACTACATTTTGCTACAGATAGTACTATAGTTATAATGCTGCTAAAGTTAAATGGAGAGCAGTATTCACAATTATGACTGTGGCGGTTTGTCCGCAAAACAAGACACACACTTTGTTGTGTACCGTAAAACGAGGTGGATAGGGACAATTTTCAACTTCACGACGAATTTTCTGATAGTATTATACAGAATTATTCTTGTGTTATAGCATATTTCATTAAGTCTTAGTTGCGTCTTGACTATTTACTATCTAATTTTTTTAGATCCCTTGGATAATAAGAAAAAAAGGGCTCAAAATATAGGTTTGGGGTTAATAGGGATTTTGGGGGTAATAGAGACGGGATCGAGTTCAATAGGGAAATTAACAAGGGTTGGCACTGAATTGTTTCTTATTAATTACTTTTTAACCAACACATCTAAATATTCTGAATTATTTATCGTAATAATTTGCTTTGACACAAATGAAATAATTAAAGATTACAACTGTCTTAAATGATATTTATCAAATCAAGTGACACATTTCAATAAGATACAGTTTCAAAAATTTAAAAATCAACATATTAGGTATTCTATAATGCAGTCTTATTATTCTTCTAAGAAGTAATACGTAGAGTATTATGTATAGTTTGGAATCAGCTAATGATTTCTTACTTATGTGCTAAATTATGAGATACGCTAACAAAACAAATTACGAAGAAAACTAATGGGCAAAATAACACACGAAATTTCTTAAGTGCGTAATGCTCTTTTTTATTATTGCACTGATGAGGCGATCATACCGTTCGCCTGATGGTAAGTGATATGACCGCTCATAAACAGTAGCAATACCAAACAATACCTTGGATTACAAAGCAAAGCTAGGCCTGCGCTCGCCATCCTGAGACATAGATGTTAAGTCTCAATATGTCCAGTAGTGACTCTGGCTACAATGTCCTTCACAACGAAACACAACAGAGCATTTACACTGCTGTTTAGCGGTTTGCCCAAATTAATGTGTACTACTTATTAGAAACTGGGCTGTGCTACAGTCTCTTCAGCGGTGCCACATAGACTATCGGTACATCGAAGTGTTGAGGTGTATATACAACAACGCCACCATGTCGGTCCGAGTACAGGATCAGAGCACGAAGGCTATTCCACTACAGAGAGGCGTGAGACAGGGAGATGTCATATCTCCGAAACTGTTCACTGCCGCGCTGGAAAATGCCTTCAAGCTCTTGCAGTGGAAAGGATTCGGCATCAACATCAACGGCGAGTATATTACTCACCTTCGATTTGCCGACGATATTGTAGTCTTGGCAGAATCGCTGGAAGACCTTAGCACTATGCTCGAAGACCTTAATCGAGTTTCCCAACAGGTGGGTCTTAAAATGAACATGGATAAAACGAAGATCATGTCGAATATCCATGTTGTGCCCACCCCCATTGGAGTTGGGGGCTCGACTCTCGAAGTTGTAGACGAATATGTCTATTTAGGACAAGTGGTCCGGTTAGGCAGGTCCAACTTCGAGAGAGAGGTCAATCGGCGAATCCAACTCGGTTGGGCAGCGTTCGGGAAACTTCGCGACGTCTTCTCGTCCAAAATACCTCAGTGCCTAAAATCGAAAGTCTTCGATAGTTGTGTGTTACCAGTGATGACATACGGCACCGAGACGTGGCCTCTCACTGTGGGCCTCATTAAAAGGCTCAAAGTCACTCAACGAGCCATGGAGCGGGCTATGCTCGGTGTTTCCCTACGAGATCGAATCAGAAATGAGGAGATCCGTAGGAGAACCAAGGTTACCGACATAGCCCATAGGATTGGCAAGTTGAAGTGGCAGTGGGCCGGGCACATAGCTCGTAGAACCGATGGCCGTTGGGGCCGAAAGGTTCTCGAGTGGAGGCCACGTACAGGCAAGCGAAGTGTCGGACGCCCGCCTACAAGGTGGACGGACGATCTGACTAAGGTCGCAGGAAGTCGCTGGATGCAGGCCGCTTCCAACAGGTCATTGTGGAGATCATTGGGGGAGGCCTATGTTCAGCAGTGGACTTCCTGTGGCTGATATGATGATGATGATGACTTATTAGAAAGAGGAAAATGGCGAATCAGTTTTTTTCTATATTTAAAGAAATACTCCATGCATCGCACAGTACTAGATCTATCTATCAAAAAGGAATAGTTGTTAACAAGAATATTCTTACTGCAGTTTCTACATATAATATCTCAACCATTGTGACCACAACTGAAGTAAAATTTTAGTTATTTTAAGTGGAAGTACTTTCAATGTAACTTACAGCATTAAAAATAAATATAATCAACAGACAAAGTTAATTAAGAACGACAAAATATTTTACAACAAAAAAAAACTGTTGCGACTACCCTACACACACTGTACCTATACACCCTTTTTCGTCCCAATTGTACCTTTTCACGTCTCTATAAACCTTAGTCTCGTTATTAATCACCCCCAAATCGCCTCTATTCCCCCCAAAATATCATATTTTTTTATTTACTTTTTAAATGATCAAAAAAACATGAATTAAACGAGAAATTGAGACTAACCTTTTATGAATTCGATAGTCCAATACTTATACTTTGTGTGTTTAACAATATCGCCTTCATAAATGGTGTAGTTTTTGTAGTAGACCGAAGTTCGTTTAGGTGTATTTTTACTGCATATCGAGAGGCTATTTTCAAAAGACTAATAAGACATTTTGTAACTCAAATTAATTGTTACTGATTGTTGCACTAGGGACTATATATAGTCTTCTATTGTCACAATTTGTTTTTAATAAATTATGTGCAACTAATGGCTCACATTTAAACCTGAAAATGTTTTCTCTGTTTTGTCCCTAATCTCCCTTTGATCCCTAATCACCACGTTTTACGGTACTTAAATCATTTATTTATTTAAATCTCAAAAAACACAATATAAACAAAAGAAGGTACAAATGGCAGTCCAGGGGATGTATATAAAAGAAGGAGAAAGAGGTCATGATTTTGATTGGTTATTTTCTGTGATGTTAAGTAGTGTATTAAATAATTACTCTTATAGATGAGATTGACTAGAAAATTATCAGCTTCAGGCTGATATATACTGAATACAGAAATATCAACCATTATGTTCGGCAGTAGATTTTCCGTGACTGACTAGGATGACGAATCAGACTCTACATAAATGTGTTGTAAAGTTGTTTCTAAGTAGCGTATTGCAAAGTTGTATTACGAATTACAATAAAACATATTAGATATCGGTCTACGTTCAGAGTATCAAGCCGTAGTTTATAATCAATGAAAACTCCTGAAGGTTACAATTGTTCAACTTGCTCCCCTCCTCTCCATTCCTAACCAGAACCACGCGTGCTGGCTTGCGAAGCCATAGCTTGACGGTCCACACCATCCCGGCGCGAACCAAACGGTTCTCAAATTCGTTTCTGTGCCGCACCGTCAGGCTGTGGAATTGTTTGCCGGCGCACGTGTTCCCTCCTTCCTACAATCCCGGGTCCTTCCGCCGTGGTGTGAAGAGGCACCTAAGCAGGCCGGCATAATTGTTTCCATTGGCATGGGACTGCCGTCCGATGCCAATGGATACTCTGCCTGGGCGGCATTGGCACTTTCCATCAGGTGCAATGCCGCCACTATGCCAGGCCATTATAATAAAAAAAAAAAAAAATTGAAGGTGTCTTTAATATTGTGATCTACATATAAAATAAATTACACATACAAATTCAAAGAATTAATTTCTAGACCTAAATTTTAGAACGTAACTTAATGAAGATATCATATATTATAAATTAATTTCATATTATGAAATTAAATTACACCAGTATGAACACAGCATATGAGCACACTTGAAGATATTCAATTATTCACGCTAGGTTTCGATATGGCGTCCCCCTACGCGCATCGACGGCCATCTATCAAGTTAATGTTTTATGATTTATTGCTGACTGAACTCACGCGTTTTTGTACAAAAACAACGCTTACATCATTATTGATTGTTAATAAACGCTGGACCGACGTGAAAAGTTTGGTCCGTGACAACTGAAACTTTAAAATAGATGTAAAAATATAATTGAATAGTTGCTGCCTGCCGGCCTCTCATAGTATATTTATTAGATCAGGCATTTGATCACATTCGACTTATACACAGCCAAAAAACGGATATCTTAATTTCATCAACGAAGTTATAAGAAACAATAATACTTAACTTACAATAGAGGTAGTACTCAAATAGGAGATAAAGCTAAAAAACGGACCCTGGCATCGATCAGTAAAACGTTATTTGAAACGAACGGTCACCTAATACAGTTTTTTTTTTAATTTATTGCAATGAATGGCATGTTATATCCTGAGATATAAGATGTTAAGTCTCAATATGACCGGTAGTTAATCTGGCTACAATGTCTTTCAAAACAAAACAGTGCATTTACACTGCTACTGGCAGGAGAAATAGATATTGCTGTGGTACCCACCCAGGCGTCTGACATATGAGAGACCCGTCAACAGTAACGAAAAGAAGTGTAAATTGTAAGACTTCGCTAAAATAAACTAGCCTGATCTCTATCAGGTCGATGTAGACGTTCCGTTACATTAGAACGGTAGGTCGCCTATAGTTTCTAGCATAGCTTAAATACTGTTGCCTTTTGGATCAATAATTCAATTTGAATAACAGTTTGTAAGCCACGTTCAGTGTATTCTACTGTATCAATAGCTGAAGTCGTGGAATATGATAAATGTATTATAAGCGGACCTAATTGAAAGTAAATAATGGTAAAAAGGACATTACGTTGTAGTAAATAGAACCCAAAAGGGATTTCTTAAGTGATATTTACTCCCTAAGGTGACACTTTTAATATATTTTATGTAAACCCTGCAATCTTTAGTAACTTGATAGTTATACGAAATAATTTTGATTTTAGATCTTGATTCAACTAGGTACGAAATTATAAACCAAAAAAAAAACGTACATTAAAAGTCCACCTAAGCTGAAGATCTAATCTACCACAGGATTTAATTATTCATATTAACAGTTTGTTTTCAGAACGTTTCCATCACGTAAATGTTATGCTACATTGTAATACCTACTTGCAAATAGCAAGATTCAATAAAAATCTAATATCCGATAGCCAGTTTTCCAATATTTTAATTAGAAAACATCTTACCTAAATGTAATTAATCTTTTGCTCTTTCCAAGTAATCGACTAGAGCTCGCCGAACATCACGGCAAATTACTAAAGATGTTAATCAAACAATTTCTTGCGATATAATTAACGAAACAAGTAACTTTCACTTCGGCAAACTTATGTTTATCCAATTACCCTAAATGTAAGACAGTTGGCTAATCAACAACTTCCTTTACCTTGTATCGGCCTATTAAGATAGCATTTGTGGTGAATTAAAGTGTATTATTATCGCAAATTACTTATTGATAAATTGACAACTGAAATAAAGGCAAAGTATGAAATGAAGTTAACATATTAGATCATACATTATTCAAAAAATCCAACAGTTCAATTGGTTTAGAACAGTGATTCTCAACCTTTTTTTGTTGCGGCACATATTTAACGATTTCAAAATTTGGCGGCACACAAAGAGCGCCTTGAGACATATTCCAATTGCTACGCACGCCGCTTCATCATAATTTGGCACTAAGAAAAAACGCGTTGCATAGCAAATAATAAAATAATTCACTTTTTTGTGGACTTAAACATATATTCATGTAAAAAATATTTTTCTTTTTAAATGATACATACATACATAATCGTCACGCCTGTATCCCATAGGGGTAGGCAGAGACTATAGACCGCCACTTTGCTCGATCCTGGCATACTACTTTCGCTTCATCCACTTTCATCAACGTCTTCATGCATTCTCGTCGGTTCAGGGTACTTTTAACCTGACCCTTGTTGAGGGTATCACCGATTTGGATGGTGTATGTTCGGTGAGGTCGACCCCTACCGACTCTTCCATCCACACTCGCATTATGTATTTCTTTCGTAATTCTCCTTTCATCCATCCTCTCTACATGACCAAACCATCGTAACATTCCTTTCTCAATTCTCGTCACTACATCCTCTTTCACTCCACAAGTTTCCATCACCACGCTATTTCGCACTCTGTCACACAAACTTACACCACACATTCCCCTTAACGATCTCATCTCTACTGCCCTAATTTTACTTTCATGCTTCTTTTGCCATACCCAACTTTCACTACCATACATAAGCGTTGGAATTAACACTCCTCCATGGACAGCCAGTCGTGCCTTTTTGGAGACCTTCCGACTATTCATAAAGGAGTGTAGCGCACCATTCACTCGATTTCCCGCATTCACTCTCCTTTCAATATCGCTATCATGCTTTCCATCACTTGTGAAAACACAGCCCAAATATACGAATTCATTCACTTGTTCTACTTGCTCATTACCTATCATAATATCGCATTTTGTCATATTCTCTTCCCTTTCAAATACCATAACTTTCGTCTTACTCACATTAAATGATATAATTTAATAATATTAACATTATTATATATTTGCAAAATTTGGCGGCACACTTTTGAAATTTGGCGGCACACAAAAGTGCCGCGGCACAGTGGTTGAGAATCACTGGTTTAGAAGCTGCACGTGTGCGCTGTCAACCATGCTTTCTGTATTCGATCGGACAAATTCCAGATCTGGCAGTTCAATTTTTATTTGCTATCTGATTTGAAAAATCGTATTAAGTTGGCGGACGTCGGAATTTTTAGCAAGAATGGTTATAGACTCGCCCTGTCACATCGTTGGATAGTGATAAATTCGTACTTTGAATGGCACTGGATGCAACACTGTAGATTCCTTCGGGGATTTAGAAATATAATGTATGTGATATATATTCAATAATACTATCAATAACATAGATCGTCCTTACTTATTTCATGGCATAGATTAACTCCACTAACAACAATTTTTATCATCTACTAGCAGCCCGGAACAGCTCCACGTGGGTAAAGATATTCATTTTTGCGAATATTCTATCGCCTATGTTCCTCAGGGATAATGGAGGATTTTAATGGTAAAAGCAATTTTCAAATCTGTCCAGTAGTTTTAAAGCCTATTAAATGCAAACAAACAATCAAAACTTTCCTCTTTATAATATTAGTTTATATGACTTACAACTACGCACAATCCAGTTAACCAGCAACTTACTTAACTTGGTTCATATAGAAAAATCACGAATTTCCGATTTTCACGAGATATTACTTCATAGTATTTTTTTTTTTCAAACACATCAGCACTATAAATAACAATGAATCAAATGAATTACATTATTTGTTAACGTCAACACGATATGATCTCAGACTTGTATAAGATGACTGTTGGCGGTAAGTAATTGTTTTAAAATGTAAAACTATTTGTTTGGTTTACAAATTATTCATCATACTTTATTGAATACTAATGTGTATTCAATAAAAAATAATTGTAGTTATTTCATTTAAGTACTAATTATAAATACAGTGTGCCAAATATGACATTTCACTTGTTTATAATTAGTAATAGATTACATCGTGCTATGGATTACTTACCTGAATGTTATTCGTGAATTAAATGGAATTTCGAAAATTATTAACCGACTCATTGTCCTGTATTAGAGGATAAATTATTTATTTGAAGTCTATAAGTATACAAGTCATATTAACTTTCTATAAAAATTAAACTAATAAAAAGTGTTAATTTTAAACAATGTAAAACAAAAAATGTAAAACATACTTCGGGCACGGCTAGGCCAGTCGTTTTCACGCCATGTTTGTTTCACAACATAAAAAGTAATAAAGTAAAAGTAATTATTAGATTTGCAAAAAGATACGACGCTACTTAAACAACTATTACGTTATGATGACATGTCATTTATATTATAGACATGACATATATGGTGAAATTAGAAGTTAAATAACTAGTGGAAGTAACTAGTATAGTATACACAGCTTGATGAAAGAAGCGCCTAAATATAGACGTACTTTTCCATGTCAACTAAATTCCTCCAATATTTGTGTATTGGTCATCAAGGTGTATTATGAAAAGAAAAAGGGTAAAGTAATTATAAAATAAATGAACGGTTTAAGTTGGCTCCAAAGGCCAACGACTCAACAAACTTTTAAAGATTCACTGATGCCAAGAATCTTAAATTATTATTAATAATGTACCTAAGTGCTTAGATAATTAGACATCACATTTACATAAAATATAAAAACCATAAACGCAGTACTACATATGTGACTACATAGAACTTACAAGACGCAACAAAAAATAAGGTTAAATGAGACAATTTGAATGTTAAATTTTGAACATTTTAATTTATGAACATGGTTTGGGAAGTATTACTTAACAGAGGTATCATTAAAATTTTTATGAAAAAAAAACAGCAAAACATGAAGTACTGCGTTAGCTATACCCTTAACTATGGTTTGTCGTGCGTGGTGGCCTGTTGGTAAACGGACTAGACGCGACTGCCAACATGTTCACGGTGGTCGCGGGTTCGAATCCCAGGGCACACCTCTGACTTTTCGGAGTCATGTGTATATTGATAGTCAATCACCACGCACTAAATCGGTGAAGGAAAACATCGTGAGGAAACCTGCATACCATAGCGATTTATAAAAAATTCTATGGTATGCAAGTCCGCCAACCCGCACTAGGCCAGCGTGGTGGACTATATGGCCTAACCACTCTCAATCGCACTGTCGATTGTAGAGGAGGCCCGTGCCCTGCAGTGGGACGTATATGGGCTGATACATACATAACTATGGTTTGTATAATTTCTAAGACAACTGGCCCGGTTTTACATCTCGACACGCGAACTTACAATTTGGCACGTCTGGATAGAGCTTACCAGCTTACTACTTTTCCACATGTATTTTTTCCTATACATGTCAACCTTGTACTATATCAAAGTCAGTTAACAATATACCCAACAAACAAATAATAATGTTCATTCTTACTTTATAGAAATGAAACCTAGTTTTGAGGTTCAGGTTCGGAACAACAACAAACAAAGCTTCTTTGTACAATAACAAGCCTGAAAGTACCTACATGCTTACATTAACAATTTAGTAGGTTTATGTAAACATACGACAAGAGTAATTATATTCACATTCTCAGAAGATACACAAGATTTGAGGCATCGGGGAATCGTAATAACATTATGTGGATAGTAATGAAAAATCTCATTCAGATAGCAGACTGGCGTGTGGGTGTGACCGGTGAAAGAAAAGGATTTTCTCAGCATAATAAACCTTATCACAACTGAATTAGAATTGTCATAAAGATAGCTAGAAACCGGTCAGAAGGCTTACTTATTGATCATGAATTATTCCTACATGAGCGAACAAAATACACTGAGGACTCAGATTCCCAACTAATATCAGAGTAATAAATGTCAGATATAATGCCCAATGAATTGGATATTCTCGCGAACGGCCGTGTATCATAATGTGATACAGAAATCCATTTAATTCCTAATCGGTCAATATGTTCAGCTAATCGCTAAAGCGGTGACACGACGCAGAGACAGTAAATTATAGAACCAGCGAAGCGAACAAGCAATATCACGCGATATTACAAAATACCGCATTGATTAAAATATTTGCCGTGACAGTTTTTAACGATAAACTTGCGTTTATGGACTGCGTACAATGGAAATCGTGTTTCATCAGAAATATTGTCTGAGCGTAACCAAATATGATGCATCTCGGGATGGCAGCCGAGGTCGATTGCATGTAAGCAATACTCTGTCTACAATCGATTACTGCGCTACCAAAATAGGTATTGTTGTCGTCTCTCTTAATACGAATGTAACCAAAATTGTTCGCCGAACCCAAGTGGTGATAATGTGTATTTTTTTGTGATTGGTTTAAAAAAGTTACCGCATAAGGTCGAAGGTGTTACGTGGTAGGTCGAATAATGGGGCTGGCGAGTTTCTGTGCCATGGAGTTTTCACCAGTGTTTGGAATCAAGGCAAGCGAGAACAAGGCACAACAATGATGTAAAAGTGACAACGTGTCAATTGTGTTCAAGGCGAATTAGCAATGCAGATAGCTTGGTTTTAGAATTACGTTTATCTGGTTTAATGAACACTTTTAATTCAAGATGCAATTAAATGTGTATAGATTTCAATATAATAACACAAAATTGTAGTAACGAAGCTTTTAGAAAAAATTGGGCAAATAAATCTAAAGAAACTTCCTTTTAGTGATTTTTGAATAAAACAAACACAACCGTTTCAGTGGTGGGTATCAATCAATTTTTGCTTGCTACTATTGATCCTGTCTGATGCAGATGATATACTTTAAGATACGGAGTACTTGTGACTGGAATATTGGATATGTGACCACTGGGCCGTGTGATTCCAGAATTACCAAGTCCTGAATAATTTTGATAGAAATTTAAGTAAAACATTACTACTATAGCTACAACGAAGCCAGCATACCCCACTCTTTGGTTAAGCAAAGATAATACTCCCTTACCAATCCGAATCAAAATTTAACTTCCATTTAAGCTACGACCTGTAATCATAATTATGGAAATGGATCAGCCTCAGCCTCTCATATCCAGCATACGTCACTCCACGAATTAATATCACACGCCTTCAATTACTCAGAACTATATCCAGTTATATTAAAAGGCCTCAAGGAGTTAAAGTGAGTGTAAATGTCAAAACCCAGACACATCGCCCCCACACTACTGCCAAAAATTTCAACCACCGTGACGTATGTTCGAGCCAAAATCTTTAACATAAAAAGAAAACTTTTTTGTTTTCGCGCATATTAATTGATGATTCGACATGTTTTTTCATGCATATCGTTATAGAATAATGCGTGAGTGTTCGAATTTAGATTTTTCGTGTTGCTGTTTTTTGTCATTTGTAGTTTTTTTTTTGTGATAATATTGAATCAATCAGATCTGATCTGATACAGATACATTGAATCAACCAAAACATACTTAGCTCTGAAAATTCAAAGATGTGTCCTGGGATATGAATCACCACACTTTATAGTCGTGAAGGACAACATCGTGAGGCAACCTGCATACCTAGCAGTTTCGAAGATTTTCAAAATTACGTAAAGTCCGCCAACTCGTACTAGGCCAGCGTGGTGGACTATATGGCCTAACCCTTCTCAATCTAGGTAGGTATATTCTAATATTCTAGGTTGTAGAGGAAACCATTGCCCGTCACAGTGACTTGTAGGGGATGATAAAAAATAATAAAGAAAAAGAAGGTTGCATCGGCAATAGATTGAAATCGTATGGTCAGAAAAAGTAATACAGCCAATGTAAGATCATTAATTTTTCTGAAGAAGTGCGAAGTGGAAAAAAATATCGAAAGGCGTAACCTGCCACCGGCCATAATAAAGCGATAGATAGATTATTCAGTACTTACTTCTTCAATATTTTATGTGGAGCAGTTTTCCCATTTGCTTTTTACATTTTCTTACTATTGTGCAGACAATTTTACAGCGAAATAACTCGATGTCTGAAGAAGTATCGAAGTAATATTTATTCCATAATACGCAATTTCTTGTTGATAACTAATAAACTTCAAAGAAAAGAACAAAATAGAGTAAATATTCTAGAAATTATTTTATTTATAATGCTTTATTGTACATCGGTTACCCAGTCACATAAAGGAAAATACAAGAATGAATGAAGAAGGAAGATTTTTGATTATCTGGATAATAAAAAGACGTCTAATACAACTTTATTGTTGCAGTTAATTTTATTTTCATTTCTGCCATTCATTCTTTATAATAAAAGAAAATTAATATCAAAGAAATACACTCATGTGGAAATATATGTATTATTTTCGCACGAAAAAGCAATAACTCATTGCCGCCAGCCCACAAGCGCGATTTATCAGCTTTTGTTCAGGGCTTTGGCCGGCATTACGCAAGATAATGTCATGCTGTATAACGACTTATGAGGTAGGATAGTGAAAAAATGCTACACATGTAAGGCTTTTATGAGGAACTATGACTGTGAAAGAAAGCATCGTGAGGAAACAAACCTGCATAGCATAGCGATTTGTAAGAATGGTATTTAAAGTACGCCAACCCTAGGCCTATGGCCTAGGCCTAGGTTAGTTATATGGCCTAATCACTCTCTATAGTAAAACGGTTACCGTACATAAGTGTAACCTTTATAATGTGTCATAGCGGTTACCGAAATCTTAAAGGTAACCGAAATTTGTCGATACCCGTACCGTAATGTGGAGCGGATTTCGGTCCCTGGTTATATCACATCACAAATATCCAACGTAACATTGTATCATCATGAAAATATTTATCTCATCATGACATACGTCCTCACCGAGATATTCTTAAACTGCCTTATAATAGAGCTCAGCCGTAAAGACACGCAGACCTTGGCACCACCGTAATTGGACCCGAAATGAATATTCGGTGAATTACGTTCCATTTCACGACAAAGCCATATTCGACGGGCGTGTCGGATCTTCTTATACATCTGGCGCCGTGAAATGACATGGCTCTATGGCTATAGCCTGTGTATTCTATACGTCACACCTTGAGCCGGGAGGGAGCAATTGGCTTTACACAATAAAGGTGATTTTGTATATGGGCTGGTTAACATTTTACGTCGCATTATAGTATATTAACATAATATGGAAACGTGGAGATATTTATGTAAACTCGAAAGGGATTAAACTTTAGCCCTAAACTTTAAAATTGACTCAATTATTATGATAATTCTATTTACTTTTAAAATCAGTGGATTGCCATAACAGATTTATCATGTTAGGCTGAAGAACATAGGCATTTATTAATATAGTCATGACTACCTAGCTATTCAAAATAATAGAGTGAATTCAAAGCCAAGGCCTAAAGTTAATCATTCGCTTTTCCGAGTTTATTAATAAGGCCCTAAAAATGCATATGTTTGCATCTGAAGGTCATTATTTCAAGTAAAATAAATAACGTGTGATTTCTTTGTTTAAATTGTATCACAGTTATCCTAAGGTGTATTTGACCCATTTTATCTCGCCAATATCCTATATGAGTTTCATATTCTTTATCTCATACAGCTCTATTCAGACCTAAACACCCAGTACAGCAGGAAGGGCGCAACACGTCAATCAAAAGACTTGACCCAATTGCAGCAGCCGATGACACGAGAAAATTGACGGCGCGCCGAGTTCTTGCAGTGTACGGCCGAACTATCACATAAAAACCCTTGCTCGGCAAATCGACGATAAAATCAGGGGCGAATGACGACACGTGAACTGGGTGATTCTTATCTCATTAAGTAATCGCTTTATGACCGAATAAATTTTGTATCACAATTTTACAACATTGATCCTGCTGATTATTTTTCTGTGTCGCGGACGCGTTTTCGAACACAACACGGCACATTTCAAGCATCCAACTCAAGTGGTAGTATTAGGGCAAGAATCGAATACACTTACTCCATTAAAGAACTTAATTCTAAATGATTGCGTCGCTCAATCGCCTTAAGAAACTTGATTTAAAATGATACACTCAACGTTTTATTTCCTGGGAAAATACAATTTCTTACGCCACCGGATATACCCATTACGAAGCGAACGAAACGCGATAGCAATGCGGTAATATGAAAAAAGCATTGAAATATTTCAAACCAATTTTCAATAGTAAAATTCTTTCGCAGTATAAAATGCGAACAAGAAAATTCAAAAACCCTTTCACGTTCAATCAAATTACAACTAATTGGAGAGAAAACGTTTAGTAGTTGAAAAATCACGCCATAATCTTAAAAGATTATTTCTTATATTAAGTACGTCGATTACAGCAAACCACAATAAAATTGAAAAATTTCTCACCTATTACATCGTATAGTCGGAACCACAGAACAGTTGAATATGATTAGAATGGCAATAACCGTCAAATTGTATGAAAACCAGTGTCGTCGTTTTCGGAACACAAAACCTCTACAAATCTAATAGCTTGCAATAGTCGATTTAAAGTATCGATAAAATTATGAAAACATGTTTTTGTTATAAGACCGACATTTATTTTATCGATAGGCTTAATATTTTTGCCTGATACACTAATTTAATTAGTATTATGTTAATAGACGGAAAATAAATGAAACTACAATTTCTAATATTGAAAATTAATTTTAATTTGTATACTATTTTACAAATCTATATGTACAGGATTTTCAAGATTTTCAGGTTTGTGTGAGATATTAACATTTTTATTATTGGAAAAGCACATACATGCAATTATTACATTAAAATTATGATTTATTGTCGTCAATAGCTTCAGTGGTTTTGATTTTTCAGACAATAATTCATTATTTGACCCCAATGATACAGTTTTTCCATAAGCGTTGCCCGTAATTATTTTTGGTTTGTATATAACTTATGATATAGATTTTTTTATCGTCTTCTATTTCGCGAAAATGAATACTTAGAACAAATCGTACTGGATTTTGTAAGAATTCAGTTGTCTCCTTTAGCTACTCACTCTCGGACACCTACAAACGAATAATTAATATTATAAAGTATTTATTCAGATACAAATATATGTTGTTTTTAAGTTGGCTGAGTTATGACATTAAAATATAAGGATAGCCGTCAACGTTACGAATACTACAATTTAAAATTACTATAGGGTTTGATTTAATTTTCTTTGTTTAATGCCTGTGAAAATTGATTGACGAGTATACGAAATCTATAACTACATCGACATAGTTAATATGTACATGACTACAAAACTGCATGACATGTGACATATTTCGGAGTTGAAATAACAAACTTGAGTCGTATTCATTGCGTAGGAACTTGGAATTCGAGTACATTGTATGTACGTGTAATCAGTAATGTATATTTTTGTTATGTCGTCGATCATATTATCGAATTCGATGCTTTAGTATTGGAACTGCAAGATAAAATAGCTGCAAATATGCATTTTTACTCTATTTTGCCGGAGCACCACGCTCCAAGGCATTTCGACAACGACTGATTTGACAGATCATCCGTTCCGCGGCAGTGATGCTTTTTATGCACCACCTTGCAACGCGTCAAACGCTTCTATTTCCCTTCTAACTATATTCATCTGTTCTGTGGTCGGAACACTTCGGAACGATCCCCGAGCCACGTCTTACGATCGTAAGATTAACTCGAACTAGTCTAGAGTCTAGACTGTAGACAAAGCGAGAACATTGTAAAGCGAATGATTATTGAACTCTACAGAACGCTAAAGTTCTTTGATCTTCGTGCGTCTGTCTGTAGATCTGTTCATTAATGACAATACGACCCTATCTTTAATAATAGGAATATGTTAAAGATTTATTTAAAGGGGTGCAATTTGTTTACGGCCTTATTTGTAAAGAGTTTATACATATATTTTAGTTATCGACTTTTTTGTCACTTTTGAATTGTATTCAGTTTCAGCGATGAAATCCGTAAATAATAGATTTATTTCAATGAGTAACATTCGCGTAAACCTAAAAAATTATTATTCAGCGATGGAGTCAAATTAATTGATAGCCAAAATAGGTTTATACAGCTTATAAAAATATCTATAAATAAAGCTGATTATTTATGGAGACAGACGAGCCAGCGACCCGTTTCATAAAAAGAGGTTATCACCGCTCATGGATTTTAGCAATGTCAGGGGCAAATTCAAGGCTTTGCCTACCATGTGGGTATATTGGTAGAATAATGCAAATAAACAAAAAGATCTATAAGACACAAATCGCACAGTATGATAAATGTTTTTACTGGTGGTAGGTCTCCCATATGAGAGTACAAAAAATGACCATATTAAGGAAAAAATGTCTGAGGATGGCGACCGCAGTGGAATGCACTGCTTTGCTTCGGTTTGAAGGACATCGTAGCCAGGGTTTCTACTGACCATATTGAAACAACATACGGGATAGCGAGCGCAGTGGAATGCCAAGCATTGTTTTAATATTCATGGTGTTGCTTAGTTTTGTTACTGTCCATGAGCGGTCGTATCGCTTACTATCAGGCGAATGGCACGCTAGTGTCGCCATTCCTTGCAATAAAAAAAGTTATGCATAGTGACTAATTAATGTTTGATAATTTCACGAATATGTGCTTCGGAATTCGCAAAGCCTCTTGTTCCACCATCGTCTGTTTGGCATCTTCGCCACTTGCCCATTAATAAATAAACAAGGAATCAATATTACAATTTATTTACATTTACGAAACATGTTTCTTTTAAATATAATAATCTACATTACCTCTTCATATCAGTACAATATTTTCATAGTGATAACGATCACCAAAATTGATTTATCAATCTCGCAGATAATAAATAGCCTCTCATTCTACCAAAAACGTTAATTTAATTATGCAAATCATGACCAAATTCAACGCACATTAATCTATATTACAGTCACACTGAAGAAAAATGGTACCCAAGCCAAACAAAAAAAGGCTTTTAAAATGGCGGTCACGTAACTAATTCATTCAAGATTATCATTCAGATACTCGAAAGTTGAAGGTTTTGAATAATGTTCGAGACGTTTAGCCAGGTGGATCACAGTTTCCAGTTTAATTAAGCGTGATATAAAAAATATCGTCTCACTTTTGGTTAATTG
Organism: Hyles euphorbiae; assembly: GCA_023078785.2. NCBI lineage: Eukaryota > Metazoa > Arthropoda > Insecta > Lepidoptera > Sphingidae > Hyles > Hyles euphorbiae. The sequence goes on along the minus strand of CM041039.1, from coordinate 4,713,028 downwards.
AGCTGTCTAGACTCCAGAACATTCTGCCAGTAAGGTCAACATTGCGATGTTAGATGTACAATGCTCTTAAGCTCTAATAACCCAATAATTTTTATTCAATTATTACACATTAACAATCATGAACGTCGTAATATTTATTAGTACGCTATCGCTTTTTGGATTATTAAGTTTCAACTCAAAATTAATTTTCGCTGAGTAAATTAACTATGAATTTAATTTCGTAAATTTCATTGAATTTCTAGTCTAATGTTAATTATTTCGCTGTCGTGCGTTTGTTAGCAGAAACTTGTACAGCTTGTTGTTAATTTAATTGAATGGAATTATTGTGTAAAACTCTTGCATTAATTCGTGTCAAAAGAGAATTTCAGCTGGCTTTGCATGTTATATGCACTCATACAGCGACTCGATGAAATTATATTTGAGTATTATAACAAAATATTTTTTGCAAAGTACATTGTGATATAATAAACTACATGTACATACATACACTCACGCCTTTTCACAGAAGGGGCAGATAGAGGTAATACCAGGTTTTGTCTCGTGTTTTCCATCCCACGATGTGATAGGAGGCGAGCCTATCACCATATCGGGTTTAAATACCTGCCTCCAGACTAATAATGAATAGAAAAATCGTATGTGAATAACCGACCCGGGATTCGAACCCGAGACCTCAGCGTTGTATCGTAGTACAACTACGATATAATTAAGTAGTTGTGATAAAATAATGATAATAAGAATGGGGAAAAATTAAGGAGTCGACCCATAATAAAAATGAGACCATAGCAGAAGAACAATTATATTAAATACCAGTAAAGGTTCTACTGATTATAATAGATACAATAATTCTTGATATTAGAATAGTGTGATTGTACTCGTATTACTAATAAAACTAACCGTTAAAGAAAAAATATATACATTATCAACATTCATGGCAACAAAAAAACTTGACGCACCTTTTTAAAAATGTTTGGGTATACAAATTTTGTTTTTAATCTAAAAGGTGATTATTACATCAAATAATTAAATCTCGTAAATTACATTGCCCATGACTTTATCTTTTGGGTGATAAAGCTTATAATACGTATAAATCTTTATAGTACAATATTCGGTGTATTTAAATGTATTTTAAAATTGCAATTGACATGCCAGAGTATAATAAAATCCATTAGTTAATGTTGAGCATCCAGACACTATTACGAGTATACTGTAGGTATATTAGGAGATCACGCGATGTGACAAAAATCTTTAAACACATGACTTTTTGGTGGTAAATAAATACCTTTGTCTTTTCAACTAAGAAGAATATTCTTTGTCTTATCAAATTTATTTTAAACCTGGCGGTGGCAGTGGATGTATGGTAGTTAATTGTAGTCGAGGTGCAGCAGAATTAGACTCCAGTTGAAGTTTCAAAGATTTATTCTTGATTAACACGTTATGCTAGTTAGCAAATTTTGTTCTAATACGCGACGCGTGTTTTAGCCACGATTGATATTGCACACTAATTTTATAAAATTGTTCGCTGAAGTAAATATAGTGTCAGCATAAATTGACGTATAGGTATTAGGTACACATACTATGATGTACGAAACCGTACACGGATGAATTTTGATATAGATATATATTTTCCTGATAATCCTCACAATATACATACACTTGCAAGGTGTTTCGATTTTTCTAATGAGAACTGTATATTTGTTAATAAAAGACTTACGACCGTCCAACCGGAAATAAGAAGTTTTATGACTGTATTAGATCCTTCAATCACTGTGTGTCCCAGAATACGTGGGCGATTTTTGCCATGTGGAATATAATAAGCCGAGACTAATCTGAAGCTATTGATATTAATATGGACTCAAAGGTATTAATTTACTTAAATATTTGTCAATAATATTCGTTAAAGAAAAATCGAGATGTAACGTTTTTCCTTGAAATAAACTCAGAAATAAAAGCATTCTGGTTATAAATAATGTACTGATCATCACATATTGATAGCGTGAGAGCATATTCAATAGGCAGCCTGATTTCCACGCTTTCCTGCAACCAAGACCTAGTATTCCACATTCAGTAACCATTATACTATTTTAATACCATAAAAAAACATTCGCTTCTAATTAATTTTCATTGATTGTGGTGAAGATAATAATCAGATTTGTTTGATCTAGAGATAAAGATCGAAACACCGATGTTTTAAAATTATTATGGCTAATGACGATATAAAAACTGTATAATCGGCAATAGCTAAGCCATTCACGCACGAATAGCTAAGTAAATAATTTAAGGCGAGAAAAATCATAAATATGGCGCTTGAATGCATGCCTAATTACTTAAAATTAAGTTATTATAATCTGAATCCAACTGATGCCCAAATCTACGTATGATAATTTGATGGATCACATCCAAATTTTAGCATGAATTAATTTGCATAAGTAATATAAATTTTGCTGTTCCAATTCTTTGTTTTAGCGTGCACCCAATGGTAACATAATATTTTAGATATTAAACCTTATAACCTTATTTATGTTATAGTTTACTCTTTATTTTGCTCAGTAAAATTCCACAAAACATGAAATACCTAAACAAATTAAAGTGTCTAGTGCACCGACACGATAAACTTGTTAGTGTTATGGACGGAGAAAGCGCGGCAGGTGCAAAATTCAACACCAGACTAGAAAACTAATAAACTAGACTAGTTCAGAAGTAAACTTTAACAGACAACAGACAGGACAATGTTTTTTTTTACTGCTATAAATGGCGAGACGATCATTCTATTCGCCTGATGTTAAGCGAGATGACCGCTCATGGACAGTAGTAAACACCAGCACTGTGAGTTTTCCAGAGAGAATTCCACTGCGCTCGCAATGAGTTCCAATATGTCCTGTAGTTACTCTGCCAACAATTTACTTGAAACCGTAACACGACATATCATTTATGCTTTTTGGTGGGAGAAACAGACAGACAGTGGTACCTATTCGGCGGGCTCTCACATATGAGACCTGCCACGAGTAAAATGTTAACGTAAATATAACCACGTTTTTAGACATTTTACTAACATATCTAGTCCCTGGTAAGCAAGGATCTGTGTTAGTAGTACGTAGTTATTACATATTTGTCTATTTCTGCACCAAGCAGGAGCGTTTTAGCAGTTATATGCCCCAGTTTGGAAGACATTGTAGTAATTGATTAGAGGGCTTTAAATGTCTCAACAGCGAATATCCTGGAGTAGCGAGGAAAGTCCAGTGCAATGAAATTATGAGTTCTGTGTGGTGTTGCACCTTTATGAATAAAGGCGTTGAACATTATCAGGATTTATATGACCAATCCGCCAATATGCTAAGAAAAAGAAACAAAAGATTCTCACATGAAAAGCAGCCTACAGCAGTAAGCTTATTGCAGGCTAGTTCATGCGTATTAAGAGCCAGCAAGTTCAAATACTAATCAAAATATTTTTGTAAGAGGTTAATCTATGTTTCAGGTCTGGGTGTTGTGGAAGGCAAATTCCTTCGTAGTATCGGACACAAAATATACATAGGTATTGAGTTGGGTTGGCCAGACGAAATATCTATAAGAGTCCTGTTTGCAAGGAAGGTGACAGTGACTTTTATAGCTTTTTTCTCATTTAAAAATAAACTCAATATGTATATTCTACAGAAGAATATTATGACAAGTAAGCGCTTAACCGTACGTGGTAATTCAGTTGCTGTCTACTAACCACAAATGGTAGATGGTATGTATAATATTTTTAAGCATCATTACAGTTTATTATATTATAAGAAATGGTTAATAATTTCTATCACAGATGAGGTATCCAAAGCATTGACTGAGTACATTCACACTGAATGGAAAAAACTCTAAACGACACAAATTGACCGCTTATATCACTATGTGTGAGTCAGATTTCTTGTGTACACGTCTTGAGGGATGATGTGACGTGTTTTATTCTTAAGTGTTAGTCATAAAATAGCCATTGAAGTGTTGATGAAGGTTAAAATCGATGAGCCGTTCAGTGAAATATTGACAAAGAATTAGGTGTATGAAGAATTTATTACAACTTTGAACGTGGATTCAGGTTTATAATTGCTAAAATATTTTATAATATACATATACATACAATTAAATATGTCAATATTAACTACCAATTTAATTTTTTCACTTCTTAGGAATTACATTAATTTTCTTATTTTCATAAAGCATGAATGAGTTTATGCTAATGAAAACCACAGACGATAGAAATGTTCATCGTCTTTCATTTTAAAAAAATGAAGACTTATGATTGTAAGCAGTAAAACAAATAAAACAAACATATCGATAACTTAATACATTAATATCTAACTAGGTTGAATAATATGTATAATTACATGATAGGGATTATCATAGATGATTTTGATGTTATCTTGATAATTAAATCTTTTTACTCTTAGATTGTCTAATAACCTGTAAAGTGATATGAAATCACTTAGTAGGCTTTTTTTCTCAGTTATATCAAGAACATTCTAGGGGACCAACAAGTTGGAAATTTGAATGGAAAATACAATTAAATTGTATCGATTTCTTATAATAAAATGGTTTTCAAACTAGCATTGGAAGCTGTCATGTTTAATAGGAAGAATTTTTAATCCTCTATCGAAAGTGGTAAATTTTCTTCAATCTCCGTTGTTATTTTGAACCAATGGAAATTAAATTACAGCATATTATGTTAACAATTCTAAAAATATTTTTGTATAATAACATATTCATTATATCCTGTTTACAAAAATAAGTATCATTCCGTTTCCACAAGTAAGAGACAAAAGTCGTCATAAAAAAAAAACCTATTACTCAATATAGGGGAAAACCTCTCCCAAACAATGGGTACAAGAAGAGTCAAAGAACATCGTCATAAACGAAACGCAAATAAATGTGATCATATAAACATTTTAAACAAATATCAATTTGCTTTCGCCTAGCGACATTACAAATACCTATAATACAATATTATTGCGTCATAAGCAAAGTATACACATACTGTTATACTGCAGTAACACTGAACAAACTATTTCTTGACATAGTTCCTACCGTCTAGATTACGTACAAGACAAATATGCGTCAATATTGAATTAGCTTAAGAGTGTACTCACCAAGCCACTGTCGCCGTTTATCCCATTCTCAACTAAAATATCCTCAAACAAAATATCGGCTTCACACGGCGAACATAAATTGCTGAGCAGTTCACTGAATCTTTCCACTTTACGTACACACACAGCTCCCAACAGTCCCCCAACATCCTCTTTCACATTTGGCACTACACTATCATCTAACTTCACATGATTAAAAGCTATTGCTTCAGCGGCAGGTTTGGCTATACTATTGTAGCTAATTTTGAGCCCTGATTGGTCGTTCTGAACACTGTCATTCACTCGCAGCTCGACCCTTTGAGTTTCCACGTCGTCCACAACGAGGTTGTTAAACAAATCATCAATCTTGTCATTATCTAAACTATTCGAAAGGTCTTTTTCGATTTCGTCAAATATATCTTCACCGTTAACCAGTAAAGGTATCTTTTCTTCGTTCTTTTCGCTGACCTTCTTTGCGTTGTTAATGGAATTTAGTTTCCTAGTGTCATCTAGCTTAATCTTTTCGTCAACAATTCTTCCTCTCGGACTAGTCACTATAAAATTGCTTTTGTCTTTTTCTAAAATATTCTTATTTATGGAATGTTTAAGTTTCGTTTTAATAGCACCAATTTCTCTATCAGACGTATTTTTGTTCTCCTTTTCGCTACTTTGTCTTCTATTTGTGACAGTTCTTTTATCCCTATCTATTATTTTGGAACTTTTAGGTGATTTTGTTTTGCTGTCGTCGAGCGTGGACTGCGCGGATGAGCTCCTGTTGGACTTTCTCGGTGACGGCGAGGAATCAGATTGACTTGCGGCTGCTGCTCTCAGACGTGATGCGCGGGTTGTTCTTATAGGCATCGACGTGGAAGCTGTGTTGAGGTTCAGGTCCGAGGAAGACTTGAGAGGAGAGGGCGGCTCGTCGGGCGGCGTCCGCTCGGTTGGTTTCTTTGGACGCCTGGAATTTAATGAAAAATCACAATTATTATCTCGATCATTATTTAAAAATATAATTGTTAAATTAGGTTATTAATGTTAAATATGCCCACCTTTCAGTGACATTAGCAGAGAACAAAGTCGCCGTTCTAGCCGTGAGCTGTTTCCTCCTCTCTTCCTTATACTTCTGGATCCTGGCCGCTCGGCCCTCGTCCTGCGACTGGCTCATGGCGCTGTCCTCGGACTCCCGTCGCTGTCACGTGCGCCAGTAACGTTCCAATTTTCTATACAATTGTGCCGTCTTCTTATTATTAATTTTTTGTATCTTGTCTAGCATTGCGGCATTAAGCGCGCTAAAGGGCGGAATAGTTGGCAGTGATGAATACAGGCTGGTGATGCGTGTAACCTGGAAATGAACGGGTGCACGTGAAACAAACGTCAATATGTTATCGGACGCGTGAGTAATATGAGAACAGAAAGGTCGGGGACGAAATCTCAGAACGCAAACAATAATGTTTTATCGGAAAAGTTGGCGTTCGAGAAAACATCACTCGTCTTTGTTCTATTGTCGCGAGCCGTCACATAAGGGAATATTGTTGCTAATTGTCCTGGCTTAATTGTGAAATATAGACTGACGTACAATGGAGGTTATGTGGCAGAATTATTATGATTTATAACGTGTCTTTATCTTGACGTTCTATTTCAAACAAACAGGTTATGTTATATTTTCCAAGTATTTTTAACCTCGCCCAAGAATAAATACTCAAGAACTTGGTCAATAATGGAAGCAGCAAATCTATTATTATTTCAATAGTATAAGTTACAGTTAAACCGTCTCACATGACCTCAGTCGGCGATCAAGAGAATCTTACACTAACGCGAAAGATTAATGAAAATAAATGGAACGAAATGTTTTTATTAAGGTAGTTAAAATTGGACAACTATTTTTATTGCTTAGTTACTACTAATACAGCTTTGAAATTATACCACTATGAAATCATACACACTCGTAATACGTCTATGATATGCCTGATGGACAAATCAGTATCAACCAAAGAGAGACGATCAATGTTAAAATTCATGAATTGTATATTAAAGTAATTGTAAGTAAGGGTACGAGTATGTTAAGGACGGACATAGAACAGTATGTACTAGCTTACGAGGCCACCTAATTCCCTAGAGACAACGACAAAGCTATCTAATTTGGAGACAGTGGTGTAATACCATCAATAAAAAAAAACTGTATTTGGAGGTCAGAACAATCAAGAACAATCTATCATATCTATCGTCAATAAAAATGTGTTTCAACACTATCTGATTAGATGAGAATCGTTTACACTGATCTTTTAATATTATAGCATTTTATCACCCCAGTTCTTATCATAACGTATACACAAATATGTATGCAAACGTGTATTTCTATACATTACACAATATGGGTAATAATAACGAGTGAAATTTAATTAACTACAATATCTATGATCAAAAACTGTTTATATAAACGCAGTTAGTATAATGTATCCTTCAGGGCATTAGTTTAATTACTACATATTTGGGTTATGATGCTCTGATTATCTGATATGATCCCTTGATTTAAAAACTAAGGATAGGCCTTTCAGTACATTTGGAATTTCAAAAAGATGACAGTGAATATCTCGTTAAAATAAATATTAAATTAACAAAAATTCGTTCGAAAAAATTTGTCTCAACAGTGATAAGAATTACTTATCTTTATTATTATTAAACTTTCTGTCATAATACAAGCAAGTATTCCCAAAATAGTTGCGATCGACGACTAATTTAGGCAGTGCCCCACTAGATGCACTGGAGCGCTGCACCATTTACGTCGGAACAATTTGGGAGCTATCCGTCCTATAAATATATTTACGTCAATGGCTCAGTCATCGATTAGCAGATAGTGCAAACCATTTTGCGATAGAGAAATGATGTATAACGAGATTTACTAGTTAGATAATTGCAAGTGTTGGATAATTTTCTTATAACTTAAAAAGCTGCCTGACTGCCTCGATGGTGTAGTTGTATTACGGTTCAGTTACAAAACTGAGGTCTCGGGTTCGAATCCTGGGTCGGATAGTGATATTGGATTTTCTATTAATTTCAGCCCGGAATCAGGAATTTGTGCCCAATATAGTTATTGGCTCGCCCGCTATCACATCGTGGGATGGAACATACAAGGCGAAATGTGCGTGAACGAAACCTCTGTCTACCCCTTTTGGGAAAAAGGCGTGAGTTTATGTATGTATATAAAAGCTAACGGTTGATATTAACAAATCGTCTTGATCTTTATCTACGGATCGATGCCCAAAAATAGAGCAATCAGACGGAAGTTTTAACGGCACGCCCACATTAGAATGATTTTGACTTTTTTATATTTGGTGTCGATACTTAAATAGTGATTAGCATCACATATTAATTTTGTTGAATCATTGTGTTATAGATAAAAATAATGTTGGATCGATCCATCGTTGGTGTAGGTAGTATAATGGAATTGCACTATATACATAAACAAAGTCAAGCAGTAAGTAGTTAATCCATGTAAACTAGATGAACGCGTACAAAGTTTAGACTAGACTGGCGTCTATCCTTTCCGCCAAGCTCGACTAGTGCACGGGATTAAGCCGTAAACCCGAGATTTATTACTATTAAAAACCTTGGACGAGGATATAGCAGTCTAATCTAAAGCAAACAAGATTTTCGAAGACAATATTTAGTAAGTAATTATTCAAACTATCAGTAAAGAATTTTTAATGCAGAAAAATGATTTCAATGTAAAATATTACAACTATTACGTATTCTAATATCACAATTACTATAATTTTTACAGAGCAAGAATAAATCATAAGAACGATGTTATGTAACGTAAAGACCTCCAAAGTAAGATTTCTCTACAAGAATCAGAAATAAATTTGTCAGCAATCAACTACCGTTTAGTAGAAAATGAAGGATTAAGGACTAGGAGCTCATTCCTTTGCAACAAATTCCTGATCTATTATTTATTTTGCAAACTAATACACCATGCAATTATCAGTGACCAGCACTAACCATATTTCATAATTAGCGATTACTTAGTGCAATAAAATCAAAACGGTTATCTGTACAGAAACCTCGGCGCGCAGACGTTAATCACTTTAATGGAACGCACGGGTTGGGCCACAGCGCAACCGTTGTGCATTCAAATAAATAACATCCAACAACTAGCCTTTGATAGTTTACTGTTAATGCACATTAATATATCACAAGATTTGAGGTTCGACTGGTATTGTAGACGATAAAGCAGGAAACAAGTCTGTCCAATAAGGGAAAATGTGAAATATTGTTTCGACGTATTTTTACTTTAATAAACAAAATTGGCTATGGAAAAAAAATTTACTATACTAATTAGAAAGCTTGTAAATAAACCCTCCTAATATTATAAATGCGTAAGTTCGTGTGTTTGTTACTTCTTCACGTACACCACGGAATCCAACTCTTTATTTTCAATTGTCAAAACTCATATTCGATTTATACTTAAACTGGCACTCTTAACAAGGGTCAGGTCCGAAGTGCTCTTAATCAACGTATGAACGGATTGGTGGAAGTGGGTGAAGTGGATGAAGAGACAGTGACATGTCAGTGGAAATCTATAACCTCTGCCTACCTCTATAGGATACAAGCGTGAATGTATACGTATGACGTATAAAAACATATATTTAAAAGGTCAGTTATATTTTATCTATCCTCGGTGGCGCAGTTGTACTGCGCCACGATTGTAAGCTGTTCAAATCCCGGTTCTGGTAGTGATATTTAACTTTTCTAGTCATTATTAGCCCGGAGTAAAGAATCAGTGCTCGGTATGGCGATAGGCTTGCCCTCCATTCTATTATGGGTCGCAATACGCAAGCCAAAAGTTGGGTGCCCTGTTAAAATCTAAGCCTACCTGGGAAAAAGGCCTGAATTATTAGCAGAAACTTAAACTTTATGATTTTACAAAACAATACTTGTTACTCAGAACGTTAATTGTACAAGTGCATCTCTTAGTAAACAGTAATGAATCATTTAAAGAGTTGGATTCGTCTCCGTAACAAAATTACGTGTTCCGGCTTATATTCCCACCCTCAGCGTTTCAATTTGACGTCGACAAGTATTTGAGCTTGTTGCTATTTAGTCGGTATCCGCTCGTTTGCTGGATATTACTGCGCTTAACTGATGCGAATTTGAATCTAAGTGATACGGTTTACGAGAGTTTAAAAAGTATGAAGTAAGTACTAAGTTTAGTTACTTAACTACTTCTAAGCTTGAAAGAAATTTTATAGGTTTAGGTTATACCTAAGGATAAAGTTGAGCAAGTTTATAAACTAATCACTGCTTAGTATTTTTAAAACACTGTAATACATAAAAACTTTGAATTTACGGTCGTTCTGGCTGACGTCAAAATGTTACTAGAATATATTACCACTTCTATTGAATTGTCATCTCCGCAGATAATAAAAGAAAAATGCTCCTAAATCTTCATTACAATAAAACAAACGAACATCTAATGACGCACAAAGCAGACAATAGCACATCTAAAACAATTAACCGAGACACATGACTTAGAAAAGTTAATAACAAATCATTTACTTCATTACTCACGATTGTCACGTGTCGATGCAAAAATATCTCGATGTAACACAGTAATGAGCGGCCATTTGTATTGCAGATCACTTCTATTCTCGTTGTTCCAAGGCAAATAAGTATGCATTAATCAATGTAATACACGCGTACATCGACACTTTACAATCGAATTGGGGTGATTCAACTATTACGCTGTTCATTCAAGTGAATAAAACTCGATTTTGTTTGCAAATTAATATGAGTGTTATACAATGAACTTGTTGCTTGGGGTAGCACCAAATTAGTAAGCGACGCTGGATCAGAAGCAATTACAGCACATATATCATAAGATCTAGGTAATGGTAAGTAATGAGTAGGCCTATTAAGAAAACTTTTCTAAATCTTGTCACGCAATTCCAGTTCATTCGTTTTGGTCAGAGGCGTATCGTGAGATTAACTTTTTCAACGATCCCTATTAGCGCAGACTTCTTAAAGCAACTTTCTAGATTCTAGAAAGGCAAGACGAATGTTTTGTGATCATTAGGCCACTAAAATATCTATTGCAAGGCAATAAAACCAACTGCTAACGTTTAATTTTTAACTCGTTGTAGGCAAGTCGTTAAGGTAGATCTATAATAGACTTCTAAATAAGGCAAGATCATCAAACCAAAACTGCTATACTTTTAATAGGGTTGTGTCCAAGATTTGATTTTGAGCCGTATCTAATGGTTCCTAATAAGTATCGCTTATGAAGAACATTAATTTGAAAATAGCATCGAAATTGAACATAAAATGACTGAGATATTAGTATTTTTAATAGTGGGGTGGAGACACTCGTTGTCTCTTTCGCACAAGTAAGTCGCTTCCATAAGGTCATATGGAAGATGACGCCACGACGTGCATGTTGCATGCTTTTCCATTACTCCTACCGCCAACTTTTATATATTTGTAACATGCTTAATAATTAAACGATTTTAATAAATATTTCTGATTATGATTATGCATAACGTAACCTTTCGATATAAACAATAATAAAAAATATGACACTAGCCTATTCAAGCACCAACAAATTTTCTTTCAAGATGAACGACACATCTCGACTAGATAACGTTGTTTGAAAAGATACGATGAAGTAACACGTTTTCTGTTGTATTATATTATTAAGCGAGGTTATTGGAGTGCCATATTTTTTCTCAACCCACGTTCCCTTTTTCCTCCCGTATATTTCAAAGGAGGTTACTTACACACCTTCGATATACCCGATGTCATAACAACACATGTGCGGCAACCTAACCACCTTAAGTCCTTTGGCTTACGATACAAAAACATGCCCCGCAACATTCATTATTTAATCACGTACGTATTTAATAATAATGGTAATACGGCAGTGTTTTTCTTCTCTAAACATCACTCGTACAATAGATGAATCACCTATGTTATAAAAACACTATAGTTTATAAAACGAGTGTTTCTTACGAGGCTCTATCGCATGTTATGTTCGATTCAAGAAAACCTCAAGTCAACCTCAGGGTTGCCGACCGTGATATAACAACCCCAAAATTGGATGAATTCGTTATGAAACTTTAACTTTCTCGCAAATCATGTTTAAAAGGCATTTCATCTTCATTGTGAAATTATTTAAAAGTTTAACAATTAAAAGTGATTTGCCTCTGGGGCACCGATGTTTAAGATGCCAGCGGTGAAACAAGAGGCAAATAATGCGATTCCCGCACCGTGACAAATATTTGTGAGGTCTATAGGAGACTGTCCCGCCCTCACACCCACCACTGCAACTCCTGTAAGCCAGGATCAACAGTGGCACGCAATGTAATGACACCGAGCATTGAAGCTCGGCGAGTCTCCGGGAATGTCTAACTTGTCTTTAACCCGCAACGAAATCAATCAGAAAGTTAAATTAATAGGAGGAGTTGGAAATAAATTATTGTCCACTTCCCTCCGTGCAAAGCGGGTGACAAAACAATGAAACAAAGAGGCAAATAACCTCGCAAAAAGACTTTTACAGCCGGAGAAGCCAGCTGTAAAGCACCACGGATCAAATCCTTATTACATTTAAATGGGACCTATTATGTGAGCTGTTACACTTGATTCCAGTAATAGGTATGGCAAAAACGCCGGAAAGCGCGGAAATTCGTCCTAGTCTCTACAAGGTCCGTGTAGTATACAACTCCAGATGATATTTGCATACTATCCAGCATGGTTTTACGCTCATTCTGCCAAAGACTACACTCCCAAAGTATATGATGCGCGGATTGTTCATATTCGCAATTTGCTGTTGAACATGGGCACGCAGGCGATTCCACAAGCTTAAAAGAGTATAGTTTAGACTTAAAGTTACCATGTGAGGTCTATAAATACTTATTTCGAGTTTTGATGGATTTTGCGAAACAGGAATAGCTTTCGTAGCTAATAATACAAGCGAAAACTAAACTAAATTGTCGCACTAAACCAATAAAACCAACGGTTTAACTAACTTGAGGGCAATATCCAAATTTTTTGAAAGAATTTTAGAATAGAGTTTTAGATAGTAACGAAGATCAGATGAATATTACTTGAATGACATACACAAAGGAAGACACATTTGTTAGCAGGCTCAGAATTAATGTACACCTTTTATAAATTTGACACCTCAAAGTGAAAATGGCGTCTGTCGTCTTGATAATTTAATGTAGAAAATTCCTTCTCGCGACCGAAATCGTAAAGATTCCACTTAATATACACGTTTAAACAAAGGCTCCTACAGAAAGTGACAAAAGACATTTTAAAAATATCTTCAACGCCATCGCTTACTAAACTAAGCAATCTATTTTAACACCGTGGTGTTACAAAGCTAACATTCCTCTATCGAACATAGAAAGTGATATATGCATGAATCATTAAAAAAGTAATTTTAGTAGGAGCGAAGACGATGATAAAAATTCCTTTTTCATCACATCTTGTCACGTTACAGGCGTTTACGGCTATTTTAATATGATCAGATCTGGTCACAACTGGAGCTAAAAATAATAATTCGACTATTCAAGAGTGACAGTCGGAGATAACTTAAGCAGAAAAATCACGTGGAATAGCACCTGGTCAAAATGTATCACTATAACTTATGCCTATTGGCGCCGTCAATGAGGTTGTGGTAGCCTATGAGGTAATAAGCCAGGTAACTTAAAATTAAAGAATTGTAGTTTTGGTAAAGATGAATATGGGTCCATACTACCGACTATAAAAAAGTCAGGTACAAAGACTGTGAAAAACTTGAACATATAACGTCTTGATAATATAAATAAGATTTTAAGCAATGTTTTTGCTTTACCCGTTCGGTTAAGCGTAATCCAACAAAAACTTTGAAGTGAGCATCGACATAGTCTTTCTTCGTTTAAATCATGAACGGCTCAGTGAATCTCTACAAGGAAAATGTAAGGGTAATAAAATGTAGAAAGCACAACCATTTTTTTACGTCGAATAAAACAGCTTATATATTTTGAATAATATATAGACTTAAAGAAGGACGAATCGAATAACAGTTAAACTAATGAAATCTATCGAATCTCTCTATGGCTGCTTCCAGTATACAGAGTAGCAAATTTTTGAGACTCTCTTTTTACCTTCTCAACTTTTATGAAGTAAAGAACACTCTTACATAATATTTTACTACAGAAATAATCCTTGTTAAGTGAAGAATACGACAGCCCTTACCAACGTCCTTGGATCGGCTTAGAAACACTGTCTACACGACAGACTGTAATTGGCATTGACATTGTACTCACATAATGTTACGTCGCGTCGTAAAGAACTAATAATGTTTACTATCGTACGTTAACTTTGCCCTCAAAAAGACTCAAAACTACTGTCAAATAAATAGTGTATCAGTTCCGCACTGCTGTGATATAATATTTACCGATCGAGTTGACAAAAGAGGTTCAAACAATTTATGATACAATTAAGAAATTTACTATCACTTAGCACCTCCAGAGTGTCAGGGGTATAGGTAATAAAGTTTAATAGTTTACGCCTTCATCAGAAAAACAGCGCAATTTTTAAACAAAGATATTCAATGATGTACCCGACGTACCAATCAACATTGCTTTTCAAATTCAACTTCAGTCTATGAGTTAAATTGACCTAGTGTATAAGACAAGAAAGATCTCATTTGTAAGAACAAAGGCGCTTTGGATCGGTGACAATCAGACCAACGGATATAATGAAGTTATCTATGGAAACGTCTGTAACAGGTCTCTTGGAAACAAAGACGTTTTCAACTGAAATTTGTCGACTTGCAAACGAGCACAGTCACCATTTAGCGAGTTGTGTCCAAGGTTTGTTTGCGGACTTTCATAAAATGACCCGACAAGGAACGACGTTACACTTTGAAAAAAAATGCGTAATATTCATACATCAATATCAATGTTACACTAGACAAGACGTTTTTTGAGAAAAATGGGTCCCACTAGGTGCGGTAATTGTACCGCACACGAACCAGTCAAAAACGCCATGATATTCATGGCGCTTTCGACCTTTTGGTCGCGAGAAAACTACATCCTGAAAGCGGTCTAGTTTTGAATGGTTATGTTTGTTTAATGAAATTAAATTGGTCTAATTATTTATTCCATGCAGCGATTTAGTTTCAGCTTTTAGTAAAATCGAAGGTATTTTTATAGGATAGCTTCTCGAATCTCTATACGTAGTAATATATCTCAATGTTTCAATATACGAGGCTGTTATTATATGTCTACATACGCCTATTGTTGAATACGAGGTCCTTTTCAATCGAGGACGATTGAGAATGCTTAGGTCACGCTTCACGGTTCTATTGAGGACTTCAAATGCCGCTAAAAGTATAAAGTTACTTTTAGAACTGCAATTAGAAAGAAAGAAAGAAAGAAAGAAAGAAAACACATTTATTTGTCACTTATTACAACGCACACACTCATATAACACAAATTACAGCAATATAATTTGTGTTATATGAGTGTTATAATTATAAAAATTACAGCAATATAATGAAATATGTTTCAACAATTAATAAAACAACCTTATATAAGAATATCTCGATTATTCCACATCATCGCTAGATCGGGTGGATGACCGCTCGGCATAATGCTATGCGATGTCGGGGACACGGCTATGGAATATTATTTATTCCTTATGTTCTCATAGATTTTGCACAGTTTAATATAGCCTGACTTATCGTCAAACAATATAATACAATATATTAATAGCATTTGAAAAATATTCAAAAATATCTAATAATTTACATCAACTTGGGTCTGAAAAAGTGTGCTAAGAATAACCTTTCTTCAAAATGAAATTCTTTTGTAAAATTCAAAACACGCGCAATAAGTCTAGACGCTTTTGAAACTCGCCCGCATCCCTGTAGAAGTTATGTCTTATAATCTCCACGGGTCGGCCTTTAAACTCCAATGTATTATGGCTCCATAACTTGGAAACTTAGGCATGGGCTTATAGGCAAATGACAGAGCAACATCTGCTCCGTACAATATTTGTTTGATAAAGATTGGACGGATTCCGTCGGGCGCCGACAACAAATGGAGCTGAGGTGAACGGAATATTGTATTATACGTATTTTGAAAACATATTTTGAAAGATTTTGCTGTAGTACTTTTTATGTAAATACTACGTATACCAATAACATTATATCGAGATGTTAGTAGCGACTAAATGTTGTCTACATTGTATAAATTTCCTCACTCAAGTGATTTCATTTATGGGAAAAAATATGCCAATATCATATTTGCAAACATGGTAGTAACGGCTAAATATTATTTACACTGTATTTTACTAACACCTATTTATCGAATGATATTACCAGAAAATTGTAAATATACAAAAAAAAACAATTCCATTGCCCCGAATTAGGGAAAATTTCGGATTCAAAGTCAACTATTTCTCCCATAGGACATTAGGGGTAAATTTCAATTATCGGGAGTAAAAGAACATTATACCAACGACCTTCTACCTATCTTTTCATCTGACAGGTTTAAATGAAGTGATGTTAACAGATAATTATAAGTAATTATCTACTATTTTGGTCATATGACGTAAAACGGCGTGTTGTGTCAAATAACATCACTATTTTAGCCGTATCAAACCAAAACTTGAATGTAAATATCAATGTCGACAGTACCATAGCCTGACAACCATCCACCATTTTCTCCTTTAAATTAGCTTAAACAAAGGTCTCAGCCATTTTAAAGTTAATGATCTGTTGATCAGCTGATTATTGATTTTTGACGTCTATGAATAATATTTTTAAGCTCATATTAACAGCATTTTAAAACTGCATTAAATCCTTATGAATAAGGGTTATGTATAAAACAGTTCATGTGACCGCGCCGATGCTGAGTTTATCTCGTTCATGCACTTATGAGAATCTAGATTGGCCACTGCCGCGATAACGTCTGGCCTTATTGTGAACAACTTTATCAAAATGAGGATACCGAGGCATTATGCTGTCGTACATTACTCAACCCTCGCTGCCTTTGTGAGAATCTTGGCGGGACTATTATTCAATTTATTTATATATGGATAAAATATTAGGTTGAATTATCGTTAAAGTATTTGCAAATATTGTCTGAGACTCTAAACATTTAATGTAGGCTATTTTTTTAGGAATTTAGAGTAACAATGGCTTTTACCTAAATTAAGATTTTTGGAATTTAGTTCCTACGGAGTATAATTCTTATTGTCCCTGCATTTTAGACATATCATGCTCTACCTCTGGACAGAGTAACCACACTCTATAAAAACGATACGAACTTCGAATGTTCGGACGCCGTACGTAAAACTTCACTAATGTGATTTCTCCAACGTACGTCGCAACCATAGACGAACTTCGGAGAAAATGATAGGCATAATAGAGAATAGTATTGATTTTTAGAAGTGGAAATCTTACATCTTACTCGAACGTCGAACATCCCAAAATTCGAAATACAGATAGTTTTTGTAGAGTAACCCCCTGATGTGACTTCCAACAGTGACGGAAAATAAAATTTTCAAGAGCCATATAGCACTAATCGATACACCGTTGTCTAGCAAAGCCAGTACAGGTGTAAATCCAAACTGGGAATACCAATACGGTCCAACTGAATAATGGTTTCACGCGATATACTGCAGGTACAAAAATTTGAATATTTGCTACATACGTTATTTCTGTCACGTTTTGAACTAGTGTGGAATTTATTTATGAATGCCTTTTCTAGTGCGTTTTTCTATGTAGTTACAGGTTAAAAAATATACAGTCGAAGTTAGAACCTCCACCTTTTTTGAAGTCGGTTAAATACCGAAAATTAGACACACAACACATTTTATTGTGTTGTACTGTACATGATATTATATTAATATCATGCACAGTATATGGTAAGACTTAACTTTATTATGGAATTGTATTCAAAAATGGCTAAACATAACCCAAAAAAAATCACCTACTTTATTTAAATAAATATTTTTGCATGTACACGTATGCTAATGTATATAACATTAATTAAAACATCGCGTTTGTAGATAAAACCAGTAACATGTCAACAAGCCATAATCTGCAGACAATCTTCACGATCAAGTTGGTTAACATAATTGCCATTCCAGGAAAAACACAGCTGTTAAACAAGTGAACAAAAACATAACACACAAATCTTATCTCGACGATAACGCAAGAATTCTACAAAATTAACTCTAATATTCTCAAAGAGGCGACAAAAAGCTAATTGCACGCACACACTACTAAGTTTTTTCTTTATTTTTCTATAGAACAGCGGTTCTTAACCAGGGGACCGTGGAAGACCAATGGTGTATGAAAACCGAAGTGGCCCACGGAATTATCATCCACTTTCTACCACAAAATCTGCTTAATTCTAGGATTTATCTACTTCTTCGTTCTTTCCAACTTCTTATCAGCCACTCCGAAGAGTTTGGGGATTACAGCATAAAATATAGTTATAAGTAAATAACACTCAACATAGACCCGACCCCACACTCAGATCGAGTCTTGTGTCGCAGGTATCAGGAACTACGAGGGACTTTTCAGTCTCATATACACCCAGACCCGAATCCGATCGAACCCGCGGCCTCTCGTTTCATAGGCGGCGTCTAACCGCCTGTGCTGCGGTAGCTGTTATAGATAATTATCTACTTATTTCATTATGGAAATAATTTCAACGGGTCATTGATACATTATTACTCCGTTAAGCTAATGCCATACAACGCAAGGAGTACTATGGCACTGATTTAAAAGTCTATGTGACAACCGAACGCTCTAGTTTTAACAATCAGACAAATAAAATAACAATGAGACAGCCTTCGAGGCGCATTTATATGATAGTTGGCTGTACAACGAGAGCTCGTTTGTTCGATCCCCGCATCAGACAAAATATGTTTCTGTGGCCTTCATGTTTGTGCTACAGGTTTGAATGACCGAAAAGAATAGGTACATAATTTCTGGTTTCCTTGATACAAGACCTTAGTGGTCAGGACTAAGTGTAGGAATATTGTGTGTATTTTTTTTATTGCAATGAATGGCGAACGAGCGTGCCGTTCGCCTAGTGGTAAGCAATAGCAAAAACAACATCTTGAATTACTAAGCAATGCTTGGTATTTCACTACGCTCGCCATCCTCGACACAAGACATTAATCCTCAATATGTCCAATCGTTACTCTAGATACAATATCCTTGAAACCGAAACACAACAGTGCATTTACACTGCTATTTGACGGGAGAAATAGACATTCCATAGGTACCCACCCAGAAGGCCACTCACATATGAGAGACCTACCTAATATTGCTTAGCAGAGTATGGTCATTGACATCTGAAACATCAATCTAATGAATCCCTATTACAAAAGGTGAAGAATCACTGCAATGGAGCGTCGCGTGCAGTTCTCACAGTCTAATTCACACGGGCGTACGGCTGTTACGTCGGCTTTATGTGGACGGCACACGCGCGGATCCGCATTACCGGCCTAAGAACGATCATGACATGAATACTATGTGCATTATTACTGAGGGCGGAGATCTGGCACAAACAACAACACTGAAGGCAGACCTTAGGACTATTGCCTCCGAAAGTTGATGGAGAGAAGAAATTGGCCATAAACTGGACACTGAAGGCAGAACCTAGGATCGTTAGTTCGTAATATTGGTTGAAGAATAAATAGGATGGAATAACTATACTGAATTCGAATTTATTTATTATTTTTATTCTTAACTGCACATAAAAAGGATAACCGCTTAAATATATTACAAATGAACAAAAAGTACAGAAATGTAATAATAGCTATACCAAAATACTACAATGAATTTGATGATAAATGCATTGCAACCCACACACTTTAGTTGAATTGCAAATCCTGTATAATCACTGTATTGTAAACTTGTTTTGAAAAGAACAACGCTAGAGTTTCTTGCCCGTTCTTCTTTGGCGAAAACATCCTTGTGAACCGGGTGGTAGTGAAAAAAAAAGTGACTGAATCTAAACAATGTATGACATTTTATGGATTCAATAAATATTTTCATTTCATTTCACTAATACCGACGGGAGTCGGTATCACTAATACCGACGGGAGTCGGTATTTGAAAGCAGATATCCCAGGCTGAATTCCAAACGCGACACACCACCAGTCACTTTCCAGTATCGTGTGCTGTACTTTATCACGGCGGTGCCAATATTAATTGGAGTACAATTATGATATTTAAAAAATTGCACACTCATAATTATTTTCAATTCAAAAGCACTTAACCTTCACACAGGTTTGGGTCGTTGTAAGACAAATCTGGTACGGTTATCAGTAAAAGTCGGACTGTAAGTGTGGCGCCCCGGAGCAAAATATTATGTCACACCTACTGATGTGCGCACTGTGCCACTACCTGCACAAGAAAGAACATCATCGAGGCTACAGACGCCGCCTTGAGTGTAGCGGCCTATTGGGCCGTGAGAGTGCAAAGATATTTATTATAATTAAGCCATTGACTCGAACAAAGAAGAATTAAAAGAGCACTCAGGACTGTATTAACTGTGAAATAGTATCTTGGGCTGCATCGGTGCATCAATTGCACTAAGGTACGATTACAAAGCCAAGGTCTCGGGTTCGAATCCCGGGTTGGGAAAAGTGATATTGAATTATTCTATTTATTCCTGCAGTCAGCTCTGGGCTTATAATAAATTTCTGAGAATTTGTGCCCAATATGAAGATGGGATTGGGGTGTAACCCACAATGCAAAACGTGGGTGTTCCGATAGTACTTAGTGTACTTTTTCTGGAAAAAAGGCGTGAGTTTTTGTATGAATGTAATAATACCTTTATAGGTATTTATTTACACAATCACCACAAATAACACAGCCCATTTAACGAGTTAATTGATTTTCTTATCATAACTTAAAACAGATAATACTTGAACATACAACTTTGACGTAATCCTTTAAGGCAAAAACTTTGCGATGAATTTATCTACAATCAGGAGCCGAGGAATAAGGTAGACGACCCATGTATGTGACGAAAGTAATAAACAGATTACGAAATCACTGCTTCAGTAATCAATATCACTCACTATCAATGGAATTATCGATTAAATTTTTTTCTTGATTATTAATTAAATAATTATGCATTCACTCGCATTACTTTCAAAAAACTACACTTATATGGAGATGGAATAAATTTAAATCGACTCAAAGGGATGCTCGAAATGGAATATCAACTTACGCAATAAGAATGAGAACTACAGAGGGGACGAGTTATGAGTATTGCAAACTGAATTACTATTTATAGATCAAGTGATTCATAGGTTAACTGGGGGGTACTGTACTAGATCTTGAGATAGGACAGCGATTTGTAGAAGTAACTTGTTGAAAATTTGCTCCAGTTAAGATTCCGTGTAAATCTTTTCCTAGCCCTTGCGGATATAGACAAGTGTTTTCATTTGTTATGAACTTATGACTAATAGAAGATAAATCAGATATATTTGGTATGCAGACACCTATCTTTGCATCTGATTGACACATATTGATTGAAGGTTACAAAACATCGCATGCTCCAGTTAGGTCTAAGAAAACTGTCACCTGTTATCCGATGGACTTATCTACGGCCCATTTGAAAATGAAACATGTTCAAACACAGCCGAGGCGACACGTAATGGCCGATAATACATCGCGTCAATATTTGCATAGCTCAAAACGCGAACATTCTGAAAACATCAAGTCTGAGGACTTTATTTTAATATCACGTTTTACAAAAACTCCGTGTAACGCGTCTACTTTCTTTGTTCGTGAATCTCGTTTCTAAAAGTGTGCAAGTTTCTCAATTTTAAAAACTTTGAAATCCCAAGTATCCAATCTGCAAACACCTCATTTATGGTGACACTTCGCAAAACATTAACATACTGCGCCAAAATTATAATAAAATTAAAGCATCGGACGTGTTACTGCACCAAAAACGTGAATGATTTATAATCAGTATGATAATTAAGCGCCAAACATAGTAAAATCGCGCGTTGGAAATCGCAACGAGTTGCAAACCTGGAGTATGAGTCAGGCAGTATCCCAGACTTGTTTCTTGAGTTTTTGCTTGGAGAAAACACGGCCATAACTTAGATCAAAAGTGGACAAGCCAGGCAACACGCCGCGAATGTTGCAACGCATACGTTTTGGCGACATGTGCCAAATGTCAACTCGATCAAAGTAACTCAATGTGATATTTGTACAGTTAAAAATGCTTGAAACGAAAGCTGTCGTGTTGTTAATTGCAGAGACAAGATATCCTTTATTTCGCAATACATGCAAATGCCACTACGCTGTTTCAAAAACAAACCATACATGTATTTTCATATACTTTTACTGCTGTTGTGTTTCCTATTCAAAGAAAAACAATTAAAGGAGTTTAAGTCTAACTTAACAATAAATTTTCATAATAGTCATTGGTCACTTTACACTTCGGGTAAAATAAAATTTAAAGCCACGCAAGTTGATACTTAAGCCACATTTAGAGCAAATATATAATTCTAAGACACCTAAACGAGCAAATGACTAGGCGGGAACCATCAAGCCAGATAAAAGTCACTTGGATATAGCCAATCTGTTCTACAAAAAATTAAAACAAAATTTATCCTGTAGAGTGCGTCAACAGAGGTGCCTATATGTAAAGCGTTATATTTTAGTAAAATTAGTTTTTAAATTCCTCATTCGAAGTACTAAAAATCCAATATACCAAATCGATAAAGTATCCCATCAATAAAACACGTAACATTCAGTAATGAATTCTAAATATTTAACATACGCCAATTGATACGAGACCTTTGCCTCTTTACAGCGAAACATAAAATTTACTAGCACGAAAGTCAATATTCCTTGTACTAGCAACTCGCAATGAACAGCCGCGGCATCAGGTACAAATAAAACTACATAGAGACCGGATTTTATCGAGAGCCAGACTTGCCTTGGAGAATCTCGCTTAATTTATACTACGGTAACTTACAGCTAGCAACGTTGACTTTTTTGGCACACGGCATTGAGGACCGTTGCTTTATTAGGCGCCGAATCCGCTATCGATTCAATTCAGTTTTCAACACGTGTTTTTTGGCAATGAAAAAAAATAAAAAATATTCCTAGTTTTATTTCAATGTGTAACATTCGCGTGAATATAAAAACCATTCATTATTTATATAGCTTTTATTTTGATAAGTATACTTTTATTTAAAAAAATTATGTGCTTATCACTCTCAATCGTACTGTCGGTTGTAAAGGGGGCCCGTGCGCTGCAGTGGCCCTTACATGGGCAGATACAGATACAGAGGTGTTTATCGTTCGTTCTAAATGATACATAATAAGCATGTGATTAAATTAGGACTTTTTAACGCTGGATCTTTAGCCACGAACCATGACGAATTTATAATTGCTATGATCCGTCACTCATTTGACGTCATGGCAATCAATGAAACATGGCTACGTGGGGGAGAGGAGGGCAGAGCGCCTATGGTACCTGGATATCGGCTGCGACACACACCGCGTCCAGAGAATATACGTGGAGGACGGGGGGGAGGTGTTGCGTTTTATATAAAAACAGGGACCAGAGTCCGTATTAACGCTCATCCTCATCACCCACAAGTAGAAGAAATGTGGATGAGTATCACGGCAAACTCAAAAAAATTATTGATAGGTACTGGGTACCGGCCTCCTTGGCTTGACTTAAATGTCTTTTTGGATGCGATCACTGATAGCGTTTGCGCACTGGCCCCCTATGACAATATAGTGTTGTTGGGTGATTTTAATGTCAACATGTTGGAAATTAATAATTCAAAGTTCAAAAAGGTAACAGAGTTTCTGAAGTATTTCAATTTGGTTCAAATTGTAAATGCACCTACACATTTTGTCGGAGAGAGTGCCACCTTAATTGACGTAATTTGTACAGATGCGCATTTCCGAGGTACCAACGTGGACCATATACCGGAACTAGGCCACCATTCCCTTGTTACATGCGAAATTATTTTCAAAAAAGAAAAGCTGCCTCGCAAGCTTGTTACCTATCGTCCCTTCAAGAGCATACGATTCGATGACTTTAGGAGGGACCTAGAGTCTATTCCTTGGAACGCAATCTGTGCGCTGGAGGATGTAGACGATATGGTGCTTTCTTTTAATCATCACGTAACGAAAGTCTTTGATGTTCACGCGCCCAAGAAAATTAGACTCTTTAAAACCCTGCCAACACCTTGGATAACAGATAATATTAGATTAATGTTTGAACTAAGAAATAAGGCACGACTTCGATATCGCCATACAAAATTAGAAACTCACAGACAATATTATCTAAACCTCAAACGTATCGCAACAGTCGGCTTACAAAGTGAAAAGAAGGCGTTTTTTAATAAGTATATAAATGACAATATTCGCGACTCCAAATCACTATGGTCCAACCTTAAAAAACACGTTCTACCATCAAATAATAACGACTTCTCAGGGCAGTTTGACGATCCCGACAGTTTGAATTCGGCATTTTTGGAAGTCCCAGGGGACCTTAATGTGACAATGTCACAGTTAACATATTACGAATTTAATCGGTACGGTTCGGAAAAATTCGTTTTGAAACCAACAGACTCAACAACAGTGTGTAAAATCCTAAATAAGATTTCTACAAATGCACAAGGCGTTGACGGCATTACCAAAGAAATGTTGGAACTCACTCTCCCGCACTCTCTGCAGACCATCACAGAAATTGTTAATAAATCTATATTGTCACATAAATTTCCTGATTTGTGGCGGGAAGCAGTGGTGCGGCCAATTCCGAAAATTACCAACCCACAAAATTGTAAAGATCTCCGCCCCATTAGTATATTAGCCTGTCTGTCCAAGGTGTTGGAAAAAGTGGTATATTTGCAAGTTACCGAGTTCCTAGAAACTAATGGTATACTACCGGACTTACAGTCAGGGTTTAGAAGGGGTCGTGGGACTGCAACAGCTTTAGCAGACGTTGTAGGGAACATCCTTGAAGCCCGGGATCGCGGGGAGGGGACAATATTAGCGCTGTTGGATTATTCACGAGCTTTCGACTCAATTAATATTCCTCTGTTACTGTCGAAACTCGCATATTATGGATTTGAGCATAATACAATAAGATGGTTTCAGAGTTACTTAACTGGCAGGTCACAGCGGGTTGAAATTACTAAGAAGGATGGTTCAACATTGTCTTCTACCCCGCGACCTATAGGCAGAGGTGTCCCCCAGGGGTCGTTGTTGGGCCCTATTATTTATATATTATATAGTGCTGATATGATAAATCATATTAAATCCTCGAATTACCACGTGTACGCAGACGACACTCAACTGTATGTGTCGTTTAATGCTGACAACACAATTTCCGCAGTAAACAAACTTAACGCTGATCTTGACAGAATTGCGGCATGGTCTACATGTAACTCCCTAACACTGAACCCACAGAAATCTAAGTTCATAATCTTAGGGAGCAAAAACCAAGTGAGTAAAATAATTTCAGCGAAACCAGATATTAAAATAATGGGTCAGAGTATTCAGAGGGTAGAAACTGCGTGTAATTTGGGTTTGGTGGTCGATCCGGAACTACGTTTTGAAAATCATATTAATCTTATTGTCAGGAATTGTTTTTACCGGTTAAAGTTACTTTACAGAATAAGGAAATATCTCAATATTGATATTAGGAAACGACTGGTAGATTCACTAGTATTATCTAAATTTAATTATTGCGACACTGTATATGGACCTTGCCTGCTATCACGTACAGAAAAATTAATTCAACGTGTCCAGAATGCGTGCGCGCGTTTTTGTTATGAGATACCACGTCGGAGTCATATTACCCCTTATTTAAATGACAATAAAGTACTGAAAATGGCGGCCCGTAGGAGGATACACCTAGCGACTTTAATGTTTGGTATAATAAAAACACACACACCGAGATACCTGTACACGAAATTATCCTGGAGGCACGAACATTACGCTTACTCCACTCGTTCAACATCAAATCCGCTGTCGATGCCCCGCTACAAAACTACAGCCTTTAGAGGGTGTTTCAGGTTTGCGGCCACCCGCTGCTGGAATGATCTACCACCACCCATGAGACTCCTGAAAACAAAGGAAACATTCAAGTCTCAGTTCAAAAAAGTACTGCTAGTCCAACAAATATACAACTGAATTATAATTTAAATATGTTTAAATATGCTTTTTCAAACAATATGGCGTCTTTAATAGTTGGAAGACGCCATTAATACAGTATAAATTCACTATCGCCCGTAGTGGCAGATAGGTACTTACCTAATGTTCGCAAATCTTTTGCGTGATGGGACCATTTCCTAGCGGCTGGTGGCTGTAGCATCAATCGAGGCGGATAGACAAGCTGTAATTACTCTTGGGATGCGTTGTTGAGTGGCCTCTTCTCTCATTGAAATCGTCTTAAAATAAACAAATACTTCCTTTTATTACCAATTATATTTACTTATCAACTTTTATAATAATTTGCTACTTACCCTGGACAAGCGTATTAACATTGTAGCACTGTTTGTTATAATTTGTTTTTAATAATGCAACGTATAACGCCATGACCGCGCGCATACAGAAACTCTGGCGCCGGGCGACTGCGGACCGCAGAGTTGCAATATGCATTGTTGCCTGTTGGTTTGCACGCCATAGTGCGATATGGAATGCGGGAGCGGGATGGGGCGCTGCGCTGTTGCATGGCCTTGTTGACGACTGCTCCGGTTGTTTTTGTTATATTTAATGTTTTAATTAATTTATAGTTTTTTTTTTGTTATTGTTTTGGTAAGGCTTTTTATATTTATTGTACAATTATATAAGGATATTTATTTAAGGTTTATGTTAATGTTTAGTTTTTTATAATAGGCTTAAGTTTGCGTTAGCTTGCGTCTGCACGTCATCCAAGGTGATCACTGAAAATCAGCGTTGTGCTGCGGCCTGCACCGCAGCGCAACATAATTGCTGAGTGATCACCTACTTGTCACAGCCACGACGTGCGAACTTCTTCTTTATTTTTATTTTTTAAATAGACCTTTGTGTATCTGTTTTTGTACGTCGTTTTTAATGCTTGTGGCAAATAAAACTATTTTTCTTTCTTTCTTTCTTTCTTTCTATTTATATTTTTAGGATTGCAAAAACTGATGAATTTTAATGAGATGGACGGCAATACAAAAAATAGAAGAGTGATATTTAGGCATTTCATTTTGGAACCTTAAAGTCCATGCCTTACTCTATCAGAAATCAAAGAAAACATTTTACAATAGAACTATGAACGTGACTCCAATAACACTTTATACATCACAAAGTACTTTCATGACCACTAAAAATATGTAAGTATACTTCTTCTTCTTCGTTACAATCCTGGCGGAGCGGTCGTGGCCGCTTTGTTTTTCATAAACGATGGTATTACTCAACGCATGATATCTCTCCATCTGTGTCTATAAGTATAATGTTCTTCCCCAAACATGCATATATTTGTTGGAAAGCCAGATCGTCGAAATCACAATAGAATTTTCTAGAATATAATATTGTCACACCCAATACCATCTGAAATATTGCGCTAGTTTATCTGCAACCGATACAGACTACAAAAGATAATGTTTATTGAAAATATTGACTCAATTCTGCCTTCAGTGGGATTTGCATCTTTATCGGATTGCGACGGTTTGTTTACATAGAAGCTGATGAAATAAAGAACAAGGGATTAAGGAACATCGATATTATACAATGTTGGGAAAGATGTAGTATATGCTTATATTAATACGTGTTGCTGGATATTCGAAAACCCGTCGTACTGTATCCGCATAGTCCTGCTTTTTCTGTTCACCTGTGTATATTGATTTTGGGTGGACGATATCATATTACAATTTAGGAACTTGTCTTGTAATGTAGAAACATCGCCTATTCTACCACATTATATACATATTAAACTGTACTGCAAACATTATTATCACAAAGCAACACATAAAACTATATAAATTTGTTGACAGACAAATGACCGATCCTAAAAGGACATACAACAATAACCATGAAAATTATTGACTCAAACATTCTATGAATGACATTCAACTCCCATTTATGAATGTCAATGTTAATTTTGAGAAGAAAAATCATGTGAGAACAATAACATATTTAGCTTGCAGCTGAGCCAATATCGGCAACATTCAGTTAAACTACACAAATCAATTCCAATTATAATAGAAACGCAACAAAGCTTTCCGAACAGATGTACTCAAACACACTATGATTCAACCAAACACGAATGACGAATATTTTTAGATGTGTGCCGTTGACAATTATTTTCAAGCCGTGCTTTTTGGTAGGCGGAATGTCGTTTGGTATTATGAATGTGAGCCTATAAAAACCTAATTAAATATTGACTTAAAAATCATAACAATGAAAAGAGTATTATCGATGACTTCAATGGTTAGAAACATTAATTAGTCACTTTCGACGTGAAGCTGCATAAAATAGACGTTAATATTATTTAAATAGCGGTTCGACCTGGCTCTGCTCGGGTGCAGATACACTTATTTGAAAATGTTCTATCACTTATGTTCATGTATCAGTCATATATTATCACATATGTCCAATATTGAAAAAAAATTCTAATGGGTCCAGTAGTATCCGAGCCTATTCAATGCAAACAAACAATGAAATAATTCCTCTTTTTTTATATTAGTTTAGATATATGTATTACTAGCATTTTTAATCTTGATCTAATGACTGTACGGCAATGCAACCAGTAAAACATGGCTGTTACTCGCCAAGGAACTTTTCCTCAATACCTCAATACATGCTCGGGGACATAAAAATCTTACTAGAGAAAAAGGTCACACACCCAAAGAATACTTCAAAATATAAGATGAAGTAAATTAACAATTTAATTTTGTAATATACAATTGTTTCTGAGCCAAGAAACTTTCAACGCATAACAAATTAATTCGCAATCAACACATCAATCGTAAAGAAATCCCACAATACAGTAATACTTAAAATTTTTGACGCAATTCTACACAATACAACACACATAATTATATGACAAAAATAACCGATAAGTAATGTAAACAAATATCAATTCACATTATTATTTTCTACACAAAGTATAATTGCATCAAACTTCACTGCCAAATCTAATTTCCGTGCACTAACATTTAACTTCAAATTCAATGGACTGACCATACAACTGGAAATTAGAACATGGTCAAATAGCATTTTGAATGGTGAGTTCGAAACGTCTTTCAAAGCGCAGGTAACCTTATTATCAACACAATTGTATGGATGTTATTGTTTTAGAAGCCTTAGTAAGGAGAAACTTAATTTCAAACATTGGACGCACTGCCGCCTGAGACTACTTCTTTATGTACCGTTCTACATTACGTTAGTTTTTAACCGCTACTGCAGTTCAACGTTATTAAAGATAAATTTTAAGAAGTAGCTGTAATATTAAGTGACAATGTAACTCCAGATAAACGTTTGTTTTATAGACTACCGAATTGACTACAAACTAAATTTACCGAGTTCTCTTTCGAACAATTTTTAACATAAGTTTGATTTTAAAACATAGCATTGGATATCTAATATAGGTTTTAAAATTGGCTAAGAGTAAGGCCGCATAACACCTGTGGAGTACCAAACAAAAAGCGCAAGCAATAAAAAATATCCCACGTTAAAACCCAGGTCTAAGTCTGCGCCAATGAAAGTCCATTCGTTATAGGTCTAACCATTTCTGAACAATGGAAAGACAAATATAAACACTAACATAATAATTCTAGCCTTTCCATATCTGGCTTTCAGACTGCAGTCGGTTATCCCACACAGAATTTCCAAAAACATATTTAATGGCTCATGCACGACCTTCAAGAAATTTTGCAATCCAATTTAAAATTATATTTAAGTGGGTGATAAAAAGTTGCGAACAAACGGCAATGTTAAACTGTTATTCAACCGTAACCTTTAATGCAATGTTGTCATTATTAAAGGATTTATAATAATGAACGCAGATGACGAAATCAGTGTATGCAAGAGTTCAATCCAGTAAAGAACTCTAGTCGCCGGGATGACATCAATCGGTTACAATTAAAACAGTTAATGAACTGCTTGTGTTGTAAATAATATTTATTCATCACTTATCGCGCTAATTATATAAAGCCGGCTTCACTAGTCTATGTAACGATATCACTAAAAGCAACAATTTGGAACCAAAATATGTAATACTTTTTATTAAATAAAGCATTGAAAAACTTTCTACCAACGTTAAATTGGATCCATTCATTTACGAATTATATAAAATTGCTCATCAATCACATCCAGTGAAACACGATTTACTCGTAAAAACTATTCGAACAAGTTTAATAATATTTGTAACAAAAAAATACCTCATAAATCCACAAAAGAAAAATCACAGATCACACACAAAAACACAGCACTGTTCGTATTGAGTTTATAATCGAAATCGTTCGGGTTACCAGGATGTCATGAATTCGCAAGAGATGTTTAGTAGCGCACCTGTTAGCGCGACGCGAAGAGCGTTACTGGCCGACCGCGCGGCCCATTAGTCGCACTCCGAACACGTCACACGGAAGCCGGTTCTCTGGGCATCGGTGCCTTCGAAGAAAATCGCGATAAAAATGCATTGCAGAATGGGGACGAACAAAACCAGTGATATTGCAAGGAATAATGACGCATTTTGGTCGAAACGAAAATAAATCCTTGGAGACGCTCGTGAATGTGCAGTTAGCACGTCCCAGACGGGCGTTTATTATATTCTTAACTCGAATCTCGACATTAAATTTGTTACGTGCGAGAGTAAGTTTCGAACTAAATTTAAGGACATTTGTTTCGCTTCAT
The DNA here is from genome assembly GCA_023078785.2 of Hyles euphorbiae. NCBI lineage: Eukaryota > Metazoa > Arthropoda > Insecta > Lepidoptera > Sphingidae > Hyles > Hyles euphorbiae. Next base: position 4,682,053 of record CM041039.1, on the reverse strand, counting down.
ACTCGTTTGCGCTGTAAGAAGATCGCCACGAGATATGACTTTCTTCGAATTGCTATAAGTGTCATGTGATGTTTTGTTATCAATGGCAAACTCTTTGCTATGAAACAATACTTGCGACGGATGCATATCTATATTTCGCTAGATGTCGAGATATATCGGATAGTAAAGCACTTTAATGCGTCTGATAATTCCACATAAATGGAGAACGACTATAAGACACGCATAAAAATATCTGTTAAATTACAAATGAGATTACGGAGAAAGTCCGCGCGCTGACATCTGGGTCGTAAAACATAACCACATGTTTATAATCCCTATTCGTTATGCCAAACAGGTTCGGAGTCTCCGAAGGTGTGGGCAGACGTATAAAGAGATGCTATCGCGCATTTTACATTGATATTGAACGTTTAATATTTGTTTAATATATGTTTAATAAAAAGGTTATCGATCGATATTATGATATCATGACTCTACAATATTTCATACATTAAAACAACGTGTTGTACATGTTATGTATTGTGCAGACATTGTACAATCAATATACCATTTTTGTTACCTTTTTTATTGAAATTTGACTTGTAATGTTGTTATATTATGATTGGAAGTTGGGATTTGTATAGTTCATGACAATAAATAACCGACATTGGCTAGATCTAAATCTTATTATTAGCGAGGCGTATTTAGATATTTTTCATAGTGGTATAGTCCAACCCAAAAGAAAATATAGTCAAACCTAAATAAGAAAGAGCTCAAGGGCCGCTTAATGTTTTTCTTATATAGATGTTACTTACTAACCAGAGTTTCTAGCTTACCGAGTAACAGGATGAACCTGTATTACTCAAAGAGAACTATAAAAATATGGATATAAGGTGTATCTATTTATGTATAAATAATAAATAAATATATACAACCAACAGTCACATACATAGTCCGGGCCCTACGTTAAGATCAATTATTAAGCTTTGTGTCGTAGGTATCAGAAACTATGAGACTTTTCGGTCTCACAAAAACCCAGACTCGAGACAAATACATTTATATTTTTGTATAATATGTAAATATGAATTATATATAATTCGTTTATTTCTTATAAATGGAGCTTATGTCATTTGTATTCTAGACTTCCCTTTCTTCTTTTCCTTTTCCTAATACATAACATCGGTTGTATGTAAGAAATCACATAGAGCGATAAGACCACCATCTGTACATTTTTGTTAACTTGTAGTTTCATTTAAAATAAATAATAAATATTCTTAGATTTTGTTACTTAAATTATTTTATCACGTTAATTTACCTTTCTTATAAGAAACCAAACGAAAGCTAATGTTATACGGAAGGCCTAATAACTACGACACAGTTATAACTAATGCAGTTATTATGGCATTTTTAATGTTTCATTATTTACTGGTGCAGAAATTAAAAAAAAACTTTTTTTTAATTTATTATTAATTTGACATTAATTGGTAATTGCATTTTTGGCACATATAGACCTAAATCTCCTAGGGATTACTTTCTCTTGGCGAGTTACAGCGAAAGGACATAAACCGAATGGACCCTCAACTATAAAAGCACGTACAACACCTAATGCAAAAGCTATTTCACAGTAGTTAAAGGTGTCTAGACACTAGAACAGGCGACTCTATCGGACAATTTCACTTTTCAACTGGAAAACACATTCTCCTCGTGAAACTAGCGGAAAATTCCCGGATGAATTGAAACAATTCGTACTATCGCTGCAGGATCCCAAGGGGATGTTACTTTCGACAAATTAACTCGAATAATATTCTGCCAAGTTTTTATCGTTTCTGTTCGTTTGTTATTACTGTAAAATTTTTTTTTTGGGAATACTTTTATATTTCATAGAGCAGTTCAGCAGTAAAGGTAATATTTTAAATAGTATACCGTAATGAACAATGTGTAAGTAATACATTTTTGTGCAATTAATTACATACTCATTCAAGTGTTTGTTGAACTACAAGCAACGTATAACGTAATTAAAATTGTGATAATCTTTTACATAGAAAAAAAAATAAAGCCGTTAGACTAACTACGTTACCTAATCTTATTTAATTAACACATAATCCATGAAGAAGCCCTAATAATGGTCTCAATTACGTGCCAACATTTAAACAACAAATTGATCACAAAAAGATACTCAATTATCCATTGAAAATTAAACAAACGGAAAATAGACTTAACAAGCCACTATCCGAAGCCAAATTACCAATTTAAAAGGCTAACGTTTTACTCCAATTTTGCCGGTACGTGACCAAAGTCCCAGTCTCGGAGCGGAATCACGAACCACCGGAACAATTTGTTGACTCACCACTCGGCAACCAAAGAGACGACACCAATTTGATACCCGCAAATATTTGCTCAGCATTTTAGCCTTCCTTATTTTTGTGGTACGTATAATATCTGACCTTCTGTCCCGCTTTCGTTGAAGCGAAACGTCAATTAAAGAAACAATACAGTTTTTCGTTGAAAACAACAATGAGACTGAAGACGACGTAGTAATTTACACTTTATTGTGTGAGCGTTAGAGATTAAATTTGGCGTATATGTTATGTTAAATCTTGCGGATTGCGTGCTTGGTGGACACGGATCATAGGCGGGGATTTCAAACGCACCGGCAATACAAGACAATACCAGGCCGGCTTGGCAGACGTGCAATACCGTGCGCTACAATTTACGTGGAACACGGCCAAATTTCTACAAATTTTAATCTCACTGCAATTATGCTGTCAAATTGTCTAAACTGTACGCAGAAACCAGCTGATTGCTGCACAGCAAAGCATTTTAAGAACACGGCTTTCAAATATCAATCAAACTCAGATACGGCGCACTGAGGTGTATGATTTGCACAATATTGATGATATACAATACAACATTGTATCTCTGGTAATATCAGTGACAGTGCGAACAACGATAGTCACTTATTACTTCACATCTAATGATACAGAGATAGCAACTACAGTTTTATCATATTTAAGTGCATCCCATTGCAACGAAAAATATATAATAAATTAATCTATGGCTCAGACAATTTTGTACACTTACAACGTAATCACAATCCCGTTGGCTCAAGTCATTCACATTGAAAAATGTAACATAAAAATAAAACGTACGTGCAGTTTCTATCTATTAGTTCCAGTTTCACCACAATTATGTGTATGAATTACGTTAGCGGGATATTGATAGTTGTTGACCGCTGTAAGGCGACGATGCGACCACAATTGTGGCTACTGCTGAGCTCACTTTTTCTGTACACATGGCGTGTTCGTTAACCCTGGGAGTGTATCACCATCGAATTGTGTGATTCAAACATTATTAGTACATCAATTACTTGTATCAGCAAGTTCAGACATACTATTATCTCTGTTTTCTATTTTCACCCTTATCTACATTACTTTGAATCTTATTTATAGTGTCTTCTGTAGCCTCCATATTTTCTTTGTATAATTTAGCTATTCGTATATTAGTGCAAATAGCTCAAAAATACTAAATTAATCCAAAGGGTATCGTTATTTATAGAATCCAACGGTTGAGCCTTCGCTGCATTTATCTCTATCTGCCTGTTAATATGTTAAGAATTCTTGTGGTTAAGTTGTTGGTTTATTTCTACTTTGTGGGTTAGAGTTGTTTATTTTTACTATAGCCATCTTCGTCACTTGTCTTTATGCTACTTAGGTAAATGGAGTGAAAAATAAATATTGGATGGGTAATTGTCGCTAGAAATGACCTATCGTGAACGATATTGGGAAATAATAAAATCCTTGGGGTATGGCTTAGGGTTTTTAAAAGTACTTTTACTTTTCCCCATTTAGTTAGATTGCCCAGGACATCAACATTTTCAGCTTTTTTACGGCGCTAATTACCAATGAGATAACTACCAGTATAAAATCTATTTGCTTATTGCAATTCAGCACATATTTAATGTGATCCAATAAACTTTATTCCTTTGCCAAGTGATTGAAAGTTTGTGTAGTTAACCTAGGCGGTAAGAACTGCAAGCAATAAAAAGACTATCACGACAGTCAGACGTAGTTACTTATTAAAGACAAGACTCTGCTCCACTGGGGTATTACAGCAAAATTACTTAAGCTCAAGAAAATGTTACACGAGCGAAAGTAATTAGGCAGATCGTTTCAGAACTTGGATATTTAATCTCGAACCGCTCAAGAATAAAATTGGCTTAGTCATCGGTATGGAATGAGCAATGCTTTTGAACAGTAAGCTTAATTTCGCGTCCTTTAAGGGGACTAATTTCGAATAACGTGAATGAGCGAAAACATTGAAGACGGTGAAAGATAATCAAACAAATATGACCTGAATCCTGGGCTTTTGCGGTTGACTGAGGTGTTTCGTGTTTGGCGATTGCCCAAATATTTCGCGACGCTCATACCGCTTGAATAACAGATATTACAACATTGCAACGTAATAATTACAACACTGCTCTTCAACAGAAGTACAAGGATTATTGGCTCTTCATCCTTTTCAAGATTTTCTAGATGTAGTGGGTCATTGTTACCTGTGGTTATCATGTTTCTCTACTTTACTACATAAGTTGCCTGTTTATTGCCTGTAAGCCAACGTACAATGGCATTTTCATGTCGAAGCCAATCTACGAATCCTCCCCCCCTCGTTTCCTCTTTGTTATAAATCTTGGTCTATTAGCCCTGGCTAGATGAAGCAATTAAATACTAAATAACTGTATCGAGTAGAGAAAAAGATCATTGTGAGAACTAGTTAATTCTTTAGCTATTTGAAATGAAGTTATAATGCCAATGTTTACCACAAATGCAATTTCAAAGTACTATAATACGTCTTGAGAAGGTTGAATGATTGAATTACATATGTACGTGTACTGTACAGTTACAATAGCCTCGAAAAAACATGGCGATCACCAACAATGTTGCTTAAGGTTGACAAGATTTAAGGAAATTACAAATGCACGACGCTAATTGGTGCCTTGGCCTGATCTTAGTTCAAGTTGGCCTAGAAAACGATTGCCAGACGTCGAACGGGATCAATTACCCCAGGTGCTTTAAAGGCTGCTATAATTGTGAAGTGTCCGAACCGGAAACCTAATAAAATAGACTCGATAACTATAGAAGAAAACTTATTTTATATCTTAAGAGTGTCGGTTTACCTCGTGGAAAGTAATCAAGGCCGGATACAATCAACACACGTTTTATGAATGTTCTGAGCGTTAAATGATACAAGACAAAAAGCCACGAAAATAGTGGATATTTGGCTGACACAATTTCTATAGAATAAACGTAATTCTACAACAAAATATTCGACATTCTGTGAGATAATGATAACACTCCTGTCGGCCATTGGTGCTTTAGCATTAACATAAACCTCTGCCAAATGTCTTATAGTTAATCAGCACTTAGCGATGCAGCAAAACCATGACAGCCAATCAATAAATCATTAGCGCAATTAATTCAACGCATCATGCATGTATCCTTTTTGGTGTGCTCAAGACAATCTAAAACGGAACGGAAGAGTCGATTATTGACTCGATACGCGTATGAATATTCACGGTCCGATGACCACGGCGATCGTTGCACCGGCCTAGGCAACTGGCACAAGTTGATTTTCACGATATAGACTAGTACGTATGTCGATCATCTGATCAGTGTAGATATCATATTGACCATACGTAGTGTTGGAAATTGGAATTAGCATTTATATTGTTTGATGAACTGAAGGCTGGAGTTAAGATGTGAAATTATAGGTCAATGGTTTGATCCCGAATCTTTTATAGTAATTTCTATCGGAATAAGAGTATAAGATAACCTTACACCGCCAATTTGATTCTAGGTGGACGTTTCTATTACTGATTTGTTTATAGTGATGTTGAAATTAAAATAATTGAAGTTTAAGTAAAAATACTGATAATTTTAGTAATGTCAAAACCTAGTTAAGGTTGCAGGGAGTCGCTGGATGCAAGCCACTTCCAACAGCTCAATGTGGAGATATTAGGGAGGCTTATGTTCAGCAATGGACTTCCTGTGGCTGAACATGAGAGAAAGAAAGAAATAGTGGACGATAATTATGTCCATGAAATCCCTTGCGAAATAAAATCAAAGATTTTTTTTCATACTGACGTTTATACATGGAATCGGGGTCAGCGCAGTCCGTATATTTTTTATTCATGTTGCAGAATGAGTTGCCTTCCTGACGTTAGTTCATTCCGGAAATTTCCAATCGCCAGTAAATCATCTTTTTTTTGAATTTATAATCTCACGCATGACCTATCTAGGCAGTCAAACCCACAAAAGAACCACTTAAAAATTTCGATAACCAGTCATAGGCACTTACTGATACCTTTAAACATTATATAAATATCTTGAAATGTCACATACTAATCATCAATCAAAATTAAATACAAATATTAATATTAGAAAAGCAATGAATTTTTGTGTTTCCGTGATATATTTGGACATCATCAGTTAAATAATTATTTAGGTATAATACAAAAACAAAAAGTTAACAAAAGATATTACATAATTATTTAACTTAACCGTCGCAATGCAGTGAATGCCTTTTGAGTATACGCTGCACAATTCTTATAAATAACTGTAATACACATATACTTTTTTTCACGGATTAATATTGATACACACTGGTAATAAAACATTCACCAATATACAAACTGGAATTGTAATTAATATACAAGTATGAAATAATGATAAATACAATAAGTTCAACAACGGCAAAAAATAGAGATAAATGGAAGGAGTTGAGGGAGACCTTTGCCCAGCAGTGGGACACTATAGGTTAATAAAAAAAAACAATAAGTTCAATAAAGTATATAGAACCTTACGTACATTTTCAAACAAAAAGCTTGTTCAAAACGGTCGTAGCATATAACAATCTGTAACCAAATTTAAATAGCTTTGAAGGTCTACGCCCAACAATGATCGAAAACAAATCTTAAATATGTTAATAGCAGTATAAAAGTATTCTTAACTTTAAACACATTATATTAGCTACATTAAGACTGATCGTTCATTATACGGAAGCAATAAACGGGAACGACAGAACCTAATCGAGCATTATATTTTTTATTGTATTGTATTGTATCAGCCCATATACGTCCCACTGCAGGGCACGGGCCTACTCTACAATCGAGAATACGATTGAGAGTGGTTAGGCCATATAGTCCACCACGCTGGCCTAGTGCGGGTTGGCGGACTTACATTATATACCACTATATACCACTTCATTATATACCACTTCTACCACATTATATACCACTTCTAAATGAATCATCCATTATAGCTTTATTTCTGTGCAATTTAAGTTTATTACAATGCGTTGGCTTGAAAAATGGTATAAATATTATGTGGAAAACCACATTATTCATGTCTTTAACTAATGTTTATAACGGTTGTAAATACGGTGCATAAAAACGTTATTATTTTTATATGAATAATATGGTTAGAAGGAAGTCGAAATATGGAAAAGTTCTAAGAAAACCATAGGAGTACTTTGGCAATGTGCCTGAGCCTCAATATCCAGTACCTCGAACGAGAGATAGACCAAAAAAGCGTTGACTTGAACTCGTCAAGGAAGATATGAGCATCAATAGGCTTATTATTGAGGATGCCGAAGATCCTACGAAATGGAGGAGACTCAGCCGGATGGCGGACTCTGGCAAGCGCGGATCCAAATAGTGAGCACAATGGACATGCCCACAACCCTGACTTCTTCGTAATACTTCCATTTTTTATGAGATCGATAGACTGATAATATTATATCAAATGCCATAATACCATTAATATAACATCGCAGAATAAAATCATTATTGCGTATTTCGTATTGCGAGCAAGATCATACACAAACTCCCACTTTTTTTATTTCCGGGTTGCCATGCCCAAAACCTTTTTTAAAGGCTGGATCCTCCCTTGAACTCTGGCACCGGACAGGATAACGCCAAGTAGAAGGAAATAAAGTTTCGTAGGAAATTTATGGTTGGAACTTGCGAGATCTGCCCCAAAATTTGACTGTAAAAAATCTTAAGGAAATCAAAGCTTAACGTAGGTTTAGCAACGGACTTTCTGTCACCTAAGGTGATGTTGATATTAAAATATTTTATAGTCTTTCAAGCTTGCAACCGCGACTGGATATACAGACAACACATTCAGACAAATAGGTCTATATGATTTGACAATTAATACGTTCATTTTACTCAAAATTATTGAGAAACTAGTCCTACATTATTAAGCCATCATTATTAAAATAAAATATTAAATAATCAATTACTTTTCTTATCACAGTGTGGTACCGAAACTGCTAGATTTCTAAGAAAGAAAGATATAGTTTTGTCGATCCCAACAACAATACCAACAACCGTGAAACTTAACTCGTCCTCACATCTTGTATCGATTTTCCCAACAATATGGGAACAAAGAATGATTAGAGTAGGGTACGGCTGCTGTCTGTGTACCTAGGCGCTATACTATAAGGGACGATACCCAGTACAAACGTGACATGGAGGATACGTGTTCGGAATTCAAATATCTAGGCATAGAAAAAATGCGGTTACATTTTTAATTATTTCACTAACGTTTTGTTTTATATTAAGGTGTTGAAATGCCAACATACCTTAAACTTTAAAGTATGCATAATTATTAACATGTTTAATTTCGCATTTTGGTATTCATAAACTATAATTTAGTATTCTCATGTAATTTTTTCAATTACGCGTTGTCCATTTAAAAGACTTTTTTATAAAAACAATATTAAAGATAGTCGCTAAACTTTAAAGGCTTCCAAAGTTAATACCGATTCCAGAAAACACAATATGATTAGTGATCAAATTGTGTGCTGGCGTATTAGTACTACAGGTCGGGTACAACTGCTCTCGAGACGAGACAATTTGATTGCCAATTTAAATAAATTGCCAACCAAATTGTGGCGGGGCTAAAACCAGCATACAGGAATAGAAAAGGCTGAAATTGGCAATGACACGTCATTATCCGTACGATAAAATCAGTTAAAAGAAAAGTTTATTTTCTTTTTCAATAAACTACGCTGATTTGTTTTGATTTTATTTTTAACAATATTTAACATCAACAGTTTAGCTCTATTTGGATGTGTCAATTTGATTAAAATAATATCAAATGGCCAACCAAATAGTATTTCAACCCAATAATTGGATGATTTTAAACAGTTCATAAGCCCAGAAGTGGAATCTATATGGACTTTTATATGTAACATACATTTGTTCTTCTTGCTAAACCTTTATTATGCAACTATTTTTTAATCTCAATACAATTGCAAACAAAGCAAATGCCAACAAATTAATATTTCAATGTCATGGGGTCAATGACGAAACTGTATTGTTAAAAAACTCTTATGTAACACATTACAATTTGTTCTGTAATATATTTATTAGTATTATAGTATTTGTAACACACACACTTATGGGCTTAGACCAAATATTATTTGAAGGTCAAATTACTTTCATTGCAAAAAATTGCCATTAGTGATTTATGACATAAAAATATGGGCTAGCATGCCTAATCATGACAAGATTCCCTAAGAACAAATAGAATTACCAACAACAAACTAGCTATGTTAATATTAAAAAAAAGCTGTGTGCATTCAACACAAAGTATTACAATTAGATCAGTTCATAGATAAATATTTTAATAGAGCAAATCTTATCACAATGCTATAAATAGAACTAAAGAATAAAAAGAAATATTGACCAAGGAAGTGTACATAAAAAGAAGGTTGAATGTACAAAACACATTTTTATCAACATAGATAAAATATTGCATAGATAAGGAAACATTTAGATAAATACCAGAAGTACATAACAGATAAAGAAAATTTTTAGGAGCTTCTTGTATTACACCAACAATTTCTTAGAATATAAATTAAGTTGGCATATCAGTTTTTATGAGTAGTTACCTTATGCATACTTTGATTGTTATGTTGATAATATGTAGGCTATGGTTACATTTTCAAATTGGTTTTTATTTACCAATTAATTGTTTTATGGAAAGTAGAATTTCTTTGCACAGAATGCAATGGCAGAGTCGGTAGGTTGACCCAATCGAACCTACCTCAACCATATAAAATGTGCTTTGGACAAGGGTCATGTTAGAAGAACTCCGAACTTATGAGGATGTACAAAAGAGTTGTTAAAAGTGGATTAATCAAAAGTGGTATGTCAAGATTGAGTAAAGCTGAGTTCTGAGATACTGGCATGATTTTTACGTATATTTTGACACCTCCATGACACAGTTGGTTAGACCGGCTTTGAAATGAGAGGCAGTTGGTTCGATCCCTGCACCAAAAAAATAATTGTTTGACTCACAGGTATTTGTTTATGGTCTGGGTGTTTTTGAGACTAAAAAGTCTCTGATAATTTCTGATACCCTCGACACAAATTTCGATCTTAGTGTGGGGTCAGGGCTATGTATGTGACCCATCTCAGTGTGTGACCGTTGGATGCATAATATATTTTACTGTGTTTAGGCAAGAGTTGGTTGATATTTTATCTTTCATATTATTGCTATTTAGTCCAAATGGTACAGTGGTATTTGCACTACATATGTGCTATATTCATCATTTTTTAAACACTGACTGTCAGGTAGTTTATAGCCTAATGAACCATAGGGTATGATAAAAGAAAATTTGCCAATGCCATTTTGCGTGAAAGCAGGGTATCAACATAATAGCATGGGCCGTTTAACATTGCCTCCGCATAACAATGTGGGTATCTATTTATAACTGCTAAAACTATTTTTTGCAGTTATAACAATAACATGGATCTAAATATAGTTTAAGGTCTCAGGGTCCCCCTACCAAAGTGTTTGCATGAGATTTATGACTTCCCCATTAATCTTGGCAGGCAAATGAAGCTGTTCCTTATAGTACAATTGTGTTATTTACCATTTAAAAAATGGTTTGATTTTTTATATACTTCCTCCATGAACTCCATTGTTTAAAATACACAAGTAAATTATAAAAAAAATACACCTAGGAAGCAATAAACATAGTACATCCAGTCAATAAAGATTTTAAAATTTAAATTTTGTATTCCCTACTATTCAAACCAAAATTTTAAATATAATGGTAGGTAAGTTTTTTATACATAGGTTGTGTTATAAAAAACAAAAATTTATGAAATATAAATGTGATGTAAGTATACATAATTGGCATTACACGAGAATTTGAAGGTCATGCCGTTTGTTTATTATTATTTGTATAAAAACAAAGTCACAACATTCCCTTGAAAAGTTGCCGATGATCACAATGTAATATATGTAAGCACATTGTAAATTACTGCACTCACATTGCATTTTATCGTGCAAAATAACGTTGATAAGAGAGCATTGCATGCATCCACACAAATCTTCAAAACAGTGGCACACACGATAAGATCGCTCTCACGATCGAAGTATCAATTGTAACCACAAATACAGTGATAAATTACATGTATTACGCAAATATGAACACACACAAACATAATTTGTCATATTTTATAGAGATTTTCATATACAAAATTGAAATAAATAAAACCGTTACCTTTTAAACGATCAAAGTTCGAGGCAGGTCAACAGGAACAAAGTAGGTTGAAGTTACAATACGAATATTACACGTGCGGCGACACTAAATAACAACTGTAAACAGTACCTATTAAAATTCGTCAACAGCTTTACCGATTAAACTACGTATAACAATTTTAATTCCAAAATAACAAAAATCTATTTGCAAAACAAAATTCACAACACGCATTCGGTACGTTCTTACGATAAATCTGACAGATTAGACAGTTGTGACAGTTAATGTTTTTGGTCACTCGTTCCATGCCTGTAAATTGGTTTTCGATGAAATAGCTTTACTTAATTTAATAAGTGAGAAAGGGACAACATCATTCCTGTGATGCTAAAAATATGTTTTCTTTTAGTTGATCAACAGTGACATCTGTGTTCATATCTTTGAACTAACACAAGTCTCATGGGTGCCATCTATTGGTGTATTTAAGTATGACAATCGCTTTTTAAATAAAACCATAGATGGCGTTGGTACCACTACCTCATCAAATTGAATTTAAGCAGCGAGGGATTGTCTTTCCTCTTCCTTTTAAGGAGTTTACTTGTCGATGATGCCTCAAAACTAGTCAGGTATCAAACTGTCGCAATCTAGCAACTGATACCATAATTATTAAGATTTATGCATTTAGCATATTACATAGCAGATAGCTTCAAACCATCAGGCACTGTTCCAAGACATCAAGTCAACAATAAATTAATTTGGAATAAATAATACCACAGAATAAAACTGAAACATTTTATTTCTGAATTATAACTCTCTCATATAAATAATGCTCTCTTTGAATCATAACTGGAAGCCTCTAAGTAAACATAATAAAGATTTAAATGTTACAATAAGGATAGGTATTATAGGTGAAAATACAATAGCTTAGGCGAAATTATATCTAGCTTATAAATTTAACGTCGATGTCGTCAGGGCACGCAGATGAAGCACTCGTGGCAGTTATGTTTCACCTAAAAATATACATTTTTAATCATAACTGAGACCCATAAGAGCAAAAACATAATTCCAGAAGATATCTGAATTTATAACTCATAACTTTAATATTTCAAACTGGTTTCACAAATTAAACAAAGCAATAATTTGCAACAATATTTTAAAAATGGACTACATTTTTCGTCTATCACTGAGTTGGCAATAAAATAAAAGAAATCATACAAATATTTAACATTCCTACAATTTAGGCTAGAACAACACGGATCATGCAATATTGGCAGTTTTAAAACGGAGATGTGTTATTACATCGTATTAAAAACACAAACAAAAGTAGATTAATTTTGCAGTTACAAATAAAATCCTTTATAAGCGAGCAACATCAATAAAATGTATTTTAAATAAACACATGGCGAATAAAATAAACATTACAAAATACATGCAAAAACTCTGTAAACAACTTAAAAATAAAACATGCTTGTAAAGTTACATTCAAAACCATAAAATATTTCGAAAAAGTTAACTTTAATTTTTTGATCGTTTATTTTGGCACCGATACATGTAATTGTATAAAAATTGAATTGATTAAAGACTCAACTTGTTTACAAAAATATTCATGAGAAAAGGTAACATGTTAATTAATTTAGGATATACTGACAACAAAAATATTCAAAAAAATATATTTACCTTTAATATTAGGCGTGTAAGGTAATCGCAAAGTATAATTAACACTAAGTTTATAAGTAAGGTAAAATAAACATCACAGCTACTAATTTAAAAACAAAAATAATTGCATATAGCAAATAGTTACTAAATCTAAAAAGAACTAAAAAGAAAGTAATGATTTAATACAAAAGCATTTTTAAAACTATTAATAGGAATACCAAAATTGATCATTATTAATCATCTTAGCCAATTTTGAAAAGGTACATTATAATATGTTACAAGGTATTAACACGCTGGCTACTCAACATAAAATATAGATATAAATAGGTTCGACATAAAAATTAAAATTCATTGTATAAATTTAAAAATTACTGTATACGTTAAAATTTAGAAAATATATTTCACTTTCTCTACATTTATTGAGAAAAAAATTACACACTCAATAACGTTCGTTTTGATCAAGTTTACAACCTTATTCAGCCTTATTCTAGTAGAAAAATCCAAATCTCAGTACGTAACTCGTAGACAACGTGTTAAATTATTAGCATAGCGATAATGGTGATCATTGCCAGTAGCAAGCCGAGCAGCGTCAGCCAGTCCAGGTCGGCCAGGTGTTGGGAGATCATCAGGGTATACGTACAAGCTAACATCAACGTGCCTGAGTCGTGCCAATCGCGTTTTTGCTGCGTGTTATCGCCTGCAGGAACAACAAAACAATGCACACGGTAAAAAAAACAACTAGTAACAAAGTTAGTACAAAAACGGTGCGGCTAAATCGGATTCAAACAGAAATAAATCGGGGGACGTGAACATGTGGAATGAAAACAAAAAAGCCAGATGCAAAATGGTTAAAGTGAAAACCAAACACCGTGCATGACAACGGACCACATACCTCGGTTTTCTTTTTGTGAACTATTTTGCCTCTTAGTTCTCCACGGCACAACGTTATTTGGCAGTGAGTTGCTTTGACTAGGAATATCATCCGTATGATCTACAGAAATTCTTCTCAATTGTTGATTGACATTTTGGACCAATTTGGGCGAACTTAAATCTTCGCGCTTTTTATTCTCAGGTTCATTGTGATTTTCAGTCACTTGATTTTCAATTTGCTGAGATTTTATATGACTGTCCAGTTTAAATATCGTCGCTAACTCTTCTGAAGAGTTGTATTCTGTTGAATCAGCATCTTTCTTTAAATCTAAGTCGTCTTCATAAATGGACAGATTTACTGAAGCTCTATTAGGAACTTCCGGTTTATTAGCATTTTGCGAGACTTGGTTGAGTTTTTCACTGGCTTCTGTAATACCAGTTACTTTTACCGAGTCTGCGCTATTTTTGGCAAGTTGAGTTTGTTTTGGTGCAAATAATTTTTCATTAACTTGTGTAATGCCAGCGATCAAATCTGATATACCATCTTTTAGTTCCTTGAACGCATTTATTTCATTAATTTCTTTTATTTTGTCGTCAGTGTTCAAAAATGGATTAAGTGAATTTATCACTGGCATTTTGGGTTCAAAGACAACAGTTTGGACTTCTGGAGCATTTTCTATAGTCATAGCATCATATTGCACATTCAATGGAATTACATCAGGCTTTAGTTTAGTTTCTGGTATTACTACCGTAGATTCTTGAGCTTTTAATTGCTCCTCTGCTTTTGCTATATAATTGGAAAGCTTAATGCTTTCATCCTCAAAATTCAGTTCCTTTTCGTAACTATGTTTTAATTGATCTTCAACCTTATGCAATTGATCAGATATAACTAGAAGACTGTCTTCAGTTTTCCTAGCTTTAGAGTCATCATCAACTGTGTTACTTAGATTATCATCTTTTTTATCATTAAGTACTTCAGAATGGACTTTTACATGTTTAACTTCAGGTACAGACGTATCAAGTAATTTGTTTGTAAGTCCGTTCAAAAAATTTAACCTACTGTCAGTAATTCTAGCTTGAACATCCGACTTCTTTTCATTGTTGTTCCTGTTTTTATCTAGCTCAGCTAAAGCTACACCTAGCTTATTACTGGTATCCATAGCTTCCTGCGCTAACATACTAAGGACCTGCTGAAACTCATCTTTCGATGAACGCTTAGAAACCTGAGGCGATCTATTTGATGGAGATGAGCTTTTCGACTTATCACAAGAAGGTGGCTTAGCAAGATGCTTATCATCACAATGAATGAATGAATCGTCTTTTGCGAAATGATGTGTGGGCGTGTGAATGTTATTGACAAAGAGGCTGACTGTGTTATGTCTTTGTTTTACCTTGTTTCGCGGATAGAGCTCCTGCTGGTTGTCATTTTTATCAAAGGTGTCACGCAACCGCTTCATAACATCACTGTTACTGTTGGTCTTTTGTATTGTGGCCATTTTACTCATATTAAGTGCGTCATCTATTTCTTTTTGAATCATAGTGAATATATTTGCAGACAAAGATCTAACTGCTCTCTTTTTTTTAAGACTTGCGGCTGATTCTTTTGTGAGCGGAAATTCACTGTAGCCGTTATTATTAATGATGCCATTGTATTCTTCGCCATTGAAAAGAGAAGAATGTCTACCGTCTTTTCTGAGGCTTCTGTATGCTAAGTCATCTGAAACAAGATCGGGTGATCTTCGAGGTATGAATCGCGAACGCCCTTTGTTTTCAGGAGTCGCATGTAAATAATCACTTTGTGGTGCCGGTGACACAGGCCCGACTGGTATGCCAAATGGTGGCTGAGGGTCCATAGTTTTTAACCGATTATTAGTTTGAGTTATGTTACGATACATGACATCGTCGTGTATTATATCTGGTTCAGTACGTTCTGATCTTTTGTCATCGTCTGATGCATATGGCACATACACAGGCGATGCCAACATATAGCTTATTTGTGCTTGAGCTTCTTTATAATTTGGTTTTTCTTTAGTTAACGAGTTCATTCTACGGAATGCCATATCGTCTTGTAATTTATCCGGTAAGGTTGATCTCCTGGACACACGTCTTAAGGGTGTTGTAGGCTGACTTCGTAATTGTACGTCGTCATCGTTTCCATTCCAATCATTGAAATGGTCGTTAAATTTCGGAGTCATTAGCTCTCGACGTTCAGCTCTATCTAATAAATCTTCGTCACCTAAACCTAAGCTATTATAAATAGCTTCTAATTCATTGAGAGCGTCGTCAAGATTCGTCGACTTTCTTCTTTCTGAACTTTTTTCGTCATCCGATGGCAACTGATTTATACTGGAGGCATAAGTATCAGACTTGTGTCTCACGTGGGTTTTAAGCGTTGGTGACTCAGCTGTCTTAGGTGGATCCTCTGTAAGAGATCTCTTATATTCTGTCGTCGCTTTCCAAACTTTGGCACCATCAGTCGTGTCTACAGAAGCAGCTCTCAAACTTGACCTATTTTTGTTTTGTATGTCTACGCTATTTTGGAGCAATCTGTTTTGTTCAACAGCACTACTTGTTCTTTGCAGTTGATAATTTGAGAAATCGCTACTGCTTCTGGAATTAGCATAAACATGTTGTTGCCTTCTCTGTCTTTCGGCATCATCGATTTTTTTCCAAAACTCTGCTGATGCATTCCGTGGTCGTCGATATACGCTTTCAGCAACATTTTGGGAAGTTTGTGAATCACTCAAATATTGGTGCTCATAAGGATTTTGTCCATTCTTAATGCTTATTGGTCGTCGAGATCTCGGACTCTGATCAGCGTAATATAAATAATCATGTTTTAATTGAACCGGATCCGGTTTAACGACATTAGAATGACCAGCAGATCTTCGCCATGGTGAGTTCATAAAAAGCCCGTAATGATTAGGTTCCGCGGAAACAGATGCCGGTCTTCGTGGTTGATCGCTCTTATACGGAAAATTATGTGGATATTCGTTGTTTTGCATGGCAATATGATCCTCAGAATTAGAGATAGGTCGGCGTAAACCATTAAATCCTTGACCCACTGACCTCTCTTGACTTCGCCTCATTATTCGCTCGAAATCATTATTGGGTACGCCGTACGTCACATTTTGATTTGTTTGGTTATTGCCCATTCTGTCCGTTACTACGGGGTTATTTTCATAATACATAGATAACGGTGTTGTTACTTTTCTATGCATATCTCTAGGAGGCGGCACTGGAGGAGCTTTTTCTTCTTTTTTAACGTTAGGAATATTACCTAGTGGGAATTTTACGCACATTACATTTTCAGGACTTTCGTATTGATGGCTGACACTCCTTTCTCGGTTATTATTAGCATAAAGCGATTCTCTGTTGATGTTATTAACTGGACATTGTATAGAATAATTAATATGTTCGTTGTTAACTTTGGCATTAAAGTTAATAGATGATGGATAGCTTTGAGTAGTAGATGGGAAGGATGATATCGATTCAGATTTCATGGGACGGCGGGTAGTATCATTAGTATAAATGTGTTCAGGCTTTATTTTATTATTTTGTTCCCGTTTGCAGGTTCCATAGCCACTGCTTTGACTTGTCGGTGTCCTAGTCAACATTTCGACTTCAGCTTTTGTGTAACCTTGTTGCAGTAACTCGGCTTCTTTGTTCAATTGATTTTCCTCATCACGAGATAATCTCTTAATGTATCTCTCATTCCTGGCGCTCCTCGATCTCTTATTCAAGGAACTGTCACGTGATCGCATGAGAGAGTCGTCGCTTCTAAATCGTACTATTGATGATGAATTGGATGACTTCAGCGATTCCTCGTCACTACTTGAATCGCCTCTCATGCTATTTCTTAGAGCTTCCACGCGAGCTTTTAAACGTCCCTTCCTTGATTTTCGGGAAGGGGTTTC
Organism: Hyles euphorbiae; assembly: GCA_023078785.2. NCBI lineage: Eukaryota > Metazoa > Arthropoda > Insecta > Lepidoptera > Sphingidae > Hyles > Hyles euphorbiae. The sequence goes on along the minus strand of CM041039.1, from coordinate 4,664,081 downwards.
TAAAGCGGACTTTCCTGACTTGTTGGAAGTGTCGTCTCTCAAGCTGAGAGATTCTTTAGACACTCCGTATATTTCTTGTGTCTTTGCTCTATAATTGATGAAGCCTGCTGACGGATCCGACAGTACGCCGTCGTCAGCAGCTTGGCGTATTTTAGATTTGGCTAAACTCTGTGCTCGTCGAGAGTCCCTGATCACTATGTGATCGAAATTATTGACAGCGGATGTCTTCTTCTTCTTCTTGCATTTCCTCTTGGTCGGTGAGCGTGTGCTGACGCCTTCATCGCTTTCCGATGACGTTGCGCTTTCGTCTTCCTTCTTCTTTCTTCGAAATAGCTTTCCCAGGGACCATTTCTTGTCTTTCTTGGTGCGTTCGACGTCTGGTTCTGGTTGCACGGCCCTGTCGACTCGGCGTGGCACTGCGGCGTACTCTTCATTGTAGGGCCGGTATGTCGACGCCGCCGCGCTCGACACGTCTCGGTGGGGAACGGGAGGTGAGTTGACTGCCTGGAATTTACAAAAATACTAGTTAATCCAAAATATTTTTTACTAATCGACAGTCCTAATTATTTTCTTCGACATGGCTATTTGAAAATACGACCAAGCGAAAGTACAGTTTAATAAGAACAATATTATTATAATAATTCAATACGATTATAAAAGAATTTAGTCCGCAGGTATGAAACCACACACGAAGGTCGTGATTATTTGTTAAATACGCTCAATACATTGTAGTAAAAATAGGCTTGTTTACTGTTGCCTACTAATTTACGTACAAACATAAACTATAGTATCGATAAAATCTGTCACTATTGACATACAAAATAAGTTCATCAGTTAACCCGTATTGGATCAAGTAATATTTAATTGCATAAGACGATCACTTAGTTCTAAATAAAAACACACAAAATAAATTAACATGGTTTTTATTTCCCTATTTTAATGCCATTGATTCACCAGTCAGGTAATCAATTTTATTACGAATTTGTTACGAAAAGCTCAACCCATTTAATTTAAAATTAAAGGCGTAGCTTTTGATACCAGGATTCTTTGAATACCAAGAATGAAGGACCAGATTTTTATGCATGGCTTAAAACTAATTGTAGGCGCAATCACGCAGAGGGCGTTAGTATTGCTAAAACTCGCAATATCATTACACATTGGGGGAAGGACATGTAAAAAGATATATATATTTTTTTATTGCAATGAATGCCGAGACGAGTCTGCCGCTCACCTGATGGTAAAAGATACGGCCGCTCATAAACAGTAGCAAAACCAAACAACAACTTGAATCACAAAGCAATGCTCGGCATTCCACAGCGCTTGCCATCCTGAGACATAAGATGTTAAGTCTCAAACCTCTGGCTACAATGTCCTTCAAGCCGAAACACAACAGTGCATTTAGACTATTGTTTGGCGCGAGAAATAGGCGGCCTCTCAATATGAGAGAACTACCACCAGTTTCAAGTTGTCAATTCAAATTGCGTATAAACAAGACAGTGTACGTATTTATGAGCACTTATGTATGCATAAATTAAATAATTCTCTCCCAGATAGATAATTACAAGTAAATTTCTCAACCACCGCTCACTAATTGACAGCGCAGCAAGAATTCCGTATGAACTAAATATTTTAAACGCTATAATACTATTACAGGCAGCAAAAATAAAGTTCACTAACAATAAACTCGCCTTGCTGTCTGCATCGCAAGGACGCACGCTTGGCTTTGAGTCAAAACTGAAAAAATATATGAATAACGCTGTTTGTGAATAGTGTAGTTGGAACGAAGCAGAAGTAGTGGACAGAAACGTCAGTGGTTGCTTTGGGACTGAGGAAATATAAGCCCAAGCTAAAAAACATATTATGGCATCAGCTGTATTTTTATATTTGTGGAAAACGGGAAAATGCGAAGAACTTTCGAGTATGGAAAAATTAAGAACCCTGACCTGAACCACGCATTTATAGAATGTATTAATTACTACCAAATCTGTAATGCAACCAAATTATTGGTTGAGATATCTAGTCTTGCATCTTTGACTTCGAAGATTTTTTTTTGCGAAAGTATTTAAATAACTTAGAAATCTCGTTAAAACGTGTGTAAACGATTTAAAATAGTAGAATAAAGTCTTTTCATATAGCCCCATGATTTGAACGCACATGTGTGGAACATGGGCAAATAAATAACCGACCAATTTTATCAGGAATGAAGAGCCGATGAGGTCAGGGGTGTAACATCGAATATAGCGATTGTCCCGCTTATGACATTGCATATCTGCATTAATCTATAGTTTTATAAACAAAACACGATAAACAATCATTTTAGTCATTACTACGTATGATATTTCAATTAATCGAATATGCACTGTGCACTGTATGGCTTTGGATTCCCAATTTATGGATATTACTTTTTCGTTTTCCCACGTTTCGCTTTGTATTTTATGGTTTTAGTAATAAAAAAATACAAAGTATTGAAAATGTTCCCAAAAAGTTATAGTTCATCAAATGATAGATCCTTTAAATTATGCTTCTGCAATGCATTAATAATATTTGCACCCGTTTATTAAGGTAAAGTTTTTTTTTTATTGCAATGAATGGTGAGACGAGCATGCCGTTCGCCTGATGGTAAGCGATGCGACCGCTCATGAACAGTAGCAAAACCAAACAACACCTTGAATTACAAAGCAATGCTTGGCATTCCACTGCGCTCGCCATCCTGAGACATAAGATGTTAAGTCTCAATATGTCCAGTAGTTACGCTGGCTACAATGTCCTTCAATCCGAAACATAACAGTGCATTTAAACTGCTGTTTGACGGGAGAAATAGACATTGCGGTGGTACCCACCCAGGCAGCCTCTCACATATGAGAGACCTACCACCAGTTATAAAACAAAGTCGCTCTCTCTATCCCTATGTCTATTTGTATGCTTAAATCTTTAAAACTACGCAACGGATTTTGATGCGGTTTTTTTAATAGATAGAGTGATTCAAGAGGAAGGTTTATGTATATAATACGTGCATATTATTGTAGAGAAATCTATATGCAACCGGCCGAAGCTGGGCCGGGCCGCTAGTTAAGGTATAAGAAGGAAAATTACCGAAAACCACCTTCGACAATACTAAGGGTGCTACTACAATTAAGTTTAAAGTAGAGTTCATCTAAGTCTAAAAACGGTGGATTGAATGAGCCCATATTTAATTTCTCTGTATCAGCCCATGTACATACGACCCACTGCAGACCACGAACCTTCTCCACAACCGAAAATACGATTGAGAAGGGTTAGGCCGTACTATACGGCTGGCGTAATGCGGTTTTGACTTTACATACCACAGAAACAACACAAATCGCCATGGTATGCAGGTTTTTTTCACGATGTTTTCCATTCATTATAGTGCGTGGTGATTGACTAATTAAATATTTTAAATACACACATGACTCCGAAAAGTCAGAGGTGTGCCCAGCGCTTCATTTAACGTATAACATATAAAAATTATTTTACTTTAACTTAATTTATACATTATACATGTATGATCCCACTTCACATTAAGGTATAAATAAGATGTATTATTCCAACTACCCAATTGCGTTTAGCAGACAGACACTTAATCTTGAAATTGCTATAATAATATTTTCACATGTTCCTTTGTTTTCTTAACACAGAACTTCTAGCATGTTAATGTTAATTTTTGAGTGACAAGTTATTAATTTTTTTATACGTATGTAAACAGACGAACTGAACAGATGTTCTTAATATTTCGTTGTTATGTTCGTATGTCTTTTATCTTTGAATGTGGGACACATTTTTTTTCTAACCGTACACTATTTGGCGCCAAGATTTAATGAGTTCCAATTGAATCCCCAAGGTTTTATTTTATAAACAAAACACAGATAACAGGGTATATCATATGATTTTATTTCGATAGAAATGAATTGGCCTATAAAATTAAGTTCAGTTCTTGTTTTATTCACTTATGCGGTGCTGCCATCTATATAATTAAATTCACATCAATAAATTATGAGTGAACGTAAAATAAACATTTTTTTATGGTAGGGTTATACCAGGTATATCAAGACTGCTACCGAAAACGAAGCCGGATTGTAGTTAAAGTGACTACAAACACAATGTAACTAAAACTTTCGCAAAGAAACGCGACAATTTTTTTTATAATTTTTAAATATCCCCGAGTTTGGGTGGTAAATCCATAGTTTTTGCTAAAATAATAATTTAAAGCCTTGCGTACTATAGCGTGTTTAAAAAAATAGGGATGTAACTAACTCATAATGTTATATGTATTTAACATTAATTGATATAGGGATGTTACGACATGCGACCTTATGAGATCCATCAAAGAATAACAATACATATACGGGTCAATATGTTAAGATAATTAAGTACTTAAAAACCTGTGAAGTTATATAAACTATAAAAAACATAACCATCCTTTTCACCATTGTCGGATATAAACAATAGACTTACAGGAAGAAAAGACCGAAAGTAATCGTTGTTAGTTCTCCCAGGCACTTGCACCATAGCCACCATGTTTACACACGACACACACACATAACTATATAAAGCTCACACCCACATATTGGCATCAAATACCACACAAATATATCCCCACATTACTCTTGTCCACGGTTATTTTATTTTATTAATACACACGGTACTAAATCGACAATTATTGTTAAATTCATCACAATTTTTTTAACACATTATTGTTTTTTTTGATTTTAGATTTTAATTTCACATACACCACAATTATTAATTCGCGAATTTATCACAATTTATTATATTAAAAAAACAATATTTTGTAAAGTAATAAGTTTGTTTTCAAGCCGTGTACACAATAGTTGCATCATCAACGAAATTGCTAGCGAATGTACATTGCGCACGGCCGCGTCGCGCCTAAGAGCTCGACTACTGTCCACTCGCTATAATTTCGGCTAACACGATATATCGCCGCAGGCATATGTTTAATTCTGTATTTTTACAAAACAACCGATGCTATGCTAAAAGCTTTTTGATAGTAAACAATCGGAATCGGTTTTTCTTTTGTCGTCCAGATTAACACTTTTCATATCCATTACCTTCGTTTCCATTATAGCTACAGTGATTTTGTTTTATTAACTTTGTTTTTTTTTTTTTAAATTTTACGTATTCTTGCATTTTTCATTTTGTATGATATATGTTTCAATTAGTAATTGTGTTTTACACGTATTCTCGAATCAGAGTTTTAGTCGACCTATCGGCACCTGAAGTGCCTAGCCCTATGGGTAATGATCCTGGTAAAAAATCAATTAAACGCCAATAATATCAAAATATATTTTTCTATGGTCAAAATTGGCAGGAAAAATAATTATATTGCTTAATTATAAAAATACTTTTAATAATTGTTATGGTTATTATACCTTTTTTAATACAGTTTAAAGTTTTCTTAAATCTAAAACATAATTTGGCTAAAATCTTTATCGGTTCTTGCGGAACTGATATGACGAAAACACTTGGGTTTTATCAATAGCTCATTTCGTATCATGACAATAAAATGACTCTTGGTATTTAGATTATTTCTCTCCCGATGATTCCTCTTAAGATATAAAATAGTTATTGATATTATCGGTATCTATATATCAATCAAAACAACATTTTTATTTGTATTTTTTGTATATTTCCTTAATACAAAAATATAAACCATAACCAAATTCATATAATAATCGATTAATAAAGATTTTCATTGAATATTTTTCTAGCTTTTTTAACGTAATGCCAAAGGAATCCACCAAACTGCAAGTCCGCGGGGGAGACTAGACGGTTCAAATATATCCGTATAATAGTGTTGCGTGGCTACCATGGCGTCGTTATCCTATATTTCTTCGCCATAATAACACAGGCGTCGCTCCCAAGTCCCGATGCTCCACAAATCTAGTTATTTATACACTCAGGAACGTCTAGTGTTTTTTATTTTTTATTTAGATGCAATTCCCGCTCCTGCGCGGGAATGTAAGCGTCTGTTTTTGTTGGAGTTCATTTTCACTGGAACATATCCGTTCGTACCCGTGTAGTGATGTTTAACCATTCCATTTGTTAAATTAAATTCATTGGAGTGTTACTGTATGCAAATGTTTAGTTTTTGTATCAACGATTCGTTATTTATTAAAGTACTGGCAATATAATAAACAACTGCGCACTATTTACTAATCTTTGATTTTTTGCTGGTTATTTATTTGTTTAATCCGCATGACAGACCATGAACTTACGATAAATTACGTAGGTAAACATTATTACATCATAATAAAATGTTATCAATTGATAACAGCTCACTTGATGTTAAGTAATTCTAACATCATCTGCATCAGAGAAAGAGAGAAAATACATAATATAAAATATTTAGTCAAAAATAAATATAATATTTATTATTCAGTCTTTAAGTAAACTATCAGTAGTATCAAGAAGACCAATGAAGCTTCTAATGGCCAGCATACTAAGAATATTTTTCCTATTCTTAAATTCTAAATACTCACTTATAATACCACAAGAGCTTCAAAATTATCGGGTATTTCCCGATAGGTTCGTTGCAAACAAATGAAGGAGTCAAAACTTGACGACTTTATTTGTTTGCAGGGAACCTTGAGGGAAATGCCAGATAATTTTGAAGCTCGTGTGGTATTCGGGGGATTATTTTTCCGTCCCAAATTTTAATTTCAAACTCATTTTCATGCAAAATCTCCAATTTTCACAATTGAATTCAACCTGTCAGTTTCACGTGTGGTTAATTTGACTGGATCATGTTTTGTTTTTTATATATAGCAACTACCAGAGAAAATTTTCAGTATAATACCATGTAGGTTGTACCACGTGACGTCGAATGGTGCAATTCTATTGGTCGATATTTGGGTCGGAAAAATAATCACAATAACATTTAAAAGAAAATGCACATAGGTATTATATTGCTGTTTTTAATGACTTCTATCCAGAGGTCGACGGGCTAACTTTTAATAAGTTCCATTAAAAGTAACAACGGTTCAAACGATGCAACTAGAAAACAAACAAGTTAATTACTTTTATAATATTAAACTCGACGGGTTAACCTCAACGTTAACTTTTAAACGCTAGTACTAAATAATATCAGCTTTGTTATTAAGCTGCCCCATGGCTGGTCATCGACCTCCGACAATACTTCTCAATCGTGGATTCTTCACACTGGTGGAAAACAATGTCATCGGTATTAACATGCAAAACTCTTTGGTCTTGATTGAACGACACACTTCTTCTTGGTCTAGGTCTTGTGTAGGTTTGCTTGGTAATACTCTTCAAAAATAATTTGCGTAACCCGATAAAGTTATTTAAATCTCAGTTAATTTATATTTTATGTGTTTTTTGTAGCCCATCTGCTGGGCAAAGTCCTTTTCTTTGTAACTCCATTCTTTGGTGGAGAATAAACGAGGAAACATCTTCATAGATTAGGTTTGAAAAATGTTTACATTTATTTTAAAATGAAAAATTGAGGTAAAATATAACATAAGATTTTGCGTAAGTTAACCAAGGCTTATGATTTAATCATAGGGTTTACACAAGGACAAACCTAAATCTTGGTAAAAGCATAGCACGGCTTAGAACCCGCGTGTCAAGTAGCTCTTATACCGCGCACGACGTCTACAAACGTTAATTACTAAGCCTACTCGCAAAAAAAAACTTGGAAAGCCTTCAACGTTGTTACTGAAGGCGGCAAAGTAGGATAATGCACTGATTTTTGCGTGTGGGATTCATATTTTGGGCAATTTAAGGAGGTTTTAATGGAAAAAAGGTCAGAGAACTAATATTTGTGTATATTGAGGCTCAGTTGCACAAATTAACTATTCCCATAAAAAATGTCTATCCCATACCTTTACAATCGGAAATATGTACGTACGTCACAAATGTATGACATGGATGACACTGTCGAAATTAAAGTTATCGGCAAAATTCATTTGTACTATTGGGCCTGACATTACAAGCCTTTTTTCAATAGGTATTAGGCCGATAGATAGATAGGGGAACGCCTATGTTCAGCAGTGAACTTTGTGTGACTGAAGAAAATGAATATAAGACCTATTTAGGCAACTTTCTATATTACAATTATAAGATGGTCTTAAATTAAACATTGAATATTCCAGTAGTACGTTTGAAATACAGTACGTAATTATAACAAAAATAGGCGTTTTAAATCTTCCCATTTACTTAAAATGTGGCTGTGACATACGGATGGACAGACAGACAGACGGACATTACGAATCCATAAGGGTTCCATTTGTTGCCATTTGGCTACGGAAACCTAAAAAGACGAAGATATTTTCTACAAAAACTATTACCAATCCGGATTAATATCCCTTTAAAGTCATCACCAAAGCCAGTTTTAATAAAAGAACCGATATATTAACAGAAATTATGACCGAAATACGCGATCCGGTAGGGACTGTCAGTTTTAACTGTCATGCCGATCAATCAGTCACAGGGAGTGAGATGGATGGGCCAGCGAATGGATGATATCGTTGCCAGAAAATGAAATTTCGGCAATAGAAATAAATATACGAAGGTGTGTTGGTTATTGTTAGTCTCCAACTTTTCATTTTAATTTATATTAACTGTATTATTTGATTAATTTGTTGGTAAAATGCGTGGTGGTCAATTGCCGCGGGTTCGAATAACATCTTTGACTTTTCGGAGTCAGTGTGTATTTATAATCCACCACCATGCTCTTTAACAGTAATGAAAAACATTGTGAATAAATCTACATTCCAAATAAAACTTAACAACATTTCTTTAACATGTAAAGTCCGCCAACCTGCACAAGACAAGCGTGGTGGACTATGGCCTAAGCTCTTTCTATCGGAATCTGAGTTGTAGAGGAGACCCCTGCTATTCAAATAATGATTGTGAACTAATGCAGTACAGCATTATAATTTCGTTGCTAGATAAAAACAACTTGGAGATTCCCCGAGACTCGCCAAGCTTTAGTGCTTGGTGTGAAAAATGCGTGCTCGATTCTAGCTTCCAGGATCATAGCAGTGGTGTAAGAGAGGGATAATCTCTACACTTTCTAGTTTTAAATGATATTGATTTGTAGGTCATTTATAAGTGCAGCATCTTGCGTACAAAATTCGTGGCTGGTTGAACACAACTTGGAGATTCCAAGAGACTCGCCGAGTTTCATAGCTCAGTATAAAAATGCATGCTGTCGATTCTGGTTTACAGGAGTAGCAGTGGCGAGATAGTCTCTACATCTTTTAGTTTGTAATGAAATTGATTGGTAGTCGTTTATAAGTATAGCATCTTACGTACTAATAGTTCAATACCAAGAATCCTCCATTAGCAGAATCTAGATCTTAACAGTATTTATTAATGGTACTCAATATTTTCTCGGTCTCGTTAAGACTAGTCAGACATTGATTAATGATTCCGTATACATACGTAATGAATTTGGAAACATATCTAATTTTACCCATGTTGGAATTATTATTATTTTACGAGACGAACATGACATTCGCCTAATGGTAAGTGATACGTTGAAGTGCGTGGTGGCCTGTTGGTAAACGGACTAGACGCCGCGCGGCTGCCAACATGTTCACGGTGGTCGCGGGTTCGAATTCCAGGGCACACCTCTGACTTTTCGGAGTCATGTGTGTATTGATAGTCAATCACCACGCACTAAAACGGTGAAGGAAAACATCGTGAGGAAACCTGCATACCATAGCGATTCATAAGAATTTCTATGGTATGTAAGTCCGCCAACCTGCACTAGGCCAGCGTGGTGGACTATATGGCCTAACCACTCTCAATTGTATTCTCGATTGTAGAGTAGGCCCGTGCCCTGCAGTGGGACGTATATGAGCTGATACAGAGAAGTGATATGACCACTCATGGACATTAGCAAAACCAAACACGACAAATTACGAAGCAATGCGCTCATCATCTTGAGACATCAGATGTCTCATTATGTCCTCTAGTTACTCTAGCTACAATGTCCTTCAAACCGGAACACAACAATGCATTTACACATTTATTTCACAATCTATTATTACCTCACAGATCCATTACTACTTATGACAGCCTACCTGGCGTAATTGGTTAGACGTTGGCTGTGAAACGAGAGGCTGCGGGTTCGATCCCCGCACAGAGACAAATTATTGTGAGGCCCTCAATTATTTGTCTCAGGGGTGTTTGCGAGGCAGATAAGTCTCACGTAGTTTCTAATACCAAGGACACAAGACTTAATTAATTTTAATGTGGTGTCAGAACTATGTCTATTACGTTGGGTTTATGTTGGGTGTATTTATATAATTACTTGTGTGTGACAATAATCAATCGAAAAAATTAGATTGAAGTCAATCTGTTTTGTTGTCAATTGTTTTCTACTTTTCGATTGGTCTCCTGTCATGTTGCCATAGTTTATTCATTACTGAGATTGATTATTGGCAATATAGTATCAGAAAAACGATTGAGCTGTCAATCTAAAACGGCAAATTTTGGATTGGGTTTGTTTATTGGCAGCGGCTGTAAAGGAGTGATGACCATGTATGTGAGTGTTTTTTATTTTTTTTATTGTAATGAATGGCGAGTGGAATTGTATCTATTTATTTGTGTGTGACCATGTATGAGACTTGGATTTATTTATTTTCAATAGACATGATCAATCGTTCAAGCTTAGTAACTAACATTTTGAATAAACTGATGAAAAGATCGGTCCTGCATTGGATCACATCTGTTCAACGGCAGCTCAGGTGTGAAGTACTCGATCCGCCCACGACATAATGTGAGAAAGCGTGGAAAAAAGATGTTAACGGGGTTTCCAGTCTACATAAATATTTTTAAATGCAAATTTATTTATCATTATTTATTTATTATCATCATAATGATCTTTCAAAAAACTTGTCAAAGATTACTATCTTTCTCACTGAACTGACACATTTCTGTGGATAATTTACCTATTTGTATGTACTGGTATTTTAATATATATGTATATATATATCAATATATTATATATATTTATCTTCCAATGTATGTATTGTTATTATATTATTTATGTATGCATGTTTGTATATATATATATGTTTATATAACATAATATGTGTATTTATTATTTGTATTACTTGAAATATTATTAAATTAATTGTACTTATTTGCAACACTTTTCCTTTCCAAGCAAGTTCTATCCTTTACACTTTAGACTGCCCTTTATTTATCCTATTTTTAAATCCATCCCATGGTTGTCTGTAAGACATTGCCTTTCGGCGATAAGACCGCCAATTGTACTTTTTATATTTGTGATTTCTGTTTGTATTTGTTTTCCTTTTGTGTGCAATAAAGTGTAAATAAATAAATATATATTATAGGACCCGCATTAGGCCAGTGTGGTGGACTTTATGGCCTAACCACTCTCAATCATACTTCTGATTGTAGAGGAGCCCGTGCCCTGCAGTGGGACGTATATGTGTTGATACAGATTTATCATAAATGATTAAGATTGTCTAGTGCGGTGAAGTAGGAAAAAAAGAGAGATGTTTGTTGGTTATTTTGACGGACATAATTTTAAAAATATAATTTTTATTCTTTTTACTCTCAGGATTAGGTTACGATCTCTATCCAGTGGAGATCCGAAAGGTCCGGGTACGTATGCTAGTTTCATTGGAAAATATGGCATGCTTGTTACTACGACTCTAGGGCTCAGAAACGACAGGCCACGGGTACGAACCCTGAACCGAAACAAATGCTTGTGTGAACCACAGGTATTTCCTTCGGGTCCAGGTGTTTGTGTGGCCGAAAAGTCTCTGATGACGAACGGCAAAAGACTCGATCTTAGTGTGCTGTGTGGGGTCAAGACTATGTAGCTGTTGCGTTTATTTAGTTATTTGTACAATCAACGGTCCACATAAAATAATCTCTCGCTATATGACACAGTAAAAATCCTTTTTAATGTACAATCCTTCGCTGTACTTTCAAAAGGGGAATTGCCTCAAAAAGCCCTTTTTATGTTTCACAAAACGAGAATTTAGCTTAAAAACCCCGCTGCACGAGTTTATAATTTTCGTCACTACTTTGTGCAGATTGTCCTAATTTTTTAAAGCCAGCCCAGAACCTAATTGCAAACTTGAAAAATATACTAGTAAAAATATACATTGCTGTGAAAACAAAGGGAAATCGGACACAGTGGTTTGAATTGTTTTTTGTAGCAATTAGTGCGATGCTTGAATGAATGACATTCGAAGTTTGGTTGGGGCAGGCTATTGGTTTTAAATATATTGAAATAAACGTATTTCTGAGAGCCCGTTGTGGAAGTAAAAAGTAAATTCCTAAAACAATATATCGTAGTATACCCATTGTTAAATATTTATTATTTTCGCTATGTGTTACACACTACATACAATTTTATATTATAATATATTATATGTAGTATATAATATTTTAGCGTCTTGTATTTTTGGGGTCGGGGACACTTCGCCGCTAAGCGGAACTTTTTGGTTTATATAATTAAAAAAGAGAAAAAAAAGTGTGTGTCGAAGTGTCAAAATGAAAAAACAAGAGTGAACTAAAGTTGTTGCGGAAATAAAGAATTGCGGTGTATTTGCGGTAAATAAAGGCGGAGCGGCGGAATTATATATTATACAGTCCAGCGGCAGGGGTAAGCTTAGGATAATTTATTAATTATTATTTAGTTCATTTTCAAACACACGTAGATCCATGGCTTCAAACTACGACAGGATCGCGGAAAGTTAAACACATTTTTTGGTCCATTTCGAGCGCGGATATTTTTATCGGAGGGGGATCCTGTCGTGGTTGTGAGTTTGGTCTACAACATACAAAAGCGGGCGGTTTTTCTTAAACATAGTCAATACTTTGGCGGATAAAAGTATTGGCTAATGTGCTAATATTGTACAATAGACGCTCAGCAGATAGGCGTTCATTGTGCAATCCATACACTATACAGAGTAACACAACAACATTATATTTCGGTAGGGCTACACATATAATATATTCTTAGTATCCCCTTATTTATTTATATGACACATTACACATAGCGAATTTGTTTATGCGGTATTATTTTCGGGAATTTATTGCGGGTGTTTTGTGTTCATATTGTTTCAATTTTATTTCTTGAGAGTTTTCAACATTGTCGTTTTATTGTTTAATTAATACCTACTAGAAATGGCTCCTAAAACTCAGCTAAGACTATTGAAAGTGAAATATGATATAGCTTTATTATCTTTAGACAAATTGTATGACCTTGCGCATTCAGGTCTCAATTCTGAGGTAGAAAGAAACGAGTTTGCGGTTAGATATGGGGATTTGGAAAATATATATGCTCAATTTACTGCTTCTCATGTAGAACTCCAGGCGAGTTTGGATGAGGACGATGGGTTAGAGGAATTGTTACAAAGATTTGTGACATATAATCAAAAATATTATGACATAAAACGTAAGCACCTTGAGTTGTCTGCAACGGGTGAAAGTCGGTTGCCTGCTTGCAGGAGACTATCCTCGGATAAGGTATTGGGCAAACGGGCTCTTTTGCCGAGGGTTCAGTTACCAGTGTTTTCGGGAAAAATAGAGGAATTTGCATCTTTTATGGATTTATTTGAGTCTCTAGTGGTTAGCGACCCTACATTATCTAACACTGAAAAACTGTATTATTTAGTTGGGTCACTCTCTGGGGAGCCGAAGCTGCTTACTCAGCATTTATCTATTACTGATGCCAATTATTCGATAGCGATTGATCTATTGAAAACGCGTTATGCTAATAAAAGATTATTAGCAGATAAATTATTACATAATTTGCTTAAAGTAGCCCGTGTAAACAAAAATTTAACTTCATTAAAATCCTTTCTTAATAACTTATTTCAAAATACAATGGCTTTAGAAAAAATGAAGTTCCCTGTAGCGGCATGGTCTTATTTATTATTTTATATTAATTATCAAAAATTGGATAGTGACCTAAAAAAGCAGTTTGAGGCTAAGTTGGGTGATAAAGAGTTGCCAGACTTTAGCGACCTTATTTCTTTTTTGGAGAATGAAGTTAGGATTTTAGAATCTAGCGGAGAAGGTCACATTGGGAGAAGTGCCATGCAAAATTCAAGAGTACACCATGCAGCTACTGTGAGCGGTCAAGTAGCATGTAAATTCTGTAAACGGGGAAATCATTATTTGTCAAAATGTGAGAGATTTTTAGCATTAAATCCACGCCAGCGGAAAGAGCGCGTCGTAGAGTTACAGCGTTGTTTTAGGTGTCTAGGCGAGCATCATATAAATAAATGCCCAACGGATTGGTCATGTTATAAATGCAAGTCTACGAAGCATCATTTCTTAATTCATTTTGATTTATTGCCGGCTACACCTGAAAAGATTTCGCGAGGGCTATCTGCGGGCGGCGGACCTCGTATTCACCATTCGGGTTCGAGTCAGTCTGGTGCAGCGGAAGCACCAGTGACAAAGAGAGTAGAAGAAAGCAGTGCGGTTTTAGCATCTTGTAATAATGCTAATGATTCGGTTATTTGTCAGCGGACAGTGCTACTAGCGACGGCGGTAGTGCGCGTAATGGATCGTTGTGGGGAATATCATGAAGTTCGCGCGCTGTTAGACGGGGGTAGTCAAAGCACGTTTATAACTGATAATTGTGCTAATAGATTAGGACTTAAACGGTTTAAGTCCAATACTGTTTCGGTTACAGGCCTAGGGGGGAAACCAATTACCCAATGCAGGGGAATGGTAAACTTAGTTATGTGTCCTAAATTTTCAACACGGCCTCGGCTGGTTTCTACAGCAATTATTTTGAGTAGTATTACGCATTGTTTGCCGACCCAGTCATTATCACCTCAAATAGCAGAATGGTATAGAGGGATTTGTTTAGCGGATGATCAATTTTATGTAAGTCGACCTATTGATATACTCATCGGTGCGGATCTTATGGGAGAAATATTAATTGGCGGCTGCGAAAAGGTTAATGATTATTTACCAAGTGCTATGAATACAATATTTGGATATGTATTAATGGGTCCGGTTACCCATGAATCGCCACGGAATGAGAATTATTCATTGCGCACTCTTTTTGCGGCTCATGCCACTATAGAGCAAATCGTGGAACGGTTCTGGGATGTCGAAAATATACCGGAAGTGCCTTTGGTAAATCCGAAGGATGAGGCGTGTGAAAGGGGGTTTCTGAAATCTGTTCAGCGGGATAATCGGACTGGTAGATATACAGTACGTTTGCCTTTTTTGAATAATAAATCCGAGTTGGGCGATTCGGTT
The DNA here is from genome assembly GCA_023078785.2 of Hyles euphorbiae. Classification (NCBI taxonomy): domain Eukaryota; kingdom Metazoa; phylum Arthropoda; class Insecta; order Lepidoptera; family Sphingidae; genus Hyles; species Hyles euphorbiae. The sequence goes on along the minus strand of CM041039.1, from coordinate 4,648,811 downwards.
ATAATAGCCAAAAAGCGATTTGTTGCTATGGAAAAGAGATTAGTATCAAATGCAGCTCTTCGAGAAAAATATATTGAATTCATGCGGGATTATGAAAGACTGGGGCACATGTCTCTCTGTGATCAGAATCCAGACGACTATGCTGACGGAAGGGGATATTTAATACCTCATCATGGTATTTTTAAGAGCGGTTCCGAAAAAATTCGTGTGGTCTTTGACGCTAGCTGCGAGACAACTTCGGGTTTGTCACTGAATGATACTTTACATGCGGGACCGAAGTTGCAACAGGACATAATGAAAATTATTTGTCGATTTCGGATGTTTGAATTTGTGTTTACCACTGATATTAGAATGATGTTTAGGCAAATTGTAATACATGAAGATGACCGAAAATATCAGCTTATATTTTGGAGAGAGTCACCGACACAACCTTTACTTTTATATACGTTAAATACGGTGACTTATGGTATGAAATCCAGTCCTTATTTGGCAATTAGAACCTTGCGCCAGTTGGCAGATAGTGAAGAGGAAAAATACCCGGCAGCGGCTAACTTATTAAGATATTCTGTTTTTATGGATGATATATTGGGTGGAGCAGATACGGTAGCCGAAGCAAAGCAGTTGAAGAAAGATCTGACAGATTTGCTCCTTTCCGGCGGTTTCGAGTTGAGCAAATGGGTGTCGAATACTGAGAGTCTTTTGGAAGGTATAGCAACTGAAGACTTAGAGAAGCCACGTACTTTTGACAAAGCCGATGGACCTGGATTTTATAAAATTTTGGGGATAGAGTGGGATCCCAGGCGGGATTGTTTTTCATATCATTGCAAATTGACAGATAATGATAAATGTACTAAGCGTTTAATTCTATCGACATTAGCAAGAACATTTGACCCCTTGGGTTGGATTGCGCCTGTCATATTCCAAGGAAAGCTTCTAATGCAACGGCTTTGGAGATTGAATTTGTCATGGGATGAAACTCCACCAACCGATGTGGTATCAGAATGGGCCAATATTGTTTCAGACTTGTCCATGATTGAGAATATTTATATAAATCGATTTGTATTATGCGGAATTAGAAGTTGTTCTTTGCACGGTTTTTCGGATGCGTCTGAAAGCGGATACAGTGCGGCAATATATTTGAGGGCCGTAGATGGAAATGGTAGGGTAAAAATATCGTTGTTAATGGGTAAATCGCGAGTTGCTCCTTCAAAGATAAAGATAACAGTTCCAAAATTAGAATTGCTAGGCGCGTGTCTTTTGACGCGACTTATAAAATACGCAGTAGAATCTATTAAGGATCTGGTTAAAATAAATGAAATGTATTGTTGGACGGATAGTAGCATTGTTTTATCGTGGTTGCAAACACCTCCTTACATTTTGCAAACCTTTGAGGGAAATCGGGTTTCTCAAATTATGAATTGCGGTTTAAATCTCAAATGGAGACATGTATCGTCTGAAATGAACCCTGCGGATATTGCTAGCCGCGGATGTCGGGCGTCAGATTTGATCAGGTGCACTTTGTGGTGGGAACCTCATTGGCTAAAGGATGAGGAATCCATGTGGCCCGAGGATAGGTTTAAGCGAGTTAATGATTTACCTGGAATTCGGAAAACGTTAGTCAATGTTCATATGGGAACTTTGACACCAGATCCCATTTTTAATCGGTATAGTTCATTAATTATGCTACAGGCGGTTGTAGCGTACTGTTTAAGATTTATTAACGTTAAGCAACGAACGTTAGGCAAAAATCTAATAAAAAAATAGGAGTTTTGCAGGCTCAAGAACGCAAGTCTGCGATGGATCGCCTCGTTGCGTTGGTGCAAAATCAGGAATTTGCCATAGACATAAATTTATTAAAACAAAATAAACCGTGCTCTGGAAGATTGCGTCGTTTGATGCCTTTTTTAGATAATTCGGGTTTGCTTAGAGTCGGTGGTCGTCTTGACCATTCAACACTTCCGTTTCAGGTGAAACATCCAGTTATTTTGCCAAAAGGACATCCTCTTACTATATTAATTATTGATCATGCACATCGGGTGCATTGTCATATCGGAGCAACAGCCCTTCAGGCTATTTTGCAAAAAGATTATTGGATCCTTTCTGCTCGGCAGGCGATTCGGAGCCGAATATTCAAATGTATGTCATGCTTTAGAACTAAGCCTCGAACCGTAGAGCCTTTGATGGCACCGTTGCCTCATGATAGAGTAAACGCTATTGGTGTATTTCACACGGTGCAAACAGATTTTGCGGGTCCTTTTTCTATAAAATCCTCACGCCTTAGAAATGCTAAGATTTTGAAGGCTTACCTATGCGTGTTCGTCTGTTCGGCGACTAAGGCAGTACATTTAGAAGTCGTAAGTGACTTAACGACAGAAGCGTTTTTAGCGGCATTGACGCGGTTTACTGCTAGGCGTGGGCTTCCGAGTGTGATTCGGTCTGATAACGGCACGAATTATATTGGAACCAATAAACACCTTAACGAAGTTTCTAAATATTTGCGGAATGGTGAAGTTAAGGACAACTTGACAAACGTTGCGGCCAAGAGCGGTATCACTTGGCTATTCAACGTTCCAGGGGCACCTCATTTTGGGGGTTTATTTGAAGCGGCGGTAAAATCGGCTAAATCATTGCTAACGCGTATTATCGGAAGTCAGGTACTAACTTATGAGGAGCTGGTAACAGTGTTTATTTATTTATTTATTTATTTACACTTTATTGCACACAAAAGGAAAACAAATACAAACAGAAATCACATATATAAAAGTACAATTGGCGGTCTTATCGCCGAAGGCAATGTCTTACAGACAACCATGGGATGGATTTAAAAATAGGATAAATAAAGGGCAGTCTAAAGTGTAAAGGATAGAACCTGCTTAGAAAGGAAAAGTATTGCAAATAAGTACAAATATATATATACACATATTATGTTATATAAACATATATATATACAAATAATAAATACACATATTATGTTATATAAACATATATATATACAAATATACATACATAAATAATATAATAACAATACATACATTGAAAGATATATATACATAATATATTAATACATATATATTAAAATACCAGTACATACAAATAGGTAAATTATCCACAGAAATGTGTCAGTTCAGTGAGAAAGATAGTAATCTTTAACAAGTTTTTTGAATGATGATAGTGATCGTGCCCGTCTTACCACAACTGGTAATGCGTTCCACAGTCGAACAGCCTGGACAGTAAACGATTTATCCAAGAATGTGGTGGAGTGCACGGGCATTCTCAACTTCAAGCTCTCTGACGACCGCAGGGATCTAGTATGTGAGTCGTGGAGAAATACAAATCGATCTTTGAGATAAGAGGGGGTAAGAGGATTAAACAATATATTGTACAGAAGATAAAGAATATGAGCATTCCGACGAAGTCGTATGGGCAACCACTTGAGCTTAACACGGAACTCTGAAACATGATCATATTTGCGTAGACCAAATATGAATCTAATACAAAAGTTTTGAAGGCGCTCAAGTTTATTAAGTTGGTCCTCGGTGAGATCAGGATAGCTGACATCGGCATAATCAAGGATAGGGAGAAGGAGGGTTTGCGCTAATGAAATCTTCGTAGCAACAGGTAGAAGGTTGTGTAATCTTCGCAAGGACCTTGCCGAGGCGAATAATTTTCGACTAAGTTCCTGAAGCTGTGGATCCCAGGTGAAGGATTTGTCCAGAACTACTCCAAGGTTCCTAACTTTGTCACTATAAGGGACGGTAGTACCGTCACAAATTACATGTGGTAGCTGGTCCCTATCAAGTTTGGAAATCATTCTGGGGCTACCGATAATAATCGCCTGAGTTTTGGATGGGTTAATTCTTAAGCCATGAGTCTTACTCCATACACAGATGTGCTGGATGTCTCTGTTAATGTTGTCAATCGCCTCAATAACCCTATCAAAAGGTGCCTGAGTATAAATTTGCAAATCATCTGCGTAGAGGTGGTAGGAGGAGCGAAGATGATTAGATATAGAATTGATAAAGACAGCAAAGAGTAGAGGAGATAGCACGCCGCCCTGTGGAACGCCAGCAGATAAGGAGCACCAGGAGGAATAACTATCCTCAACACAGATGCGTTGCCGGCGCCCATACAGGTAACTACGAAACCAGTCAACTGCTGTTGGAGATATGTTGAGAGAACGCAGCATACTGAGCAATACATCAAAATCAATGGTATTGAAGGCGTTACTGAAGTCCAGCAATGCTAAGACTGTCAGCTTGCCTTCCTCCATACCGGATCTTATGCCATCCGTAATATGAGTCAAGGTGGTGGTTGTGCTGTGCCCAGGACGAAACCCCGACTGGAGCGGGTTTAGGAGATCATTTTTGGATAGAAAATCGTTCAATTGAGTGTGGATCAGGCGTTCAAGAACTTTGGAAAGGAAAGGGAGAATGGAAATGGGTCGGAATTCCGAAAGTGTAGAGGCGTTGGATTTTTTAGGAATGGGGATAATGTGGGCTTCTTTCCAAGCACTTGGGAAAATCCCAGTAGTGATGGAGTGGTTAAGGATATGGGAAATTATAGGAAGGATTTCGTCAAGGATAGGTAGAATCATATTACGGGTGACGCGATCACTACCCATTGCATTAGATGAAATAAGTTTAATAGTTTTCTCAACATCACAAGCAGCAAATTGTTTGAAAGCAAAAGCCGAGTAATTGGGAGTCTTAAGAGTAGAAAGATGTCGAATAGTGATATTTTTAATCGTCTTATCGAAATTGGACGATGAAGAAAAATGTTGGTTTAGAGAATTTAAATCAATGGATTTAGGTATCGAATCATGGTGAGATTTACCCACTCCCAATGTCTTGAGAAATTTCCAGACTTTAGCTGAGTCTCCGTTTTCAACTGAGTTGTGAATATGACGGCGTTGAGCATTCCTACACACCTTACTGCAGTGATTTCGAATGGCTACATACTTTAGCCAATTCGACTCATTGGGGCGACGATTGTACCTTGACTTAGCCGACGCTTTTTTAGCAAGAAGTTCTTTAATTTCGGCAGTAAGCCAAGGTGACGGTAGGTGCTTAATTTTAACAGAGCGAACTGGTGCATACTTGTCAAATAGTTCAATTAATTTGGTATTGAAAATATGCACCTTGTCATCCAAACGGTCTGAGTGAAGGAGCAAACTCCAGTCGATGTTATTAGCAGCCTTGCGAAGATTATCCAGGTCAATACCACGAAAATTTCGCTGCAAAAGGATCTTGGGTAAGGATTTGGGGGTACGAAGTCTATAGGAAAGAAATAGGAGGTCATGACAGGAGAAAGCGTCCGCAGAACACTGCCCATGTTTCGCGACGTTATTCAAAGAAGAAACAAAAATAAGATCTAGTAGAGAAGGAGTTTTATTAGGAGAGTGATGAGTGGCTGAAAGAGGAAGTATGGAAAGATTACAGGATTGGATAGTATTCACAAGAGAGGATGAGCGATGATCTTTCTTAAGGAGACAGGTATTGAAATCACCCATGATTATGGTTTGACTGTACGTGGGAACCAAATTCTCAAGAATTATTTCAAGAGAAGAAAAGAAATTTATGTGAAGCGAAGGACAATAGTAAACACCGAGTAAAAGTTTATTAAGTGAGAATTCCACCTCTATGAAAAGATGTTCGCCAGCATTGGGCGGTGGCGGTTGCGGTGATACACTTACTATGGTATAGCGAAATTGTGAACGGAGATAGATAGCTACACCACCACCACCTCTTACCGCGCGATCATTTCTGATGAGGTGGAATCCTGGGAGGGAGTAAGTGGAAGAAGATAAACAAGGTTTTAACCAAGATTCTGAAACAAGGATAGCATGTATATGAGTACAGTCAAAACTAGCCAGCATATCGGGGAAATGAGCCGGAATACTCTGGGCGTTGATATGGACCACATTGAAATTCCTAGGGACGTCAGAGAACTGGCACGAGAGAGTGTCGGCAAGTGAGGGAACACTAAGGAAACTATCATCACTACAAGCAGAGAAGAATTCTTCACTGTCACTGCTACAATCATCCTGCACATACATTGGTAAAATAAAATAAAATAAATAATAATAAAATATAAACTAAAATAAATATAAAAAAAAAAAATTAAAAAACAAAATAAAGTATCATCCATCTGCCGGTTGTGAAAACAAAACATACAAAAAAAAAAAAGCATTCGCACTATCACTAAAAACAAGAAAAACATTGTGAGAAAATAAATATAAAAATGATTAATTTAGAGACAAAATATCACACATCAAGAGTTAATATTAGACATTAAAAGTAATGAGAAACCAGGTAAACATAATAAAAAAGTATCTACGTTAAAACAAAACTACACAGGTTTATCAGTTTCTGAACGAAACGTTGAATGTCAAAGTTGACAAATGACATAATACGTCAATCATCAAAAATGAAAAGTGTGGATGAGTTGTGGGTGGATAAAACTAAAACGAATAAAATAAATCAAATGAACATTAGAAAAAACAAAGAATAAACTTTAACAAAAAAAAACCAAGACAAAGTGAAAAACGAGAACAGAAAAGGGCTTAATCTACGTTTACAATACTAATAAACACGGGACTAAACTTGTTTACCTGGCACACAAGCTTGAATGGAAAGAATGAAAAAAGATTCACTATTTCTTGGCTGTCGCTGCCCGTCTAGTCTTGGGTACGGTGATGGTCCTCTTGACTGGCGTCGGCTTCGCTGGAGTGTCAACTTTCATCTGATCCAGCAGATTGAGCGACACAATACGATGTCGGACGCCAGCGCTCACGACATAAACATTTCCGTCCCGGGTCCAGGCGTTGGTAACACCAAACTTATCGCGAGCTGCCATGAATATATCATGTCGCCTCTTTGTAAGAAATTCGGACAGAGTTATTCCGGAGCCTTTTAATTTGGTCTTGTTGAACCAGACCCTATCCTTCGTAGCAACATCCTTCAACTTCACGAGCAGAGGCCTTGGCTTATTTGAAGAGGTGGGTCGACCCATCCGATGGCAGCGTTGCAAATCATTGTTGCTGAAGTCCGTAAAGCCTAGGCGCTGCTTTACAATATCAACAACCACCTGTGCAGACTTCTCATCAGCTTGCTCGGGAACACCATGTATTAGCAGCATCTTGCGGCGCCTCTGCATCTCCATAGTATCCACCGTGTTGGTCAATGCCTCAATTTGTTGTTGTAGCAGATGGAGAGCCTGGGTAACAAAAGCCTTATACAAAGCAAATTCTGCTGCCAAGTCGGAAGAGCCAGATGTAGTTGCTGTAGTCTTCAGAAGGTCGGATTCGAAGGCTGCCATCCTCCTGTGGAATTCTTCCTTCATGCCCTCCAAAGATGTTTTCAATTCAGCCTCCATGCTTCCGTGAAATATAGTGCAGTGAATACAGTGGTTAGAAACTCCAGATAGGAATACAGACAGGATATGAAAATTATCACCGGCAGGTAAACAGTCTAACTGATGTTTATCAACATATAAATAATGTATTTTATTACTTTTAAATGATTTAAATAAATAAAAATGTAGAGAGCAAAATTTATGTCACTATCCTTTGTAACTACCCACGCAGAAAAAAAGTGTTCACCAGGGTTGAAGCGGTACTCAACTCTCGGCCATTGTGTCCATGTTCAAATGATCCTCAGGACCTCGAAGTGCTTACGCCGGCTCATTTTTTGATAGGGCGGTCTTTGCTTTCTGTGCCTGAATATAGTCTTGGAGATGTGCCTGACACACATTTAAGCCGATTTAGTTTAGTCCAGGCAATAGGTCAAAGATTCTGGAGACTATGGAGTGACCGGTACCTGCATTGCCTTCAGAATCGAAATAAATGGACCACTTTTACGGATCCACCCAAAATAGGGGAGCTAGTTTTAATTAAAGAAGAGAATCTTTCTGCTCTCAAATGGAAGCTTGGGAGGGTAATTGAACTCCTTCCAGGGAACGATGGGGTCGTTAGGTCAGTGCGACTGAAAACTCTTGGCGGAAATTTACTAAGGCCGGTAGTAAAAATTGCAAGATTACCATTAGATTAAAACGGTTTTTTGTTTTTTATTTTTTGGGGAAAACTTTTAGTTTAATATTTATCTTGTAATTATTTTTGGATAAAGGCATTACAGCCTTTCTCGGGCGGGGGGATGTTAAATATTTATTATTTTCGCTATGTGTTACACACTACATACAATTTTATATTATAATATATTATATGTAGTATATAATATTTTAGCGTCTTGTATTTTTGGGGTCGGGGACACTTCGCCGCTAAGCGGAACTTTTTGGTTTATATAATTAAAAAAGAGAAAAAAAAGTGTGTGTCGAAGTGTCAAAATGAAAAAACAAGAGTGAACTAAAGTTGTTGCGGAAATAAAGAATTGCGGTGTATTTGCGGTAAATAAAGGCGGAGCGGCGGAATTATATATTATACAGTCCAGCGGCAGGGGTAAGCTTAGGATAATTTATTAATTATTATTTAGTTCATTTTCAAACACACGTAGATCCATGGCTTCAAACTACGACAGGATCGCGGAAAGTTAAACACCCATGGTACAGTGATTGTCTCTAGAAGTTGGAATAGGAGAAATATTTCAAAGACTAATTTTTTTCACCAATTTATTTCGCTTTATTTTAAATTTGTCTATAATATGTTTACGCAACCACAGTATAAAAGTTTACTTATGGAACAAAGATTTATTTTGATTTTGATTCGTTAATTGTAACAAATCTATCAAATTGTATTCATAATTTATGTAATTTGGTATATCGTACCTTTACAATTATAGAGCCCTAAGTAAATCTTAGTTTTTGGGAATCGTTCATTAAAGATTTGTGACATAAGAAATTTTGTACTTATGGAATATATGCGTCAATAGGTCCTTCTTTAATAACAGGTCGATGGGTCATTTTGAGCCAGTAAATGATTTAAAGCCAAAATGTTTTTTTTTTAGATTAAGTCACTTTAATCCTAAAGGTGCGATATGGTTACTAGGAAATGAATACTAGTTACGTAAACTAGTACTTTGTAATACGTACGTAAATATCCTTACACCGGCTCAAAATACACCATTACAAAGTTTCAGTGTGATGCATTGAGTTCTAAGTTTCAGTATACGATATTTTGGTCCAATTCGTAATGTCGACCAACCAACGCGAAATATTCACATTTAGGACTAAAACAAAATATCGACGTAGTTTTTTTGAAATTGCACACTGTAAATATAGCTGCTAAAATTTGGTGGAGGTTAATGAACTTGTGGGAGCGAAAGCAGGCCCATAAATTAAGGGAATTAGTGGTATATTTTTAATTCCTTGAGTCATTATGTAGGTGGTGATATCTGGGATTATTTGAAACACTTTTTTTTCTTCTGTACTATAATTGAGTTTTGATTCAACTAAAATGTGGAAAGAGAGCTATTACTCACAGTGATACGTTTGTAATGATACTTCAGTTGTATATAGAATTAAAAATAATAAACGAATGTCAATCGAATATATATTTTGGTTATCCCCGAATGTTCAATACTAAAGGTTCCGCTCGGTATGTAGGCAGTGCCTTATCTAACTGCAGGCCCAGGCGTTGTTCTAGTTTGTTGTGGTAGCAAATTACATTGACAGCGGGGCCTTCACTATCACATGCACTATTGCCTATTATTTCATCGTTCTAAGTAGATGTCCAAAAGCCATCATCATCGTCTTTAGTCATTGAGTCATCCGCAAAATCTATGCCTTCCTCCTCCTATAATAAAATACTGAAAGAGAACTGCATCCAGTGACTTCCTGGAAACTTAATCAAGTCATCCATTCACTATGACGTCAGATTTAGTCAGCGCTCCAGAATCTTTTCCCCCATTTTGGCCCCTCAACGCAATTTCTAAATCACATACATACAAATACTAAAAACTGTATTTAACAAAGGGATATGGCGGAACGCGTGTTATTTCTAAACAATGAGCGACCTTAACAATCACGTTACATGACGTCAGGGTTACATCACAGGAACTGAAAACTCCGAGCGTCTATTTTAGTAGACTCGTTCGGCTGCATCGCACTGGGTTTGCACCGAAGTATACGGGTAATTATTGACATTCTTCGATAGTGTAAACTATACCCAGACATTCATAAATATGAGCTACTGGAACGATTACTGACTTTTAAAAGTTATCCATTTTTTAATATGTACTGCTACCGGTAGGTCCTGCAACAAACACTGACTTTTCGGAGTCAAAAATGAAATTTACCATCATATCATCACGAATTTTATCGCGAAATTGAACCAAAACTTTTGACATATTTTAACTTCCCGACGTTTCGATTACTTTAAAGTTTTCGTGGTCACGCGGCGAACCGTAACTCTGTGACTGTAACAATTAACTACCCTTATTTTACAATTGTATGAGCATTGATAGTCAGCCACCACGCACTATAACGGTAAAGGAAAACATAGTGAGGAAGCCTGTAAACCATAGCGATTTTGTAAGCATTTCAATGGTAAATACGTAAAGTCTCTTACAAGGCCGACGTGGTGGACTGAACAACTAACCACTCTCAATCGATTGCAGGGGAGGCCCGTACCCTGCAGCGGGACGTGTTAGGGTTAATACAGTACATATATTTAATACCTGTTTATAATACTGGAACGATCAGGTCCGTTTTGATCCAATGAAAATTTCAAATAATTGACATTCTTTGATATTGTCTGCATATGTATATTAAACGATCAACTAGCAACTAGTCCTTCACGACTGCAACGAGTCCTTCACGAATATTATAAAGCAGTTGGATTTAATTTGATGCAAATGGAAATTTTTAAATGCATTGTGTTAGAATTTTAACATAAAATTATAGACATTCTTCAACAGTAAAAACGATGTGCTGCGCCCAGAGCATTAAGAATATTATAAATAATTTAGAAATTATGCTTAAGTTTTAGTAGTATTTACAAAGGGTTTCTTCTTGTCATCGTTTAATCAATCATATTTCTGATGTCTGTAAATACCATTTTTACTTCTACTCTAATTCTTATCTGCCGGTGTTCGTTGATACGCATCATCGATTTCTCAGTTTTATAAGGGTCGTCACCGCCGCCAACGATGGTTATAACTTTTCATCAGTCGAAATCCTTGCATTTACCCCTCTTTATACTACATCCCATCATTTCAACTCAAATATCTAAGCCCCTCAATCCATGCCCCATCCAATTATTGTATCATAATCATAAATTATTCCAGCAACATATAAATCGGGACGGAACTGTCCTATTTTAAATGAAGTGTATCGTACGATGCCGTAGAAGAGAAGACCAAGCATTTTTCACTTCTAATTAAACCGACTGTTCCTATAAACACCGTTGGTTAATCTGTTTGGGCGAGCCGCCTGATGCGAGACCAAAAATATATCGCATTTAAATTAGGAAGGATGTAAGACTTTTGTAAAAATAGACGAACTCGGCTAAGTTTATAAAGGATGGAAAAATTAAATAAGTCGGATTTTGTTTGGCTTGAATGACATGACGAGTAAATCTCAGGGTTAAAATGGATGCATCAACAAGGGACGAGAAGATGCTGACTTATTTGGAGCATAAACTTAATTTAAGATACATACAATTTAATTTCAATATTATTTTAAGCCTATGTTCAAGAGTGAACTTTCAGTGGCTGAAAAAGAGAGAGAAAGGAAATCAATTTTACTTTGTACAAAACATTAACGGCCTTATGCATGTACAGTTTTAAAACGTATTTTCTTTTTCGAATGTTCTGTCTTTATCACTCAAACTTAATTCAAGAGTCGTTCAAGCGGGACAAAACATTCGATAAAAGTTATTTAAAACTGTCTATGAATAGGCCCGTTAATAAAAAGCCATTTGAGTTACCTGAATAATTTGATAATTGCCAAACAATTATTACACATGCCGATAAGCAATGATTTTAGACTTTAAAATAAAGTACCACTGCATGATGATTGGTTATAATTTTAGCCAAAGACTATATCTACAGTCTAGCAGTATGAAATAAATAAATACACCCCACGATCACATACGTCCTGATCCTATAGTAAGATCGGATCTCGTGTCGTGGGTATCAGGAATCATGACAGGCTTTTCAGTCTCATGAAGACCTAGACCCGAAACAGATACCTGTAGATCACATAATAGTTATCTCGTTGCGGAGATCGAACCAGCGGCATGTAGTTTGGCAACCAGCGTCTAACCAACTGCGCCACAGTAGCTGTCATTATTAACGCGCATATTCATAAACAACGCGTAGGTATGTGATTATTTGGGTATAAATTATATTTAATGTGGAGTTGACACGAATACCCTATCGTGAATGTCGTCTACTAACCTAAATTTACATTCTTTTATTTATTATGAACAGTTATTTAGTACGGTAGAGCAATCATTTTATTTGCTATTTTTATAACCACAAAACCACACTCGACATACTGTGGCCAGAAAAATGATGAAGAGAAGGCACGAAATACAGATTATTTGGGTTGAAATTAGGGTATAATTATTAGTAATTTCCAAATCATCAGCATTTGATATTTCTAAGATTTCGATGATGTGAATACACTACTTTTTATAAACGCAGCAAATGATTATTCCGCAGACATGGTGTAAGTAAGGAAATCACCATAAACCACCACCTATGTACACCTTTAAAGCTGGGTAATTACAAGTAGACTACCAGTATTAGAAATAATAATTACAAGGCAAGTGATGACTGATGAGCAATTGAATGTTCTACATTAATATTATTGAACGAAAATCAGCGAAGCTGTGTTTTACGTTCGGTCTTTCATGAGGAACTTTGATATCGCTCTAATTTACTTGCCAAATTTTGCGTTTGTCGCAGTATTTTAGTGATTGAGACGCATATTAATCCAGCCAAAAGGCATTTTGGGCCATCGGAAAGTAGGCTACCAACGGTGGTTCCTACAATAATCTGCTTACAGCTGTACAGCAACCTTTATATCAATAAATCCCATGTATCATAATTGAGTATCCATTAACTCGTCGCCGTCAATACGCTGAACCATAGCTTGACCCCGCAGATACCGAATTATTTTGAAACACGGCACGCGTGCACTTGACTCATATACTGTATATAGGGCATCGAGCCCGGGTTTACCCGGACCGAAAAAACCCGGGTTTTCCCGGTTCTGAGGATTATAAAAAAACCCGGGTTTGGTTTTTAAAACTCGGGTTTTTCGGGTTTTTTTTAATACTTTTCTTTTTGTTATTTATTAAGTTTAAGCCACTTCGAATGCAATAATAAGTAAATGGGATAAAAACACGCTTTGATAAATTATTATTTATTACGTAAAAAGTAGCTTCGGTGCTACTTTCCTACCAATAAAACAAGCCATGCAAGTTAAATGGAACGCGCGCGTCCATCTCAAGACATGAATGGGGTGAAGTGTGGAGCAGTGGGTTAGTTAAATTATTAAATATATAATATATATATAAATTTAACTGTTCTTGTAATTTGTAAAGTACTGTTTTATTTATTTAAATTCTTCCTCATCCTTTATATTTTGTACTCATTATAGGAAAAGTGCGTGGTGGCCTGTTGGGTAAACGGACTAGACGCGACTGCCAAAATGTTCACGGTGGTCGCGGGTTCGAATCCCAGGGCACACCTCTGACTTTTCGGAGTCATGTGTGTATTGATAGTCAATCACCACGCACTAAAACGGTGAAGGAAAACATTGTGAGGAAACCTGCATATCATATCTGGGGGCACGGCAGTGCCCCCTCCAAGTCGAGCTAAAAAGCGGCACTGTCGTACCATCCTTTTCTCGAAGCAATTCAGACCATTTTCAACCCCCCATAACTTCGTTGTGGTTAAAGCAAGAAGCCTGAATTTTCAGTTACTAAGCAGGCATTGTGTAAACACGGTATATTTAAAATTTCATTCAATTTGAACCAGTGGTTTAAGAATTGTAACTTGTCAAACTTTCGTAATTTTGTCACTCACTGACTGACTGACCGATCATCAAAAGTCTAAGGCACTTTTAGCAGACATATAACCTTCAAATTTAGAATATCATTAGTATTTAGTGTCTAAGTTAAGGGAAAATTTAAACATTTCATAATTTCTGTCTAGTTTTCTAGATACACTAATTGCGTGAATAACTTTGTAATCCCATATAAATGTATAGGATTACAAAGTTACATTTGCAGTTAATGATTCGTTGTACCCGTATATAATGGAATAATAGTTGTAGATAGGTATCTATTTAAATGAGGCATAATAGGAGGGGGGTATAGAGAGGGAAAGGGTGTATTCAGCCCATGAAACTGTACAACATTCCTCTAGGAAAACACGACGAAGAAAAACTTGCAAATAAATAGACTAAATAGCTCGAAAATATCAATTACCATGAAAGAAAGAACACTAATAATCAAATCCGCTATATTTGTGATAAAATGATACCTACAAAAATAAGAAAAAGCCATAAGACAGAGGCTTTAAGAAAAATCGTTATATATTCTAGAAATAAAAAGTACCGAAAAGAAAAAAGTAGGACTCTACAAAAAGACGTGAGATCCCATCAAAAACATCCTGTTAACAAATTCCAAGTCTCGCAGCTCAGTTTATCTACCGCAAAAAGTTGTGAGATCCATGTAATACCAAGTCGATTAATTTATTTAGTCCTCGCTAAAGGGACCTTCTGTATAAAGTTATTACGTAAGTTATTATCATATCGATTTTTTTTTTACATTTTAAATAAATAGATCGACTTGGCCAGTAGTATTATGTATAAATTGTACGATACATTATGTTTTCATGCGATGGCCAAGTCGATCTATTTATTTAAAATGTAATTTTTTTTAAATATTGATATGATAATAACTTACGTAATAACTTCATACAGAACGTCCCTTTAGCGAGGACTAAATAAATTAATCGACTTGGTATTACATGGATCTCACAACTTTTTGCGGTAGATAAACTGAGCTGCGAGACTTGGAATTCGTTTACAGGATGTTTTTGATGGGATCAATTTATAAAAATTTCTATGGTATGTAAGTTCGCCAACACGCACTAAGCCAGCGTGGTGGACTATATGGCCTAACCACTCTCAGTCGTACTGTCGATTGTAGAGGAGGCCCGTGCCCTGCAGTGGGACGTATATGGGCTGATACAGATAGGAAATCGATATATAAACGCAGATTAGTGTATTTTAAAAAATTACAATAAAATGATCGAAATGCTCGAAAAAAACCGGTCTACCCGGGTTTTGTTTACTCTTAGACCCGAAAACCCGGGTTTTCAAAATTGAACCGAGTTTCGATGCCCTAACTGTATATATGTAGAGCACATTTAGTTCAGATATTTTCGTGTTTTGTTATGTTTCACGTGTTATATTGAGTGCAAACAGATTTACATTAACATATGTCTTCTTGTGCTGAAGTATGGAGTTGTTAATACTTGAAATACAGTAACAATTCAGTTTGTATATTTTTAATTCTCGGGATCTTGGATATTTTTCAAAGATTTCTCAACATCTACTTATCATTTATTGTATAGGCATGAAACACTTATAGTGGCATATCCCCACTTAAGAAATGAAAAGAAATCCTTTTTTTTATTGACACAACTTTATTAAAAGTAAATACTAATTTGCGCAATTATTGTGCCTACAATTCATATCTTACATTGTGCCCTTATGGGCTTCAGTAATTCGCGATCTACCTTGTGGAGAACATTCCGATTGACGCTCTTCTAAAAATGTAAATGCACTCGAGACATATCAAAGCAGGTAATCCCAGAGCTTTCAAGTACGTGAAGATATCAGTATAACGCTTATATTCAATCTAATTAGAACTAATGTCAAGCAGACGGCGATCATAATATACCGTTCTGCCATAAGAAAAAATAGCCATATTGTCGTCCTCTCGTCCCCTTGGGATATAAGTAGATAGGCCATTGTATATCCATTACGCATATTCCTGTATTGATCATTTTTTTCAGGAAAGCCGACCTTATACTGTAATACTATAAGTGCCATTTTCATTCGACTTAGTTATTTTAAAAATAAAATTACTTATAACTACTACATAAACGACGCCTCAAAAAGAAAACCTTTGTCATCATCGACCAAATCACGATTATTTTCAAAATATCACAAGTAAAAGCACAATATTTTATTATATAGCTCCTAGAAATATTGCTATACATATAAACCTTGAAATCTTTGGATGGAAAGTGTTTCAGTGTATCGAAACAGTAAATCTTGCCATCTCGTGTGAATACAAATTGAGTCGCTTTACCATTCTGAACACTAGACTGGATCTAGCGAAGATTATTTTCAACCTATTTCAAATGTATTATTTACGAAAGTGTATATTTTATCTAGGTGCAGGATTTACAGATTTCTTTGTCCTTTTTTGTACACTTTGCCTTTATTTTTGTAACAGAAATGGACGAGTATTTTGGAGCTGTAGCCTTGATATAGTTCGTTCATTTTAATACCAGTAGCATGTATTCACGGCTTTCACAGAAGCCGAAGACAGGGTGAAATGGCACAATTTGGAGGAGGCTGTCCAGCAGTGGACAATACAAGGCTGAACATGATGATAAATATGAATCCTGAAATATACCTGGCTACTGGTTGTGCTCAAAACCCATACATTATAATAAGATCATCATCATAATGAATCATATCTGAGACAGTGTGTAGAAAGATGCTCTTGCATGACGGGAGTGTTACGTCCATCTGATAGATTACTGTTTCTTACAATTACTTAGTTGTTGCCTTACGATTATTGAGAGATATAACCGGAGTGTCTTATATTTTGTGGTATATACTACTTGAAATATCTCTCTCTTTCTTCAGCCACAGGTAATCCACTGCTGAACCTCCTCCTCCTATATATAGTAGTAGAAGCGACTAGCAATCAGCGACTACGCGGCCTTAACCAGGTCGTCCGTCCACCTTGTGGATGGGCGTCCCAAACTTCAATAACTTGTAAGTGGGCTGAACTCCAGAATCTTTCGGCTCCAGCAACAATCAATTATGCCCCGGCCCACTGCCACTTCGACTTTCTAATCGTAAGGATTATGTCAGTGACCTTTATTCTCCTACTGATCTCCTCATTCCTGACCTGACTCATTTGACCTCATAGGGAAACACTTGGAATAATTATCTTTTATACAAAACTACTAATTAAAACCTTTAAGGATTACTAAGAAGCTTTGCCCGTGAAAAATTAATTCCTAGAAAATACTATTATAGGAAGAAATCAATTCAATGTTAATTTTAAAATCCAATTAACCTTAATATTCGTTAAGATGAAATAAAAAGCTTTCACATTTATAAAATGAGTAGGGATTCTTAGATTTTACTAAATAATTATTTTAGGACGTTCTATTAAAAATGTACTAGGTGTTCTATTTTTATTCCCAAGGTGAATTATTTAAAAAGCGAATCTTTGAAATTGTTACGATTCTGTATTCATAAATATATGTGAGTAATATGGTTACTGTTTTTAAAATATATCATAAACTAATAATAAACACTGATGACACCATTTTCTTTTCCTTGTTTCCTCCTATTTTAAATCCATTGTATGTGGCCTACAAGCGAATAACTTTCATCTATATGGTGTTACGAATACCGGTGGTAGGTCTCTCAGATAATGTGACAGGTCGCCTAGATAGGTACCACCGCAATGTCTATTTCTCCCGCTGAACAGCAGTGCAAATGCACTGTTATGTGCACTGTTATGTTCTGAAGGACATTGCAGCAAGAGTGACTACTGGATATATTGAGACTTTCCATCTTATATCTCATGACATGGATGACGAGCGCAATGGAATGCAAAGCATTGTTTTGGAATTCGTGGCATTGTTTGGTTTTGCTACTATCCATGAGTGGTCGTATCGCTTACCATCAGGCGAATGGCGTACTCATTTCGCAATAATTCTATTAACAAAAAATTCCACCGTAGTAGACAGTGGTATCTGTGGGTATACCAAAATCCTATATACAAGTACTCAATAGTGTTTCGAATGTCTGAAATTGTTCCGTCGATTGTGCGGATGGGATATTAAAACATTGCAATGGGAGCGTGAGACTAACGATAAATCAACATTGTTGCAAATACTCACTTTCACTGCATTGTGATATTTGATTAACTATTTACATAACATCTGGAGTTTTAGGCGCATTCCCAGCATTGGACTACCTGACTGAGGATTTTTGATGGTTGATGATTTTTTAAGCTGGAAGGTGACCCTTTCAGTACCCGGGGAGTCCAAAAAGGGTATGTTTTGTCAGTTTAAGAGTCAGGTCCGTAATAAAAAAAACCTACGCCAGCATACTGATTAAAAACTCCAAGGTGGGTGATGGTACTGGATATATCATGGCTAGAAGCGCTCCGATTCCTTCCCTGTGATCGTCAGGGTGGTTGATTGGTTGCCCTTTGCAGTTTGAATGCAACTGGCTATTATTGTGATATCTTTAGTGGTATTTGGTTACCCGCCGGTTATGACATGAAAAGCAATGAGTTCGATTATAACTCCCTTGATACAGGTGTAAGTTGTAACCCACGAATTTTTGTTTCGGGGTCAGGAGACAGAAGAGTCTCTCTTTGTTCCTGATACATATGACACAAGAATTATGTGTGACGAAGGAGTCATGACCATTTTTTATTCGGTAAACAAACTGTTCTATATGTGTGACTGCCTCGGCGCGGTGGCGTTGTTGTACAAATAACAATTTACATGTTTTCGCATTTATATTTCTTATTACTAAGATTAACATTAGAATAACTTATATCTATTGAACGGCGTTAAACCAGTTTTTGAATAATTATGTATTTATTTATAATAGACATATAAGATGACGCTATAACTGAACACCAAATAATAAGCCAAAGAAGCCACAAAATAAATAATTCGTACGAGTTTCATGGAAACATATTTATTTCAGCGATAAAGACGTGTAAAACGGGCGCGCGTGAATTCTCTCGCCCATCCCTTTGGGCATAACTCGAAATAAATAAGCGATACTGTTTACTTTTACCATTCACTTGTTTTTGTATTATATTCTCAACGGTACAGTTACTTTTAGTTAGTGAACTTTTTCACTTACAAAATGGGCGTTGGCGAACAGACAAAGATTAACTGAACTTAATAGCTGACTATTTTCAAAGGGTACGATGCTTTTGGGGTAAAGACTTAATAAGAAGAAAATAAAAAGGTTTAATAGTGAATATTCCAGCGTGGTGGACTATAAGGCCTAACCACTCTCAATCATAGTCTCGATTGCAGATCCATGCCTTGCAGTGGAACGTATATGGGCTGATACAAATACAGAATACTGAATATGGAAATATATTGTGGGTAATGATTGAGGGGGCCGGACGCGACTGGATGTATACTGCAGGAGACCGGTCTCTGTGAGACTCTGACCGTGGGAGAGGGCTATGTCCAGCAGTGGACTGCAATGGGCTGATGATGATGATAATTAATGATTGAGATCATTATTTACGTACGTTAATGATGTCTAAGGAGTAGTTAAATGCGCGATAGTAAGACCTAGAGATGTTAAAAAATAATCGATTTTTAATTTAATCGATTATTATTTTCTTATAATCGATTTTTTATAATCGATTTTTAAAATACTATTAATCGATTTTTTATAAATCGATTATATACATTATCCATAAAAATCGATTTTTATCAACAGCTCCATCTATGCGACGTATGAAAAAACTCGAAGTAAGTTTATACCAAGAAGCTTATACCCAAATGGAGATTGCATTCCGTATATAAAAGTGAAGCACAAAAATTTGACCTTGAATGACGTCGCTGTTGCCTGCTATCCTTTTCTTTAGAGTGACAATGAATGAAAATGACATTTCGTTCATTCATTGTCACTCGAAAGAAAAGGATAGCAGGCAACAGCGACTGCATTCAAGGTCCAATTTTTGTGCTTCAGTGTTTTATACGGAATGCAATCTCCATTTGGGTATAAGCTTCTTGGTTTATACTGTTCAATATTATTATCATGTTATGAGTGAGTTATGACGTAGCCGGTAGCATCTCTATTTAGGGTGAGTTGCAGGAAAAGTCCTGCTAAAGATAGAGGTAAAGTTAACTTTAGCAGTGTCTTTGACCATGACCCACTGAATTTGACAATCCGTCTGTTGCACCACTGTAGGAACTGCTAAAGGTAAAGTTAAACGGGTGACCAGGAAAAAAACGTTTTAACACCCCAAAACGCTACATGGGTAATTTTTTATCAGTGACAACACTTCAATACAAATTTCAATTTTCTTTGAAATTGTGAATCTGTATCATTACACGCTTTATATTAGCTTCACTTGTATGTTTGTTTGTATTTTTTTAAATCAAAATTTGTGCTTTACAGTTCACAATACTGTTTCAATTATAGGAATTTGCGATCGACGATATTTAGATACTGGGAGTTGACAATGCAAATATTATGATGCCGGTTGTCGCCAATTTTGTACAAAATAATACCAAATGAGTGTAAAAAAAAGAGATTATAATTAATTGCTATTGTTATGCGGCTGGCCACATAACGTGAAAAACTGATGAAAAAAAGGAAAACCATGCAATAAGGTGATCTTGTACAAATATGTCATTTATGTTACTTCCAAAGACATAACCCAACACACTTTATTGAAGTATCGTCACTTGAAGTTCTCGATTCCCATAAAATATCTCGTAGTAAAGACATTAATCCATTTTAATTCTTCTAAAGCGCTGTGTCAAAATCAAGAAATGGCAGGTTATCAGTGTTTTGATAGTTGACATTTTCCTATATATTGTATTATCTATGGTTGACATTTTACAGACATGTCTGTAACTTTAGCCCTTAACCGCCCGAAACTGTGGAGCTAAAGGTAATGTTATTTGTGACGTCATTTTGTCAAGAGTTAGATTTCTGCAACCCGAAAATGGCGTAACTGTAACTTTGACGGTTGATTTGACGTTTGCTACAGGCAAAGTTACTTTCTGCAACTCAGCCTTAATCTGTCATCTGTGGAGCTTCTCACCTGTGTTCTCACCTAGGGGAGACCTACCACCAATATTCGTTTTAGTATTCGTTTTATATTTTAGTTTTTGAGACCATAACGGAGTCGTTAAGTTTGTTATAAGTATTATATTTCATTACTAGTCAAATGTAAAATAGGAGTCGACATTGGTGACAATAATTACTTCTAAAATTTTCATTGTTTAAACTTAAAGATTAACAAAAGATAATATATGTTTTATATTTTTGTTTTTGAGATTACAACGCAGACGTTTATTTCTTAAAGAATTTTATTTTAAAACTAGTCACATGTAAAATTACCATCATCATATCAGCCTATTGCTGTCCACTGTTGAACGTAGGCCTAAATATGAAATAGTACTGGACATTTATGGCATTTTTTTTAATTTGATTTATATTTTAGTTTTTGAGACAATAAAGTTTTTATTTTATTGCGATGCTCATCATTTCATTTTTATTAAAATAAATGTTTAATTGTACTGGAAATTAGTATCAATAAATAAACTTGGTTTCCTTATTCCTTACCTTGAAAGTTTAAAGGAACATTCACTTTGATTTTTAGTTTTGAATCTGATATTTTTTTTATTCATATCAATTTATTTGATTTTTATTTGAATAAATTGTTAATATGAAAATGAGGATTATAATTGGAATATGAAAAGCATTTAGATTTTTAAATAATAGAAAAAAATCGATTTTTTCGCAAAAATCGATTATTTTTCTATTATAATCGATTTTTAACAAATCGATTAATATTGAATAAAGAAAAATCGATTTTAATTTAATCGATTTTTTTCCATTAACCTCACATCTCTAGTAAGACCCACGACTGCCAGTGAAACTAACATTCAGAACTTAAATAAAATAAAATGGATACACCCAACAGTCAGATGCATAGTCCTAACTCCACATTTAGATTGAATTTTGTGTCGTGAATACCTGAAACTACGGCAGGTTTCTCTGAAGCACCCAGACCCGAAACAAATATCTGTGAATCAAACATTTGTCCCGGTGCGGGGATAGAACACGGGGCATCTTGTTTCTCAGCCGGCGTCCAACCAACACCGCCACGGAGACTATCGAAGGAGTATCCTTATTTGTTTGCAATCAAAATCTCATTGATATCGCAACGAGAGAAATGTTTTTACGGCCCACAAATATTTCTTTCGGTTCTAGGTGTTTGTGAGACCGAAAAGTCTCTCGTTATTCCTGATACTCACGACACAAGATTCGATCTCAGTGTGAGGTCAGGACTATGTATGTGACTATTGGGTTATTTATTTATAATATTTGGGATAAACATTACAATCAATTTCACGTGCTCTATAATCATCAAACGAAAGTAAAATCTTTAATTGCGCTATTGTCATAAACAGGACAATGCTTTTTAACCCACTTGAACATAAACATCTAAAACACAGATAAGCCTTTTAAATCCGTCCAAGTTGAAGCGTCAACAATCGTCAATGTAAACACATTCCGATTGTGAATCAATGCTTCCCATGTGTCTGTGAACTTGGACACACGTGTTACTAGGTCGTGACGTCACAGGATATGACGTAGTTTCCCATGCACACGCTTCTGTCATAGCATGTTAATTGTTTAATAAAGACAGTACAACAAAACTTCAAAGCAACTGGCTTCCTTTATTAAATCATATAAAACATACCGAGTATTTCATCATTCAAATGAAATATTTATATAGTTAAAAAAATGTGGGAATGAGATGGGTTTTGTTAAGGAATATATTGAGGCTGTGTAAAATCATTTCATGTGGAGATGAGATTTTTGAAAGGGTATTGCAAGTTTCTCGAGTTTGACGTCATCGAATCGGTTTGGTCACTGTTAGTTTAACATGTGTTATGCACGTGTGCATTGCGGCCTTATACATCAATAGTTTAAAATCTATTTTAGTTATAGGATGTTTTGTCCCTTTCGAACGACTTTTGAATTCAGTTTAAGCGTAGAAGACAAAATATTCGAAAGCTAAGATAGGTTTTAAAACAGTCTATGAATAAGGCAGTTAATGTTTACGAGTAGGAAATATTTAGTGCGTATCTATTTTGGGACCTACGACTATGGTCCATTGATTTATAGGCATTTGATATGGCCTTATAGAAAATTTCTTCAAGATGCTTTCTGATTTTCATCATCATCATCATCAGCCTTTTGCTGTCTACTGGATATAGGCCTCCTCCAAATGGCGCCATTTCATCTGTCTTCGGCTTGTAGCTTTATATTCTTTTAATCGTTTTCACCGTCAATAACTTTTACATACTATTTCCATAAAATCAGTTATCCTTATGAACCGTATTTTTTCTTGAAATTCGAATCTAGTTTTTTCTTTCACACGTCAATGCTCTAGAATTTCTTACTTGTTAACTCTGCACAAAGGCGCTTAGACCTTATATTTCTGCCTATTTGCTCTTGTAAGAAAATATTTTCTCCTGAATAATACAATAGTTGGATCTTGTGAAATACTGTTTGTACCTTTGGGACGGTTCTACTAAACTCTTTGCCTTGGATGGGTTGCAGCTGGCCATACACATTGTGAATGGTACGAACGTTAGTCCGTTCGTTATGATTTGATAACACTTGTAGATATTTCTTCGATTAGTGCGTTTTACCGTCTGTTTAATAGTGAATGCCTTGGGGTGTTATTCAACCTAAGCCTATGCTATCAATTATACATGCTGCCTGCTGTAATTATATATATATTTTATTAATCATCAGCATCGTACATGCATCTGGATGCAGGCCGATTCCAACAGGTCATTGTGGAGATCATTGGGGGAGGCCTATGTTCAGCAGTGGACTTCCTGTGGCTGATATGATGATGATGATGATCGTACATACATACATAAACTCCCGCCTTTTTCCCAGAAGGGGTAGGCAGAGGTGCCAGGGTACTCACATTTCGCCTTGTATGTTCCGTCACACGATATGATAGGTGGCGAGCCTATCGCCATATCGGGCACAAATTCCTGACTTTGGGCTGATAATGAATAGAAAAATCTAATATCACTTTGCCCAACCCGGGATTCGAACCCGAGACCTCAGGTTTGTAACCGTACCGTAGTACTAACTACGCCACCGAGGCAGAAGATAAAGAAACTAGCGAAACAAGGTTCTGTCGAAAGATCTAATTGTAAGCGGGCTGTATCAAGTAACTTTTCGTAAGTAATACCAGTTTAATTTATTTTTAAAAATCAGAGCGTCACACTGTTTTATTTTTAATGTTAAAAATTGTCTCTAGTCTAGGAGTCTAAAGACCAGCCTTCTAGTCGTATTGGTGGTAGTTAGTTGGGAAATTTAAATAGAAAACAACTTGTACAGCAATAGCGATAAAGGTGGCACAGTTATTGCTGTTGGCTAAAAAAAAATTTGCGGGCTAAAACCATTGTTTAGGCTAATATAGTTCTCTATTTAGGTATCAGCGTAGATAAAATAGTCTACAAAAAATTACAAAAAGTGCGGTTGATTATAAAATGATAAGGTTTTGTAACAGCCCTCTTTGTAAAGCAACACCCATGAAAATAAATTCATGGGCGGCACATAATATCTATGAGCTCGTTCCCTTGAAACATTACGCGCGCTAACAAGCCGGGTTAGTCACATATCCAGCTTTTAATACCCGTGTCGTTTTGTATTACAGTGTCTAAACATGACCGCGCATTTGTACGTGGCTGTCTCTCTCTCCTCTATGGTGTGGGAAAGGGATAAAGCGGTTGTAAACTACAACTGCGTGAAATTCACATTACGCTGAACGCTGCCACATAAATATTTAACCGCGTATGTGTTGGGAATAATTTTGCTTAATTTTGAGGAACTGTAACTATTATTTTTTGCGGCGCGTGTGAGTAAATATTGATTTGTATCAGCCCATATACATTCCACTGCAGGGCACGGACGTCCTCTACTAATGAGAGCACGATTGAGAGTGTGAAAGTCTACCACGCTGGTCTTACGTGGGTTGGTGTACTTACATACCATAGAAATTCTTAGAAATCGCTGTGGTATGCATTTTTCATGTGGTATGCATTATCTATTTCTCCCGCAAAAAAACAGTATATTCGCATTGTTCTGTTCCAGTTTGAAAGACATCGTAGCCAGAGTAACTACTGGACATATTGAGACATGTCTCATGATGGCGAGCACAATGGAATGCAAAGCATTCTCATTGCTTTGTAATTCATGACGATATTTGTATTCTCTACTGTCCTAGAGTGGCTTTATCGCTTACCATTAGGCGAATGGGAAGCTAGCTTTGCAACTTATAAAAAAAATATGGAAAGGGGTAGAAGAAGCCCTCTGGTCCTAATTTGTCCTCAAATGATCTTACTTCCACATCAGCATAACATACAACTCATACAGAAAAACTGCTAGTATACTATGGATGTGCGCATTTTTATATGGCAATTAAATGCAGCTGCTGACCATGCTTGGCACGATCAGTGACCACGTGTTGTCAATAACACCTTGCATGACGATTATATTAACTAGATGTATTTCATGCCATTTTTATTATGTGTACCAAATAAATATGGGTATGTGTATCTTGTTACGAATATGTATGAATACTCGTAGTATTAATATACAATTAATTAGTTAATTATTATTATTTTATTTCTTTTTTTCAGCATTTATACTTTACTTTTAAACAACGCTCTCTTTCTCCTTCCCTTATAGCCATCCAAAGGTAGTCTGGCAGAAATCACTCAGAGCAATGAGACTGCATTTTGTACTTTCGAATCTTAGCTTATCCCTTTGTGTTGTAATAATAACTTAGTGAACAATAAAGATTAATAAATAAATATTAAACGGTTCGTTAGCAGTCTTTGATGAAGGAAGGAAAACGAAAGAGGGATAATAGTGACGTATAAATTAGACCTCTGATAATCTCATTATCTGAAAGAAAGTCAACATCCTTTTCCGTATGCAGGAAGGAAACTTAAGGAGTTGCTTCTTAGAAAAAAGGCGAAATAGCTTAAAATCATGTGCAGTAAAATACAGAATATAGAGCCGTGGTTTAACTTTTAAGACACGAAGGATCATCGTATTACCACGTCGGCAGAAAATATAAGTTTTCCACTTCTAAAAATCAATACTATTTTCTATTATATTATTTTCTCCGAACATAGTCTATGTTTACGACGTAAGATAGAGTATTCTTACATTTTGTGGAGTATCTGAGCACATTAGTGAAGTTTTACGTACAGTCTTCGTACCCGAGCATAAACCTGAATTGTTTATTATCACTATTACTTTACTCAAGCTAATTGATTAAAACAGAGCTCTAAAACTTATACATCCAAAATCCTTTCAACCCATTACTTACAAACATAAAATACACTTAGCTAATCCCTAAAATATTTTACGCGTCCCTAAAAGAAAACTGTACAACAAAAGTAAGTGAAAATAATACACCATACATTCTCCTGAGCTTCGTTTAAGATATTTTTCTTTGTTCCAAGTCAGATGTTGGGGATAATATAACTTTGTCGCGACCTAAAAGTTACTTTGCTGAGGTGTAATGCCGGGGAGAACGTAATAAAATTAGGTTTTGTGTACCTGGATTTTGTATCATTTAGATAACGTTTTATCTGTGGGAATATTGTTTGTTCTTTGTTTCGATCAAATATATACCAATTTTCGATCAAAAATATAGGGTCCAGGACAAAATCACACGTCAAAAGTGGCTGAAGTTTCTCATACTTATACATACATTTGAATTTCGAACTACGAGATGTAGCATAAGTCTTAAATTATAATAAACTTCAGGTAACAATAAACCTTATTCCTTTAATTTAAGATTTATTTTCAAATAAGACAAAATCAAATAAGACCACATGCTGATTTGTGCTCTTATTTCTCTTGTCGTTTTTAGCCAGTACTTATAATCTAGTGTATATTTGAACAAAGTTTCTTTGTTTATTTACTGTCGTTATCAAGTTTGTACAATGTAATTAATAACAAGGTATCACACTCACATCGTGGGACAGAACACACAAGGCGAAACGCGGGATGATGTCTTGGTAGCAATTTTGCATACCCCTTCTGGAAAAGTTGGTATATGGGTGATTATACAAAAGTTGGGTAACTTTTGAGGATATTTTGTTTACTATAATAATTAAATCAAATTATAACAAATTCGGGTGCATATGATGACAAATCTAATGATTATTTGGTGGGTATAAGTGTAGGTATTAGAATAAGCACTCACTTCCAGGAACTAACTATTGTATATTTTATAAATTAACACTTAATACAAACAGAGACAGAGTAAAATTATAACTATGCGACTCGGAGCGAGATGTGCTCGTGACGAGTAGTGTTGCCCAAATGCAAGAACAAGACGAGACTTAGCCAGTCTTGGTCTTGGTCTTGCGCCAATACACCTGATCTTGGTCTTGGTCTTGGTCTTGCGCTCCCAGTCTTGGTCTTGGTCTTGGTCTTGCAGCAAGAGTCTTGCAAGTCTTGCAATTACCTATTAGTCTATTACTATTTATTAAAGTTTACTTTAAATCTTAGAAAAACGTATTAGAATTGGAACATTGTGAGCTTGAATTAACATAGCCATAGTAAAGATCAAGCAGATTAATAAATAACTGAAGATTTGATAAGAAATTCGAAAAATCAACTGACCTATATGTCGTTTTCCATGGAAGTAACTGTTTCTTAATAAACATTTATGATTTATAAGCTTACATTTACTAAAACATGTAAAAAAACAAATTAATTAAGTACAATAACTTAATAGATATTTTTTTATTCGCTATGTTTATGGTATTAGTCGTAATGCGCATAGGTCCAGCTTTTCATATACTTTGATACAGTTTTTTGCGTCTCATAGAATTCCTAAGCGTACCTACCTATACACCGAACTGTTACACCTAACTACTCAGTGAAATAGCGTTAAGTCCTAGCTGCAAGACGCAAGAGTCTTGCAGGCTATGTCTTGTTCTTGCTCAAGTCTTGCACGGTCAGTCTTGGTCTTGGTCTTGCTAAAAATACGCGGTCTTGTTCTTGGTCTTGGTCTTGCAAAAACGCAAGAACAAGACCAAGACTGCAAGACCAAGACTGAATTTGGGCAACACTAGTGACGAGAGATGGGAGACTGTCTTTTGATCCAAATAAACCGACCCTTTTAAAGGACTATCCGAATGAGGATCGGTGGGGATAAATCTTACAAAAAATATATTTAAGCCATAAAATAGGGTCTATCCTTTCAACTAAAAATTAAGGTCTGCCCAAACATCTGGGCTATTGTTCAAACCGAAAGGTTTACAAAACATGTGTACTATTGTCTAAAAAAAACATAAATTTGTTGCAAAGGATTGCCGCCACTAAAGAACTTAACTATAATAATACAGTTTTATTGCCCCGGCATAAACGGGTCATTACAATTAGGAAACAATAATTTAGAACAGCGTCTTTTTAACGAATATTATACAATAAGGTACACAAAAATTCTTACTGTAATAAAACGACTCGCAGATGTTTTATGGTTAAACATCTGCAGTCATATCTTACAATGAAATGCATGTTTAAATAAAGTTAAAATTAAAAATAATAAGCGTGTTAATTTTAAAGCTAAATCTAAGTTGGCGTATTGCAACCGCCACAGCACCCCCCTACCAGTGAATGACAGTTCACGAAAATCCACTTTGGAAATAGTCCGGGAAGCGGACGCGCCTTCTGGACCTTGTTTTCTGGTGTGCATCTGTTTCGCGATGTACATCTTCACTGTCTTGAGTTGTCCGTTGCCTCGCTGCTTGATGTTCGTCGTCAGCTGAAGTGTTTTCAGGGTCAGCTAACACATAGGCTGGTTTAAGACGGTCAATGGAAATTGTAACGTCACGACCGCGGACGTTAACAACAAACGTCTTCTCCCCGCGCATGACAACCTTGAAAGGGCCTTCGTAAGGACTCTGCAGGGGCGCTTTTGGACCCTCGCGGCGCACGAAGACTTGGTCAGTGGTGCTGAGGTCTTTAAAAATGAATGTTCTTTTCTCGCCATGCCGAGATACTGAAGTCGGTCGCAGCTCTTGAAAGTGTTGCCGTAGCTGTTTCACAAAGTCCGTTGCGCTGTTACTGTCGGTGATTGTCGTCTGTTGCACCAAAAACTCTCCTGGAATCCGCAGTGGCTGACCATATACCATCTCGGCGACAGTAGCCTCTAAATCTTCCTTCCAAGCAGCTCGGATGCCCAGCAGGACGGTAGGGAGAATTTCAGTCCACCGTGTATCCTGATGACATTTTATAGCCGCCTTCAGCTGACGATGAAAACGTTCCACCATACCGTTGGATGCCGGATGATAAGCCGTAGTCTTGAAATGCGTCGTACCTGCCAGTTGATTGAGGTGCCTGAACAGGTGCGACTCGAACTGTCTACCACGGTCAGATGTGATCCTCAATGGTGTGCCGAAGCGTGAGATCCAATGGTTGTAGAATGCTTTAGCCACCGTTGTTGCTTCCTGGTCTTGAAGTGGTATTGCTTCTGGCCAACGAGTGAAACGATCTATCATTGTGAGACAGTACCTGTAACCTTCAGATATAGACATTACGATTATGTCTATATGGATATGCTCAAATCTGGATGTCGGTGGAGCAAAAGATCCAACAGGGGCAGATACATGTCTGGAGATCTTCGCACGTTGACAATCG
The DNA here is from genome assembly GCA_023078785.2 of Hyles euphorbiae. Taxonomy (NCBI): domain Eukaryota; kingdom Metazoa; phylum Arthropoda; class Insecta; order Lepidoptera; family Sphingidae; genus Hyles; species Hyles euphorbiae. The sequence continues at coordinate 4,619,099 of CM041039.1, read as the reverse complement.
ATGCAGCTGCGAGCCCATTTTCTGCAATCGGAGTTTATTGACGGCCAAATATAACGCTGGGTCATAAGTTTGACCGTAGCATTGATTCCGGGATGCGAAAGTCGATGGACGGTGTTGAATGCAATTCTCCTAAACGGCGTGGTGATGAATGGTCGAACAGCTTGCGTTGATACGTCACAGGTAACGGGTATGTCCGTGCCTGGAATCAGTATACGTTTCAATTGCAAAGACGTATTTTCTTTAAGCAATTTTTGAAGTTCTTCGTCGTGCGCTTGCGACTCAGCGAGTGCTTGAAAGTCTAGAGTTGTTTCGAGCTCTTCTACGCGAGACAATGCATCAGCGACAGGGTTATCTTTTCCAGCAATGTGACGAATATCCGTTGAAAACTGGCTGATGAAATCTAAGTGTCGAAATTGGCGTGGTGAGCATTGGTCCGATTTCTTCCGAAATGCGAAGGTAATGGGCTTATGATCAGTATAAATAGTGAACTTTCTCGCTTCTATCATGTGTCTGAAGTGTTTAACAGCAAGATATATAGCTAGGAGTTCGCGGTCATAAGCTGCATACTTCTGCTCGGTGGGGCTCAATTTCTTCGAGAAGAAGCCCAGCGGTTGCCAATGATTGTCCACAAACTGCTGCAGCGCTGCGCCGACGGCGTAGTCCGATGCATCACACATTAATGCTAACTGTGCGTCGGGTTGAGGATGAGCAAGCAAGGTAGCCTCCGCGAGACTCTCCTTGCACGCGTCGAAAGCCTTTGTAGTAGCTGGTGTCCAGGGCACAGGAGCATTTCCTTTAAGGTTACCCCGGAGTAGGTCGTTAAGCGGTGCTTGAGTTGCGGCTGCACCTGGTATGAACCTACGGTAGAAATTAATCATACCGAGAAATCCACGTAGCTTCTTGACTGTATCTGGTAATTTAAGCCGTTGTATGTCGACAACTCTGTCTGGAAATGGTCGAGTACCAGTTGCAGTTACCATATATCCCAGGAAACGAACTTCTTTCTGACCAAAGATGCACTTGCTGGGGTTGATGACGACGCCATATTTCTTAAGACGATTAAAAACAATTTTCAAATGCTTGAGGTGCTCTTCATGTGATGATGATGCAATTAAAATATCATCAATGTACACGTAACAAAAGTCTAATCTCAGTAGCACTTCGTCCATGAAGCGCTGGAAAGTTTGAGCTGCGTTACGTAATCCAAAAGTCATGTACATAAATTCGAAGAGTCCGAATGGAGTAATGATGGCTGTCTTAGGTATGTCTTCCTCTGCGACTGGTATTTGATGGAATGCTCTTACTAAGTCAAGAGTGGAGAAAATGTTCTTCCCGTGCAGTCCTTGTGCAAAGTCCTGGATGTGTCGTACCGGGTATTTATCGGGTTCTGTCCGACTATTGAGTGCCCGATAGTCTCCACATGGTCTCCACTCATCTCCTTTCTTGGGAACCATGTGTAGTGGAGAAGCCCATGGACTTTTTGATGGCCGACACAATCCTAGTCGCAACATCGCCTCGAATTCTCTTTTGGCGGCGGCCAACTTGTCTGGAGCAAGACGACGCGGTTTGTGCGCAACTGGTGGGCCTGGAGTCGTAATGATGTGGTGTTTTGTGCTGTGGCTTACTGTTTTGGGTGCGCCATCCGGACGAACAATATCTGGGAACTCCTGCAGAAGCTCATGGTATGGTGATGAGCCATTAATGACTTTGATGCTTGGTTCCTGACACTCTGTTATCTCCGCTTTGTAGGTAAGCAGGGTGGAGGAGTCTATCAAACGTCTACGTTGCAGATCTGGTAGGAGTCCATAATATGCCAAAAAATCAGCACCTAAGATTGGCTTGGAGACATCAGCTATTATAAACCTCCAAGTAAAATCTCGTCTTAGGCCAAGGTCCAACGTTAAATTAGCAATTCCATATGTAGCGATCACTGTCCCGTTGGCCGCAGAAAGCTCGTAGTTGGACTTTTTATGCGGGCCTTGGATACGATGACGAGGAAACACGCAGATGTCAGCTCCGGTGTCCACGAGGAATTGGATTTTGCTGGCTCGGTCACAGACGAATAAACGGCGTGATTTCTTAGGGCAGGGGTCGTTTGCCGTCATTAACGACTGCCCGGAGCGTTTCCCATAGCCTTGCTGCATGGTGGAACACATTTTGTTGCCTTCGTATCAAACCGCCAGTGATACCAGCATAAATCACGTGGTCTTGGACCGCGGCTTCTGGAACGTGAGCGAGATCGTGATCTGTTTCTTTCTCGCACTCGCGCACGTGAAGTGGGATCGTTGATTTTTCGACGTAGCAAAGCAATCTCGTCCTTTAAACTGACGTACATCTTTTTCATGTCTTCCGATACCGACTCCTCTTGTTTGGTGGAAGTAGGACGAATTCCGGCCTCTGCAATAGCTGAACGCATTGGCAAGTATTCTATTGCTGCATCTGCAACTTCCGCAGCTTTCTCCAACGGTTGGTCCTTAACAGTTGCTAGGATGGGCTGTAAGACCGTTGGCAATCGTCCTTGCCAAAGTGTACGGACAGTAGATTCCGACATATTCTCACCCGCTAGGTTTCGTAGACGTCGAAGAAACTGTGACGGCTTATCATCTCCCAAGTCTTCGCGTTCCAGCAGCTGACGTGTTCGCTGACTCTCCGATGTACCACAACGCTTTATCAAAATTGCCTTGAACGTTGTATATGGAGCGTCGTCGGGCGGACTTAAAATGACATCACGCATTGTGTCTATGATGTTTGTTGGTATCTTCTGAATTATAAGTGCGTATTTTGATTTCTCCGAGTTGATGCGGGCGGCAGCAAACGCAGCTTCTAATATGGCGAACCAAACTTCTAAATCATTCGATTTGCACTCTGGTATACGTGGAGAACGCGACGCAACCTCCGGGGCAGATTGTTCGCTAACGCTTCCGGTGTTCATTATACTGCTCACTTTTTCTTATGTGTTATTCAAAAACAATGTCTCTTCCACGGAAAACTCGCGTACTACAATTTAACTTTAATACACTACACTCAAATCACACTTTTTGATTCGGGGTCACCACTTTGGTGGGTATAAGTGTAGGTATTAGAATAAGCACTCACTTCCAGGAACTAACTATTGTATATTTTATAAATTAACACTTAATACAAACAGAGACAGAGTAAAATTATAACTATGCGACTCGGAGCGAGATGTGCTCGTGACGAGAGATGGGAGACTGTCTTTTGATCCAAATAAACCGACCCTTTTAAAGGACTATCCGAATGAGGATCGGTGGGGATAAATCTTACAAAAAATATATTTAAGCCATAAAATAGGGTCTATCCTTTCAACTAAAAATTAAGGTCTGCCCAAACATCTGGGCTATTGTTCAAACCGAAAGGTTTACAAAACATGTGTACTATTGTCTAAAAAAAACATAAATTTGTTGCAAAGGATTGCCGCCACTAAAGAACTTAACTATAATAATACAGTTTTATTGCCCCGGCATAAACGGGTCATTACAATTAGGAAACAATAATTTAGAACAGCGTCTTTTTAACGAATATTATACAATAAGGTACACAAAAATTCTTACTGTAATAAAACGACTCGCAGATGTTTTATGGTTAAACATCTGCAGTCATATCTTACAATGAAATGCATGTTTAAATAAAGTTAAAATTAAAAATAATAAGCGTGTTAATTTTAAAGCTAAATCTAAGTTGGCGTATTGCAACCGCCACAATTATATTGTTCCAAATCGGGCCAGTCACTTTTTTAAGTAAATTATGAGATATTTAAATTTTTCTGAATTTGACTGCCAGGGGACTGACGAGGCTAACATAGTACTGATAAAGTACACAATTTTCTAAGAATTATAATGAAATTTAATAAGAATTAGTACAAATCTCTTAGTTTTAATAATGGCACATGTCTTTTAAGTATTCAAATCACTTAGTAACAATTAAAAATAATTATAAAATTAAAATAAACGTAAATACCAATATCTTCGGCAGCTTTAACTGATTTCAGCGATTTCATTGTCATCGGAAAGAACATATTCCTTGTGGGACCAACTCTTCTTCATTGAAATGCCTATCAACACTAAAAATATACAAATAACTAAAATATTTTATAAAAAAATAAAAACCGACTTCAAAACAAAAACCACAAAAAATATTAAAATAATAAGTACCACTGCAAAGCAAAAAATAATATTTATTTCATTGTACTTGTGCATGTTGATTAATTTGCTTAATGACTTGACTAGCCAACAAATCAAAATATATGCGTAACTTAATATTTTATTATGTTTTGGTTTTTAGTGGTTTTTTTGTTTTGAAGTAGGTTTTTATTAAAAATTTTAGTTATTTCCTTAAGTACTGAAGTTTTTGTTTTTCTTTGTATTCCGCTAATTTAATGGGGCACTTTTAATTGTGGCCAAGCGAGCCTTTTCGGCTTCTCTTTTTTTTCTAATCTTCTTCCCTAGTCAAATTGCTTTTAGCGTGCCGTATGATATTCTAAACTGAAATATAAAATAGAAATGCTTATACACGGTAGCAATTAAGATAAAAGTGCTCTAAAACAACAACAAAAAGCAGTATTATGGAGACAATTCAATCCTCTAGCGCGATACCTGACAAAGGACTGACGCCAGCGGATTGACGAAAAAGACATAATTTGAGGTTATAATCAGAACTAATGTTTTTTTTGATAATTTCGAATATCAACAAACTACATTTTAACAAATCATAGTTAATTATGTATAAATGATAATAAACCTCAGATTAACAAGAAAATAACGACCCACCACGGGACTGAAATTTTGACTGGCTTTGCATGTGTATAGAAGACAAACACAACCCAAGAACTCGTACAGTTATGGCGGCCGTCAAATTGTGCTGTCCGCAACTAACTTCATAACCAACATTAATACATAAACAGGGATTTGACCTTGACTCGGTGATATATGGCGAGAATTTCAAATTTAAAGAACACACAACGGACTGACGGATGAAAACAAACACAAAGTTTCTTATTTTTTTTTAAATAAATTGGAGAACATTGCATTATGAAAGTTGTAGTATATAATACTATGTTCATCACAGATTGTAGTAAATTAGTAAGTTTTCTTAAATCAATGATAATGTTTAATAGATAGTCACTTGATTGTTGGTTTTCGGGATTGTGACATGCCAAAGGACTGACATTTTAAGTATTAATTTTGTTTTTTTATTAACTTGTATTTAAAATGAATAAGTGAAATTGGGTGACCATATAAAGGACTTTTCATTGTTTTAAAATAAGTTGTTATTTCAATAAAATATAATAAGACTTTGTATATATTGGCTGATGACAGCGAGTTACCCAATTTTTGTATATTCACCCATATGTATTAAATACAATATAATAACACTATTGTAATTGAAATATGAATATACAATAAAATTTTTAAAACATCATTTATAATAGTGTTCATTGGGCGGTCTCATCGCTTAATATCTGCCAGACAACCGTGGCATGGACATTGGACAGTATCGGGAATGGTTGTAGACGGCGCGGCGCTCCCCAATAAACAAATGCAAGTATAATGCAATTTTCTTAACTTTTAAAATACGAATACTTGTATACTTATAACTATTTACATTGTGTCATAATATTTAAGCATAAATGTAAATGGCCTTACTGGCAATTTAGATAGTGGTTCCATAGCTGAATTTTTAGTTTGTTTAGTTTTTGCACATTTACAATTTAGTATTCATACGTTTGTTTGCATGTAGGGTGCACTGGTAATCTAATGATAGAGTCCCAGATAGTTTTTTCTTGCGGCATACTAAGATCAGTTATATAAATATAATTCTGAAACTGAAATTAACCACCCTTGCATGGTGGTCCATGTCGGGATTTCCTCCATTGTGTTCCATTACGTCATCCACAATATATCCATATAACAATAATTCCGTGATGTTAGAAAGAGGAACCATGTTAACGAACGGAGAAAATCGAATTATTTCCCATCGTGCCTATAATAACTTATTGCTCTCAACCCACTTTGAAGCAAAAAGGAAAACAATTACATTGGTTATTATAAATTGTAATGTAAATATTGTAAATATATGATTAAAACCGTGGTCATGTCTAAACACTTTTAATTCCATATAATTCTACACGAAAAAAAACTTAATTTCTGTAATGTTTTGAGAACAATAAGTATAAAAAACGGCCTACAGTAAAAAAAACACTCGCCAATTTCATCTTACACGAAGATAATCCCAATAGGTCAAAACGAATGCCCTAATCTTCACCGGAATGGTCTATTAGGACGTGCCAAGGCCATCCCGAATATTTCCCGGATTCCGGTATCCAATTCTCGGAATTGTCGGAATAGCCGGAATTTTTGTTTACGCATTCCCACCGCGACAGAAATAAAGGTGAGGATTATATTTTCGGCGCAATACCGGGCATGGCGATGAATAAGGATGGGACAATTATTTGCGTTTTATCGATATTATTTATTAATAGAAAATTATTTATAGTCATTCATATCAAATCAATAAGTATAAAATAAAAAAACTTTCAACTGGAAATTCAGCTTAAATCTGGGGATTTTTTTTAAATGTCATTATGATTTGCATTGGTGGTTTGCCCTTTTTTTTGACCGATCAGCGTAATTCTTTAAGCAATTATGGGTACTAGTGCACTAATCTATTAAATACATCAAAGGTTATGCATTGAGAATAACTTTGGTGATTGAATATCACCATGAATCAAAACAAAAAATAAGTTTTAATGGATAAAACTAATCACTGCATGAATAGTATAGCCACAACTCACAAATATCCATTCACAATTCAACTATCCATAATTAAGTCCGTCACTCGGCCGGCTAACGAGTTAAATTCAATTAAAAAACGTCACATGCGCTATACAGTTGACTTCGGCCGCATACCTTTCTGACCAACGTCCTCAAAGTTATTTTTGTGTGCGAAGTAGAACACAACTCATGACCCAGTATGCACTAGGTGGATGCTTCGACTACTCGACTTCCTAACGAATAAAAACACATTTCATTAGGCGGATTGTAAATCACTTACGGTACTTGAGAAGGATATATACTAAATAATCAGTATATTTAGATGTTTTTTGGAATGGACGTAGTAATTGTAGCAATTAATAGTTACCTAAGCATAATCGTTCGTAAATGTTTATGTAAAGTTGAGGTATTTTAATTATGTGTGAATTCCTGGTTCTGTGGAAGCCGTATTTCCGAGTATTGATAAATTCCTGTGAAATTATTTAGTGATAATGTGATGATTACGTTGGATCTGGTATTGGTAAGATCATTGTTTATTTCATACTTTACTGTAAAGTAACCGCAATATAAAATAAAAAAAAGAGTTAGATAGCAAAAAAGTATTAAAAAAATACAATTAAAATTTAGGCAATTAATGTTTCTTTATACCACTATATGTATGATTGTAATAAAAACTTATACTATCAGAATTAAAACAAGAAATTATAAAAAGTAACCTCCAAAATATAATTATCGATAATTTAATATAAGTACATCCCTATCCCCAAGATGGATTACCGCTGCTAATGAATGAATGAATCACACAACTTTTCACCTTCTCGTAACTTATCATTTCCTTTTTACAGCCTAAAAGAAAAATTGCTTGAGGCAATAACTAATACATTACTAGGGTATTACGGGAATAAGAACTCTTATTTAGATTTGAATTCAGTGTTTTTCGGGGGCTGTAATATTGATAAGTATAGGTAATATGTTTACAGAGAAGTATAAAGACTTTAGATTGCCTGTTCTTATGCTTTAATTTTCATTATTTTAGCTCATTTATGTCCATTGCTACGGCTAGCATGGCATAGGTTTCCACTATGTTCTTGAACGTAATGGGCGACATTAGACAAATGACCAGAAATACATAAATGAGATTGACCAACGGTAGAAAAATTGTCCTTAGTATACCCAAGAACAATAAGCAGCACTTACCTCTTGCCTTTAGATAAAACCACAGTACTACATTTCTAAAAAACAAATAATACAGTAAATATTAATAAACTTTGATATTTCAAAATTTAAATTGGCGGCATCTAGTAAACTATATTACTCTACGGAATAAAATTGGGAATTTATGTTTATTTTGTTAATGGAATTTTTAAAAGCGTAGCTAATATTATTTAACTAAATTACTTTTATTAATTTATATAATATCATTTAATGTTACCGAAATTCAGAAAATGCTCTACAGTAGCCTACAATGTAGAGAGAATGTCGACCGTCATAATATGAGCTTAGCTGTGCGGTCGCTGTAATTATTGCGGCCCGCCTAATTGCTTCTACGCGCTTCGCTTAAAACACCCAATATTACACAGAAAGGACACCTGAGAGTTTACTACACAATATTATTTAAATAGTTTAAACTCTTATATTTTTCATAATATGGTTAATGTATATAAAGTATTTTTTCACGTCCCTCGGGAGTCCCGAGGTTCCTATTAATGTATTTGTCTGTGTTTTGAACAAAGCCACGATACAATACCAATCTATTGTTCAAAAATACATAAAATGCACAATTATCAAGATGTCGCTACAGTACAAAAATATGAAAAAAAAAATAAGTATGATCTGTATTTAAGACAAATATTATTTAAAAGATAGCATCGGCTAAAAGTTATCGATTTAAATTAACGAATTAATTGTATTGAAAATAATAATGCGCAGAACATCCACGTAGACAAATATTTACAAAAAATGTTACTCTTCAAAAATATTTCGATATTGAGGAAACACAAATAAATTTGTAATGACTAAAGACTCCAAAACTGGTAAAATTTTGGGCTTTTAGTCCCAGTTTCGCCTTATGCGTCCCGTCCCACTATCTGATAGTGGGCGAGCCTATCGCCATATCAAGCATAAATTCCTGACTGCAAATAATAAATATTAAAATCAAATGTCTCTTAGTCCAATTTGTGATTCGAACCCGAGACGTCAGATGTGCAATAAGTTTAGTACAACTGCGCTACCGAGGCAATCATAACAAAAGCATTAACATATTTTTTTCTAAAAAGGTGATTGAATAGATATTGAGTGAAGCAAAAACTATAAGAAAATTCCATTTCCAATAATTTAAATCTCCGAAAACAAAAACCTATTCCACAACACTGGTTAGAAACATGCAAAAACACATTTACAAATCGCGTGATCTACTTGTGAATAAAGGCTCGAGGTAATTGATTAATACAGCTTGTTTTATTCATGTTGATTTACCGCACTTTTCACTCAATTTTCCGTCGCGTGAGAGAGCTCATTGACATTGTGGCCGCAGCTTCTGTAATGAACCGGAGTCACGAGATCACGAAGCATGATCTCGCCGACCTTACGCCTGCGAGCAGTATTTTTATGGTTTTATAAAAGGTAATAAGTATAGGTATATAAGTATAATAAGTCAAAGTAGTAAGTAGGGTAAGATTTTAATAAATTAATTTGACGAGTCTATAACTAGTTGTGATATTTCAGTTAGTTTATGTGCTGACTGCGCAACTATTGTTAACGTTAACCGTAGCTCATGATAAGTGATTTTTATATTAATATTATTAGATTTCTAGGCACGCAATGTGCTATTAAGGATATAGTAGGTATTAGGTATAATAAAAAAATATATACTAGAACACTGATTTTAAAAGCCCTTCCAAATGCATTGTCCACACTCAGGATACCAGCGCGTTTCCTATTCTAAAAGTGTTGCCTATGTTCAGGGTTGATGATAGTTGGTTTTTTTTTATTCCAGATCCGGCAATCGAACAAACAGGTCATCTGATGTTAACTAATCACTGCCACCCATGAATATCTACAACTCTTGGATCATGCATGTGTTGCCGGACCATCAAATCAGGAGGAGAGGGAGAAGAAAAAAGAATTAGCAGAGAAAAGGATAATAGTGCAACCGGCAACCTCACTCACCTAACGAAATGCGACAACAAAGCTGTCGCTTCACTTCGATTTCTTGTAAGATAGTTAGTTAGTTAATCCTATATCATGTAACCAGGGTCTGGGTGTGTATCATTGTATAGGTACGCACTAGCTCTTTCTTTTATGTTATTGTTATCTGTGGTAACTGTTGTGGATTATGTATTTCTAGTTGTTGTTAATTCTATGTTATATTGTATCTGTTGTTTCCCAAATAAATAAAAATATAAAATAATAATATATAGTTGTACCGCCCTGGACGAGCCTGCCCATTCATGATAAGTCATGACTGACAAAAGAGAGACTTAACCACTTCCAACAAATATGAACCAAAATTAACAACCAGGTCCTTTAAGAACATAGAATTACTTCTTAAATAAAGGTTATTTTGAACCAGTACTTAGTAATATAAAACTACAAAATCTGAAAACATCCTAATTGAGCCATACGCATACCAGACAAACAGGTTGAAAGATGTAAATTGTGCTCAATTTGTTAACGAGATTAAAGCAAAGTACATCTTCCTGTGTACCCATTCTACAGTTACACTACAATAGGAGATAAACGCTGGTTTTTGCAGGTCTAGGCTGCAACTTGTCAGAGACAAAAATAGAAATAATAGGAACCTAATGAATAATAATGGTATACAGAGTACATCCAAACTGCGACCGAAAACGAAGCCAGGTGGCAGTTTTAGTGACTTCAGACACAATGCAGTTAAACAAAAATTACCTAGCATCGTGTTTGGGTGGTAAATATTTCATAAAATAATAATGAACGCACTTTTATTTTTAAAAACGTAATGGTACTTAAGCGTACTTATATTTATAATTTTAGCAATAACTATGTATTAACTACCCAAACACGATAATGATACTTAAAATAATGTAAATAACCTACCTTCTTTCGCGATCGGTTAAAATATCTTTTTTTCTTTCGAAGTCTTCAATTGCATTGTCTTTGTACTCACTAAAACTAACACTTGATATTTTGTATGTATTTGACTATTAAAGGATAATATTGGTCGAAATGCTAATTAGTAGAACGAGGTAGAGATGTGTCAACTCGACTTACTAACTCGAGTTAACTCAATTTTAATTCTTCCTAACTCGAGCTTGAAAATCGCGGTAGATAAACGCATTTTGGTACGACAGAGTAACAAATTTGCATTTTTAATTCTTTGCTTTTACCAAGCGAACACTAAATTTGTCGAAACGAATAGTATTACATGCGTTATATCAGGGTATGAGCTATCTACATACGAAATTTCATCTAAATTGCTTTGAATTGTAAAGCAAAAAACTCATGGGGATTTTCATATATGAGACACACATAGTACAGTCACATACCAGTAAAAATTTACAAACCTCTTTCATTCAATCCTACCTACGAAGTTCAATACTCAGTTTCTTCTAACTTGAATTGTGTAACTCGAGTTGAATTCGAGTTGCCTGAATTTCAACTCGAGTTAACTCGAGTAGGTTTATCCCGAATTGGCAAATCACAAAATGAAGGTTTGATTGCCGAACCGAGACAATAGCTCTGGAAGCGAAAAGTCTGCGTTTTCTTTGTAAATTCTGTAGAGTCACATTCATGTGAGTTTAACGTATTTATTAACAAACGTGTGCTCAACTGTAGCCTCGGGAGGGTAGACAGCAATATACCTTAACAACAAGTAATGTGCTATCGATATCACTTAAGCCTTTCATATTACAACAACAAACCAATTTAAAGAACCAGGATTATAAGTAAGGTACGAATCGTTGTTTCTTTCCATGGAGAAAATCCAAGGTATGCCGGATTTTTATCAGCTAGGCCATGTTACACCATTGGCAATTTGGAAAAAACCCGAATGAAAGAAAACCTCAAAATGATATTTAAACATAATGTTGCACACATTTTTGTTGTTTCAAATAAATAAACTCCAACACCAGCCAATAGATGGCAGCACTATAAAGTCATAACTTTTCAATCCATTAGTATGAACTCTAGACTAACGTTTTAATCAAACAATGAGAGTGGCGTGTGAGGACAGCGCTGATAAAGAAACCCCACGGGCGCGGCACGCACCGACACGGTCACTCGGGTCAATCTAAACACTATGTAGTGTAGAACAGTAGTGCACTATTGATAAACAATGGTTTAGTTTGAAAATATAAAAAAAGAAACAAGGTTATGGAACATGAACACTGTTTTAGTGTGAAAATAAGAAAAAAAGAAAGAAAACGGACAAAGCAAATAGTAGAAGTACTTGTTTTAACTCGAAGAACCAAAGTTTGTTGTGGCTCCTGGCTCAGACGATAGAAATGTACATAAATTGTCATAGATAAAATTACATGGTGAATTTTAATTGAAAAAGGATAAGAATAAGTAGATAAATACCTACATAGTCACAAATAGATTTATCTTATCAATTATTAAATATTTCTGCATGACGATGTATGCTAATAAAATGGTACAAAAGGGTTCCACTTCCTTTCATTCCTTAACACTGGAATTTTTGGCATGTCGTGGGACAAAAATTGTAAAATTACATTTTCATAAATATGTTGCGCTTTCTAGAATTTTTTATATAATCTTATTACTTTATCAACCATTTAACAAACTCTTCTTTGAAAAAGTATTCCATAGTATTAAGGCAAAACAATTTTATCCCAATTTCCATTATGCAAATGCAGAAGATTTCATTTTTCGACAACACTTTTCGTTTAAAAGCAAAAGGCGTTTTGTAATTTAGTTTAATTGAAATAAAAGTAGCAAAGTTTAAGACAAAGACGTGAGTTTTCCGATTTTCAACTTCGGTACCGAAACGGCAGGTTTTGTTAGTAACAAAATGAATTTCAAATCAGTCCCGAGCCCAAAAAGACAGGTTTGTTAATGACATTTTCTATGGATTAATCACAAGCTGTGAAGCGAAAGTCCGCGGGTTCGACCCCGGTACGATGATAAATGTTAAACCAGAAGTGTATGAATCACAAGTAAGGTTCTAATTGTTTCAGGTCTGGATGATGTTTAACCAAAAAGTCGAAGTTACTGGTTCCCACAAACAGGCACAAGAATGAATTAACCTAACGTGGATCAGCACTATGTATGAGTATTATGCTATTTATTTATCCATTTATTAACACTATCACTATTATTCCCATCGACAGCCCACACCATCTGATTATTTCGCCTGTAGGTAATACCAAGAATTTTGCAGTCCACTTTTACACTAGATCACTGAAGTAACAGGAATTTAATTTAGTACTTATTAAAAAAATTAATATACCTTAATAACATCTTTTATATTTCCTTCATAATTAATTAATTTGTTAAATAAAGTAGTGTAAGTAATGTAAGGCGCACTATTTTAATGAAATAAATAAAAATATTTATTATTATTTTAATTTCGTTTCCTACTGTTTATTACTATATGTACTGTGTTTCAAACGTTATAGAAATAAGTAAAGAAACTATTACACGCTTGTACGTATTGGATCGTGACAATAATTTTCAAATACCGTTTCAATTTAATTAACACTGGACACTGGTATTCTGTGGTCTATATTTACTACTGGATGATTTCTGCTGATAAAACTTTTTAAAGCTTTTTTAATTTACAAATAGGATTTTTTTTTTAACTATGACGCTAGGTATATATTTTGTAGACTAACTAATGAAACATGCAATTTTTCGCGTTTTAGAATAAATTCGGAAAGTGTTATAATTTTCCCACTGAATACCTTATCGAAGACTTTCACGAAATCAGCAAACAATGATCAATTACCTGTAACAAGAACAAACATTATTAGTATTTAACACTTATTGAATTTTTATTTTATTACAATGATTGGTGAGACGAGTACGCCATTCGCCTGATGGTAAGCGATACGACCGCTCATGGACAGTAACAGCAGTTTTCTATAATCTATCTATCTTTAACAAGAGATTTCATTAGATATTTCGATGCATTTTATGTTTCAGTTCACAAAGATAGAGAGGTATGGATATGGTGCAAATATTTATATACAGCTAGGTAAGATAAATATATTTATCTCAGGATGGCGCTGTGGAATGCCAAGCATTATCTTGTAATTCATGGTGTTGGTAGGTTTTGTATCTGACTTACGGCCGTTCTCTATAGACTATCTATCTTTAACAAGAGATTAAAATAGTTACCATTAGTATATCGGTACAATTATACGCTTCATTAAACAGAGATGGACATATATATATATATGTGTCGCCATCCTGAGAGATACGACGTTAAGTCCAGTAGTTTATCTGACTACCATATCTTTCAAACCGGAACACAACAGTGCATTTACATTGCTATTTTACCAACCCATGCAGCCTCTCAAATATGAGAAACCTACCACCAGTGCATTACTATTTTATGCAACTGGACGCTGAAAACCGACTCATATAAATTAAGGTTCAAATATAACAGATATTCCGTCTTTATTGCTAAACAAAACACCAAACTAACAAGCCAACTCAAGATAATCATAATTATATTACGTAGAGAATGCATCGGTTAATTAGATCGTACGTATGAAACTCATAATGGAATGCATCAAACCGAATTCCCCTAGAGAACGCGCTGGCGCCAACGAACATTTAATAACGCAAACTGAATATTTACCAACATGTCTCATTTATCTAGGAAACTAGAGGATCTAATGTATTATTTCTGAGCATATGCAATTATGTTAGGTTATTTAACTTTCTATACCTATTAGTAAGATTTATGGATGTCAAAGGCCGGGCAAAATGGCCGAATATAGCCGAAAACCGAAGAAGAAGTAAGATTGGATTTTCTAATTGTATTGATAGGTCACGAATTTTGTGCGGTTTTTATTTATTTATAAATTATTTATTGTTCACCAGGAATGTAACACCATTAAAAATGAAAAGCGCTTAAAATTAGGGTAACAATCGGCAGGTTGTACAAGTTCTACGCATGTCATAGAGTAAGACTTTCTTGAAGCCTGGCTCTTTTGGGAATGTTTTCTTTGACATTTTACTTTTTATTCTGAAACAACGCAGTGACTATGGTACAGTTGATGGTAAGTGGAGTGTAATCTAAAGTTATCTCCTATTTTTCGACACAATCATGCCACTGAATTTGAAACCGAATATAAAGAAGCTTAACCCTCGCACGAAAAACTTGCAAGAGCTAATACGGATTCCACCATAGTGTACGGAGATGGTACCAAAGCCTTCCACCGGCAAATACCTCCGTGACGTCAACAGACTAATTCAGAACGGAAATCCGATAATTTCAATCAAGGCACACGCAGAGATGAGAGTTGATCGAGTGTGATTAATAAGATTACGCAATGCACGGAACGTACGACTTCCTGAGGGATTACTCTATAAAAACGATAAGAACTTCGAATTTTCGGACGCCGTATGTAAAACTTCACTAATGTGTCTAGATACTCCACAAAATGTAGGATTCCTCTATCGTACGTCGCAACCATAGACTAAGTTCGAAGAAAATTATAAGTATAATAGAGAATTGTATTGATTTGCAGAAGTGGAAATCTAAATCTATCTCGGGACGTAGAACATCCGAACATTCGTGCGTATCGCTTTTATAGAGTAACACCCCTGCTTCATCTTGTCTGCTATCAACGTTTAGAATAAACACTGATTGGTATAAATTCTTCAGAGTTTCGTATACTCGCAGGTTGTGTAGCGTCGGAAACTGCGACCATCTTGGCCCATCCAGACTGGAAATGTGCCTTGTTGATTGCATATATATTTCTGTTGATGTATATTTTTGCCAGTTAAATGGACCCTTCCATTAAAATTTTATGGAGTCTTTTTACCAAAACTTGTTGAATAAGAAGCTAAGAAGCTCTATTTGGTCTATACAGATCGGATATATGTATATGTATTGCTGTACATAAAAACATTTGTGTTGATGCGAGCTATATTTGCGGACTCTCAAATAGAAGTAGACTTCACTCATGGCCTCCGCTTCATCTCTAATTGTAACATTCCCAGATATTGCGACTCTAGTATGTAATACCGCGGAACGTGTTATTTAATGCACGAGTAAAACGTATTTCCTGGAAACACTTGTCTAGAGATATGCAATAATTATATCGAAAATTACCGAACGCATTGCGGCCCATCGTCGGCGACCGTGAAGACGCGCCATTAGCTAAGTATTATCTATTTATGCATGTTCCAGAATCTACAAACTCTCGACATGGAAGTGACGATTTCAATGTTCATTATAGTGATCGCTTCCTGTCGACTAAGTTAATTTTAGAATATACAAATGATGCATAAATGATATTGTTCTTTAAACCTTTTGGCTTCAATCCACGAAGGGCGCTAACAAATACTGCAGAAATCGTGACAGACGTCAATGCATCACCATAAAGCTATTTTAATGTCCACTGCACTGATAAAATCTTCTGAAGTAGACATGGCTGCCATTGTGACGTAGATAGCTCGAACAAAGCGCTACCTTTTGCCAAACATTGATAGAGCGAGAGCCCGTGGCCGCCAGACATTCGTCATTTTATTAAAGCTGAATTTCACATATGTTTTCAAGTGAAGTGGACATTATTTATTTCCAACTCCTCCTATTAATTTAACTTTCTGATTAATTTCGTTGCGGGTTAAAGAGAAGTTAGACATTCCCGGAGACTCGCCGAGCTTCAATGCTCGGTGTCATTACATTGCGTGCCACTGTTGATCCTGGCTTACAGGAGTTGCAGTGGCGGGTGAGAGGGCGGGACAGTCTCCAAAAAAATATATGTTTTCAAGGCAAATATCAAAAGTTTTGTCATTGGTAGACAGATACATTTGATGGTTGTTTCATCTCGCCAGACATTGAAGCTGTAACTTCCAAAGCAACCATTATCAGAACTTCATAATAGCTGATTGAGTGATGTATATGTCAGAGGCATGCGCAGACAAACTTTCGCTTTTATAAAATGACGAGTCTGACGGCCACGGGCTCTGGGTCTATGAGTCAAATAGTTTACATTAACTTGAAAGATTATGTCCAACAGATATGTTTTTAAACATGTCTCTCAATATCCGCTGTTGAATGTAAACAGTTTTTTGTGTTCCATAGTTTTTAGAAAATATTCGTAGGGTTGTGTTATTCGAAACAGTTGAAGTGATTAGATTTTTCCGGGCTCCGAATATCTTGATAATATGAAGCTTTTTAATAAAGCGTAATACGCGGACCTCTATGACTGAATAGGTAAGGGTTTGCCCAATGCCCTTGCCCTTATGCTGAACGATGGATTTAATTTGATTCGAAATTCTCATATTATACTCGTACCACTACGGCGTAGATATTGTGCTAACAAGAAAATATACCTAAATGAAAGATTCAAAAATCTTATACATAAATATTTAAATTGTTGTTGAATATTATATATATATATATTTTTTTTTTATATAAACTTCATATACATTGTATATAATGCCAGAGATATTATCCATCAGTCTACCACATAATAAAACATAGAAATAAAATAAGTATTATTTATTTTATTTATTTATTTATTTTATTCTTTTTTGTACACCAAATAATACTTAAACTAAAACTTATATTTAACATAAGAGTACAAATGGCAGTCGTATCGCTCAAGGCAATCTCTTACCGACTACCATGGGATGGACATAAGTGAAGGAAAATGAAGATAGGGCAGAATAAGTGTACTTTTAGAATATTGCTTGAATTATAAAAAAAAAAAAATAGGAAATAATTAAAATATTTAGCTTGATAGATAAAAGGATACAAATATATGAAATTAAACAACATACCTACATGAATTTACTTAAAAATAAACATACACATAAAGATATAAAAACCAAATATTATAATAAGTACACACATACATGCACATTGCTCTCCAATATTTGAGATACATAAGCAAACAACCATTAGTTTTTAAAGAGACAAGTAGTGTTCTTTTACCATTCTTTTGAAGGACAACAGTGTTCTTGCCCGTCTCACAGCAACAGGAAGTGCATTCCATAAACGGACCGCTTGGACAGTGAACGATTTGTCCATAAAAGTTGTTGAATGCACGGGCATTCTTAGTTTTAGGTTCTCCGACGATCTCAAGGATCTCGAATGTGAATCATGTAGGAATATAAAACGGTCTTTAAGATAAGAAGGAGTGAGAGGATTAAACAAGATGTTATATAGAAGAAAAAGAATATGAGTATTCCGACGAAGTCGTACGGGTAACCACTTGAGCTTAACACGAAACTCGGAAACATGGTCATATTTGCGAAGACCGAATATGAACCGAATGCAAAAGTTTTGGAGACGCTCAAGTTTATTAAGTTGGTCCTCGGTGAGATCGATATAGCTGACATCGGCATAATCAATCAATTTATTTATTAAATTAGTACGGTTGACACCATTTACACTAATTAATAACAATGTTAAAAATATTATATATAAAATAAGTATTGAAACATAAAACAAAACATTCAACTTACATCTGAATTACAAACTTAAAGATAAAAAAAAAATCAACTGTAGCTTACAAAAAAGAAAAAACAGTACACAATAAAATACCATATAGAAAACTTACATAACATACATACTATGGCATTAACATGGCCTTACATCCTTACTACAAAAACAAATTTCAACACTTCCCGACTTATTACTTCTACGACCAATGTATTCACTCAATACTTAGTAGTTACTACTTACCTGCATAATTATTGCTAGCCGGCAGCGGATATCCGCCTAGTCCCATCCCTATTCTGCAATAAGGTGTGGTGGAGACCGACAGACGGGAAGGGCGACATCATAAGTCCATTAGTGGCCACTAATGCATTGTTTTTATGGCCTCTTTAACAGGGCTAACTGGCCTTTTATTCCAGACTAATGTTGATTGCTGGATCGATACACGATAAATAAATAAATACAGCTGACAGTCACACGCGTAGTCCTAACCCCACAATAAGATAGAGTCTTTTATCGTAGTTATCAGAAATTATGCGATACTTTTCGGTCTCACAAACACACACAACCGAAAAATATACAATATATGGATAACACAGACATTTGCATCGGTGCAGGGATCGAACCCGCGGCGTCACGTTTCACAGCTGCCGTTTAACTAACTGTGTCACGGAGGCTGTCGATATGATAAATATTCTTTCTAGGCTATACCATGATGTTACGAGGAGGCAGGCGCATGTAGGTATCATGCATAGGCTGCAGACCGTAAGGTCCTAGTTTCGACGGAAATGAGTGAAACTCTATTTATATCTTTGAGAGGATAGGCTGAGGTTGTGTTTATAATTTTCAATTTAATAGCAACCAGACTTGAAACAAATATCAGCTGACTACAAATTACATTAATCTCAGAGGTTGCTCTCTCGTTTAAAAGATGGTTTATTTTATACTAATCCAATGAGTTAGTAAGTTAATAAATCTAAACTTAGTTTCGTCGATTTTTACTTTGTTTAATATTCTGCTTTTTGTTTTTTTAAATGCGTACTTTGTATATAACAGGCCTATACCATATTTCGTATAATAATAATGAGATGAACATTTCGTTCCCCTTCCAGGGTTAAAAACATCATTAGTTTCCCTGCTATTATCCGGAAGCGAAAAATCCTTACCTGACTTTTTCACAATGAAGCTGGCATTACGCCAAGCGATGAAATGGATGTAAAAATTAAGCTGAAGCGCTTAAATCCACAAAAAGTAAGACTTAAAATCTATCGAATACTCAATTAAAAAAGGACGTGAATGCATATTAAACTATAACTCTATATTTACTAATTTATAAAGCTGAAGAGTTTGTTTGTTTGTTACCTCTAATTTCATAATCTACTAGTTCGAATTGAAACATTATTTTTGTGTTGGATAGGTAATTTATCGAGGGATGCTATAGGCTAGATATCTATGGCTATACGACTTGTAGGAGGGAAGGAAGGCTGTGGTGAAAAATCTAGCAAATACGAGGAATTTTATTCGATTTTCGTGGTCTGATTGTTCTCGATCGATATCTGAGGGATTCTTTGCACTTTTCTAAATTTATAGTTAAGTCGGAATAGAACATTTTGACTGCCACCTTAAAAGTTGTTTCTGCACCCGGGCGGAGTGTTTACACAAATACCTTTTTTCTGTAAAATATCGTTTGAAGCCAATATGAGTTTATGCACCCTTCTTAAATACATATTTTTGAAGATAAGTACAACCAATATTTTTATATAAATTTTTACAACAGAAAGGTATTGTTTAAATTCTTTTCTTCCGGTCCAAACCGCCGAACTATAAGGAAAATATTTGCATGAAGAAATGAGCCACCCGGCGGCCCTCGAACAAAGAAATTATTTATGGTTATGGTACAATTTAACGTAAGATAATCTCAGTTCAGGCGAGCCACCGGAGTCAAGTTAACTTCAAAAAATCTTTAACAAAAACCAGGTAACCAGGCCGCAAAAAGTTTGGCGCCTGGAATTTCTTAGGGGATTGTTTTATCACTTTTGAAATATGTACTTAAGTAATGGAGGAATCTGTAAGCTAGGTCATAATTCAGTCAGTCAGTCAAACCTGTTAAAGTACAAAGAAGATTAACTATGTTGAGCTGAATTCACAAATACTTTTAAGTGCTACGAAGTTATTAATATTTCAATATTATCGACACTCGATTATCGAAAGTAAACCCGGGAATCTGGGACCTGAAATTCGAACCCAAGACCTCTGAAATCATAAAAGGATAAGTGTAAACGAGAATCCTTATTATCTTATATTGATCATTAAGACTCGTAAAGACCATAAAAAACCTAATGGTTTTTTTTTGAGACAATCTTAAAACATCTCGCTACCTTATCTTCTTAAGTGGAGGTTTGCAAGCACGCTGCAACTTAATTACACGAAACACGGCCTCGTCCCAATTTATGAGACAGATGCCTTA
Source organism: Hyles euphorbiae (assembly GCA_023078785.2). Taxonomy (NCBI): domain Eukaryota; kingdom Metazoa; phylum Arthropoda; class Insecta; order Lepidoptera; family Sphingidae; genus Hyles; species Hyles euphorbiae. The sequence continues at coordinate 4,598,221 of CM041039.1, read as the reverse complement.
TTAAACTTAAATTAACCTTAATTGCTTTAAAAATTCCGCATATTTGTCTACTAACCTGCTTGAGGACGGCTTAAATTACTTTTTATACAATGTTTAGTAAGTTTTTTGTTTGTTTGTAACGCTATATGTTCTTCTCTTCTTCTTCTTTACACTCCTTAGGAGCGGTCGTGGGCACTATGTTTTTTCTTCAACTATGGTGTAAAGTAATATGTATGTGTTAGCTAGGAAGATATAAAAAATATTTTTTTTCCATTCAAATGTTGGAACAGAAATAATCAAAACTACAGGATATTTTATATATATGACAGCCTCCGTGACGCAGTTGGTTAGACGCCGACTGTGAAATGAAAGGCCGCGGGTTCGATCTACACACCGTAACAAATGTTTGTGTGAACCACAAGCATTTGTTTCCAGTCTAGGTGTTTGTGAGACCGAAAACTCTCTCGTAGTTCCTGATACTCACGACACAAGACTCGATCTTCGTTTTGGGTCACTTCAACCCGCACTGGGCCAGCGTGGTAGGCTACGAGTATATAGCCTAACCACTCTCAATCGTAGGTACTCTCGATTGTAGAGGAGGCCCGTGCCCTATAGTGGGACGTATTTGGACTGATACAGATACAGACTATGTATTTGACGGGTGGGTATATAGTTTATTTTTTAATTATTTATTTATATCGAACAATATTCGACTGCTGAAAAAACAAACAAAGCTGAAGTCGGGTTCGAATCCCGGGTTGAGCAAAGTTATATTGGATTTTTCTATTCAATATCAGTCCAGAGTCAGGAATTTGTGCCCGACATGGCGATAGGCTCGCCACCTATGACATCGTGTGGGACCGAACATACAAGGCGAAATGCGGGTGCCCTGGCACCTCTGCCTACCCCTTCTGGGAAAAAGGCGTGAGTTTATGTATGTCTCGAACAATAATAATAAGTATAGAGTATTTTACACCTTGTAGTAAGCGCAGTAAAAAGGTAAATAGAATATACAACCGCAAGACATGATAATGTTTTGTGAGCTAACACTATTGTGCCAGCCTCCGTTTTTAGGCTGTAGTTTTTGTTAAGATAGTCTATGAATCGTGAGGCCTCAGATTCAAACGTCAGTGCCTAGCAACCTACTTTTAACTCATTACCAAAAATCTAGTTTATTGTAATGATTTCTTAGATTTATATTTTATTTCAACTAGTTTATTATGTCATTTGACAAGGTTGATAACTTTAATATGATGATAAAATCCAATACATTTCCGGCGTCACACCCCAGGTATAAAAATAATATCCGGATCGTAACGTTTTACGTGACACGGAACATTCCCGATCCAATCCTATAATAATGGAAACTAAGCCGATGAGGGCTAAATAGGAATAATATAATTTCATCAACAGTACCAAGTGATATTGTTATTATGCTATTAACAAAAACAATACAGGTTTTAGTAAAGAAATGATTCAATGTTGTGCAGTATTGCCAGATAAATATACGTGCATCGGAATAATTTCGTCATCGGCAAATTCCAACTGTAGATGTTGATTTTCGTTTTTAATTAAGTCTGAAGTATTTTTATTTATATGACCTAACTATACTCAATCAGACTCTATATAAGTCCCATTGCAGGACACGGGCCTTTTCCACAATTGAGAGTACGATTTAGAGTGGTTAGGCCATATAATCCATCACACTGGATTAGTGCGGGTTGGCGGATTTTACATACCCTAGAAATTCATACGCTATGGTATGCAGGTTTCCTCGCGATGTTTCCTTCACCGTTATACCGCGTGGTGATTGACCATCAATACACACATGACTTAGAAAAGTCAGATTTATTATTTTAAGTATTTTCGGCATTTGTCGTACGTTATTATCGTTTTTATCTTACTCTAAATTGTACGTTAAATATAACAACAATTTAATCAACTAAAAACCATGAATCAACCTCGAGATTTTCACAATAAGCGCATGCTAGGTTCGCTACAAAGGAATTTAATTTCAGTTATTAGAAGGATGTTCTGGAGTTCGCTCGGCCAGTGTGGTGGCATGCCTTGAGGCTATGGGGAGCGACGATCGTGGTGAAATGCCTGGCCACGTATTGATGAAAGAATTCTCGACTTCTTTGTTTGTTGTTCCCGCAGTTGGAAAGATATGTCCAGCAGTAGAATGCGTTGATATATTATGATGATATAATAGTATTCTGGCATGATATAGTGACTGCATTACACTTGGTGGTAAGTGCAAATGCCGTCCAGATAGAGTATCGAATTTCATCAGACGGGGGTCCTACACGATTTGCTAAGATGCCTGTTCACGTTACGGCGGAAGGACCCAGGATTATAAGAAGAAAGGAACACATGTGATGGCAAACCGTTGCACAGATTGATGGTGCGGTAGAGATAAGAATTGGAGAACCTTTAATAATTCATATAACTTGGTATGACAAAGGAATCATTTATATAAACCACAATTTTGCACGTTTTCGGGGCTGGATTCAGTGAATATTTTCATTTCCTTTCATTTTCATTTCCAACCTAGTCTAGAAAGAGCCTACTCACTACAAACAAACAATCAAATCTAACTTGATTGAAATAAAACTTGATTTACTTACGTAAATTCAACCTTTCCTTCCGAAGCTACAAGACCAAGTCCCGACAAAACAGCGTGAAAATAACCATCCAATGCTGATAAATCAAATAATCTCGAATATGAAAAACCAACGGACTCGTAAAACGAAATATTATATATAATAAAAGAGAATAAGATTCATCATTTTATTGGGAAGCCATCGACTGGCACTGTCCGCTCACGATCACGATTTAGTATCCGCTGTTTGAGAAACCTTGTAATAAAGTTACAGTATTTGGGAAAAATCTTCGCTTTCTTGAGATACTTTTTATACATGGCAAAAAATATTTTTTTGGTTGAAATTTTGAATATGTGTGTAACAGTTTTAAATTGAGGGCTAAAATAGGTGAAGGAGTCATCTGTCTATGCATATGATTTTATTAAGGCAGTGCAATATATTGTCATAATTGGTTTTGCGGTTCTGTACTAATTAAAGTTATGGACTAACAAACGGCGGAAGTTTTAACCATGAGCAAATAAGATTTAAAGTGAATTAAAATATACCAACATTTGAATGCATAAATGAAACTATGATATTTCACTCAAATAGAGGCATTTCATTTCATTCATTCTTATATAAAAAGTATGCCATAGTAAGAAATGCAATTTACCAAAAAGAAACACTTTGGAAAACAATAAACTGAAATAGCTTATAATAATGAAATAAAATATCAAAGCGGCCGAGTTCGAATTGAACATACGCTACGGGTTCCGTGGTGAAAAACAAAGTCCTAAATAAATACAAAATAATACATCCTTTTTATGAGTAAAAAAGCATGAAATTATAAAAATATATGTCAATTTATTCGGAAAGACAAAAAATATGCGAAACAAAATAAATGTAGTGAAATAAATCAATAGCACGAATACTTACGAGTGATTAACTGCTATACCTAAGTTTTGTTGCACATTATGAAAAGTCTTCATTTGCGCGAAATATTTCACAGGAGTTTTACATTTCATATACGTTTTAAATATGAAAAATATAGGCAACAGAATTGATTTCGACCCCTAAAAGTCTATAGGAAAAGAAAAACGGCGTAAAATTGTATACCCCATGTGTATTGAATAAGTCTCAATTGTTCAGAAACATGAATGTTCAGTAGAAGTAAAATAATAAAATTGGTATATATGGTGAGTTCATGCAGTACGCTACGTGGTTCGTTACATTTACTGCAGTTTCATTTCATCTCTTTATTATGAGTTTTGGCGACGACAGTTTTGTTTGAGATGTTATTATAACTACTGTATTTTGTAGTAGTTTAAGAACAGGTAGACTTGTTATGATAATAGAATATGTTTGCTCATTATTTGATTCACGAGTTGATATAAAAAAGTAATAACTAAATATATTATTACAGCATTTACAAAATGGATCAAGTACGAACTTATTTTTAAATTTACAACCCATTTTAAATGTACGGAAATTTAAGACTAAACGTAAGTTTTTCCCATCAAACATAGCGTAACAACAGTGATGCAAATAAATAGAGGATTAATAAATACGAAATACCCTATTTATGCGAAATTGTAAACGGTGTTTTATAACCTGATAATAAAATAAAATAATAAAAATGACAAAAACAAAAACGACGGAGTGTAACTTATTAAAACTGGTGGTAATTCTCTCATTTGTGAGAGGCCGTCTGTTTATCCCCCCCCCCCCCCCCCCCAAACAGCAGTAAAAATGCACTGTTGTGTTTCAGTTTGATAGGATATTGTATCCAGAGAAACTACTTGACATATTGAGACTTAGCAGCGTATGTCTCAGGATGGCGAGCGTAGTGGAATGCTAAGCAATGATTTGTAATTCAAGGTGTTGTTTGGCTCTGCTTCTGTTCATGAGCGGTCGTATCGATTACCATCAGGTGAACGGCATGCTTGTCTCGCCATTCATAAAAAAAAACAACATCGTCAAAGCAAGTAAACGAAGCTTTCATTGCACTATGTTTAAACCCACGTCGTATATTTAGATTCATTCCAAATACTATAGGTATACTAGTCAAGCATACAAAATAGCCACAGCTACCGAACACGTATACGAGTGCACAACTTCCGCTGTTGCCAATGTATTTCTGGTTGCCAGGTGTGTATTTATAATTAATTGGCAGCTTTGGAGTAAATATCGTAGCGGAGATTATGCATGTGAGAATAAAAATGGTTAATATTACAAGCTTTCGTGTTTTTGTTATGTGGCTTACACCAATGAGGGTGACATAAATATTTGACTTTGAAACCCTCTTTAAAAACAAAGAAAAAAAAACGATATGAATTTTAAGATTCACAATCTCTAGTTGTACGATATATCATTAGCTCTCTTAAGAAAGGTTCTACGACATATATATGACTACCGAATCTCAAGCTAAGTTGTTTAGTTTATTGGCCTTAGCTGTCTAGTTTATAAACATATTTTAGTACGAATGTTTCGTCCCTTTCGATCGACTATTGAATTCATATTGAGCGAAGAGGACAAAACATTTGAGAGATAAAATATGTTTTAAAATTGTCTATGAACAAGGCGGTACTGTTTAATTTTAAAATGTTATTTTTCACAATCATCTTTTGTATGGTAGATCATTAGCTCTCCTAAGAAAGATTCTGCAACATATAGAAGACTAACAAACCTGAGGTTATTTCTGTAGTTTCATCAAATACGGCTTCTTATCACTCCGTTAGTCAGAAGCATGGATCTTTAGAAATAGTTCTTGTTTTCAGAGTCATGCAGCAAGAGGAGCATCATTGATACCAAGAGACTGATATAATTGTCTTGAAATTGAAATAAGTTTGTTCCGTTCTCAAGTATGACGCAGGGAACGTGCATCGTATCATAACCAGAGGACTGAAACAGATATTACATGCGTATATCCGATTCACTTGGAAACTGAATCTCCACCTTCGTCTTCAACGTTTTGAGTAAATCCAATTTTCCCCTGACGTTGTCGGTCGTGGCTGTTTCTGATTCCAACTGCTCTTTTTTACTCTTGAAATTTTAATCCCCTTTTGATTATTTTAGTACCTACAACGATTTCATTTGTTTAAGGGAAGTTCTAAGAGTAGGCAAGTAAATGCAAATGCGTAGTCAAATGAACGTTTCTTACGTTCATTTTGTATAATTTTAATTTTGATTGTATATTTCCGTATATATTTCTTTTTTACCTGTTTTAATTTTTTTTACTTACTTTATATTTTAATTACCATTAGATGGCCATAAATAAATTAAAAAAAAACGATATCTGCTGGATTTCTATTATTAGCAGCGCGTAGAATTACAACAGTTAGAATAAATCTACAACTAGTAGTTATTATTATGTATTGTAAAACTTGCTAAACACATTAACCTACGTGCAGAAAAACCATAAGGAGTATCAAAACATTTACAGTCTAAAAACTATTCTGCATAAATTGGCTTACATCACAATGTCTTACAAACTAGTGCAACGTTTATTTTTATATCCCACGGTAAATCTTGCGAGTGGATGCAGTGTGAAACAGTAGACACAGTACAATATGAAAGCCCTCGAGCGCCGAGCCCCTAACCGTGTCAGCTCTCTGCTATTTATTAACACTAGCTTCTGTTGCATGTTTTATTTATTTATGCATAGTATTGTTATTACTTTTGATGTCGTTTAATTAGCTTTGTCTTCCTTGATTATCTATTTCATTTCTAGAATTTAAATGGTATTTGATCTGCTTGAGCTTACCCCCATCAGCTTTTTACGATCGGCCATCTGCCTGATGTCAGACTTTAGAAAAGGGACCTTTAAGTCCACTACGCTGGCCTATCTTGGATTGGTGGATTTCAAGTACCTTTGAAATTGGTAGGATCCGCAAAATATCTGTCGCCCAGCTAAATTTAATCGCTGGCCATGATTGTAAATTAAAATCATTTTAATTTAAAATACAATTAATATTTTAAAATCAGATTGAGACCTAAATCGAGTCCATCATTAGGAATGTCTGTGGCACATCAATTGTTTGAGATAACAGCTGTTCGCCTAATAAATTTATTCTTGGAAGTATTAAAATCCCATTATCTATCGTGGCATAATAGAATTATTTCGCATCGATTAGCATACAATAGCGCTACTACGCTTGTGAGTCACTCTATACTATATTCGTACGACCGTGCGAATATTTAGGGTGCATAGTAAAAATTGGGGAGGCCTATTTATGGGGAAGTCCTATATTCAGCAGGGGACTTCCTTTGGCTGAAGAGAGAGTTAAAATGGGCTGCTTTCATAGACGGATCAAGTGGTTAAAATATCTATCTGTATAATTTTGTCTTATTGTAATTTGTATTGTTTTTAAACTGTAATTTTCAAAACATTGAGACATAAGAACCGAAACGCGAAACTTCATGTTAAATACAACGGTATGGCAAGGTGACAATCGTAACAGAGGTTCCCATTTAATTGCAAGAAACACCAATTTTAGATGTAATGAGTGTTATTTTAGTTAATTATGGCTAAAAACATGGTAGGGAAACTCGTAATCTCAGGCCACCTCAAGAAACCCCCAGGCATTTTCTTAGAAAATTTACAGAATATTTACTTCAAATAGGACCATTAAAGATAACGATACAAGAAAGGAAAGTAGGCGAGCAAAGAAGCAAGGCATTGACATTCTTATCATTATGCAAGCGAGGTCAATAACTCTTTAAGCTTCTGTTATTACTGAGTGTTATATGACAAAGAATTGACAGACGTTCACTTCTAAATAGAAGGTGTACTGTGTAAATATCTCCCTTTTATCTTGTTCTACATGGTTAAACATAGCTTTGGATATATTTATATAATTAAATACTATATGTTGACAAGTGAAATAAGGTGTGTAGGAGTGACACTGGAATACAAGGATGGAAGGGGTAATAACATACACTCCTATATTTTATATGATTTTACATTCTTACCCCTTACACACTGCTATTACTGTGTTACCCAAACACACCTGAACATAAAATACTTCGAACATCCATAAACATAGTTCTTATTCCACAAAAAAGAGTCTTGTATTGCGAGTACCAAAAATTATGAGAAGCTTATACAACATCCAGATTTGAAACAAATATTTGTGAAGAACACAAACATTTGTTTCCGTGCAGCGATGTATACCATGCCCATAATGGATCATTGGTAGTAAAATATTTTTTTAGCAAAATTTTCCATTGATGGTCAACAATAGGTTTTGGGGCAAAGACCTCATTAATCAATTCAATTAGCAGTACCACAGATAACTGTAATTTATCTGTTAATATACAAATCGCGTGCATTAATCATTATTATCTGTTTAATAACAAATAGCAAACATAATGTATGTAGGCAAAATGTTTCCTGCCTATCGACAATCCGCTTGGCCAACTTGGTCTAGTCGTAATTTTCACTCTTCTTCCTCTTTTATCCAATTCATTCTTTTTCACCAGGTATTTACTATTTAACATCATTGGCTCATGTGATGAAAGCACCGCTTGGTGAAATATTGGCCAAATATACGATCATGGTACCCAAATAAATATATTTTATTTTATAGGACCAGCAAAGGACGAAACATGTCCTACCAGAAAGTAAGTGATCACTGCCGTCTATGAACACTCGAAATTTTTTGGTCATAGATGTGTCGCTGGCCCTTTAAATCATTAAATCGGGAGGGGAGAGCATTGATATATATCAATGGGGGAGAGATATGAAAAAAGAATGAGAAGAGAAAAAGGGTATTAGTATACTCGTATTTGGGTTACCCACGAGTATTTGTTCCGAGTCTAGGTGTTTGTGAGAGTGAAAATTCTCTAGTAATTCATATTTTCTACGACATAAGGTTTAATATTCTTTTGCGATCAGGACTATATGACTTTCGGGTGTAGTTATTTATTTATTCTCAATCGTAATAGTTGTTTAACAAGCTGGAGTAAGCCTCTACTAATCACAAATCGCTTGAGATCTTGAAATATTCAACGAGCTTGTATATATTCAAGTGTTATTATAATTAATTACCATCAGCTGAGAATATTCATCAGTCTTAAGCAATAAAACAAAGCGACGACTTTAAAAGCCAGTGAACCTTTAACCGGCTTCAGTTAAGTACATTGTTTCTTGTCTCGGAAGTGGAACTGATGCCTAATGGAATTACTATGTAATGGGGAAATTGTGAAACATTCCCTTGTCCTTCTACCGTTATTGCGAGTAGGTTACTTTCATTCAAACCGTTTAGTTAATTTGGAATATGAAGTTCTATTTATAAAAGCTTTTAAAGGTTTGTTGATTAATGTTTGTCAAAAATATGAGAAATTAATCAGTTCAATGTCGTTGTCTATGTTTTAAGGACTGCATAGCATAACAACAAAATCACAATTGTTGATTGACCCACAAAAGAATCCGTCCCATTCATCCAACATAAAGAGTTAACCCCACAACGCAAATCGCTAACACTTATTGAATTTTGTTCCGAAAGTACCGAGATAAGCGAACGACCCTCGGCTTCCCGTCTCAAAGGACGTCACGCGGTATCGAACGATATATTGTTTACATTACATAAAAATAACCCTTTACAGGCCCGAAGCCGGTAGCACTAAGGATAAACGCACCTATGGGTAGAAAAGACCCCTCTATAAATTGTTATGGATACGGGCTAGTACCTTTTAAGTGACGTTTACGCGGCCCGTTGCTAAATTTAAGATGTTATGCGAGGATAAATAAGTGGTTTGATAAGACTTACGGTAAACGCGTGTTACTTTACATCAAGTTGGATGGAGTTCGCTGTAAATATTTTTAAGAACTTTTTCATCTTGTATTTAGAGATGTATCTTCTTCTACATTTAAGTTGTTTTTCACGAGATCTTTGTGATGTGCTGTGAAAAAAGAAAGTGCGACAAATTACCGCTTATTTAACACGAATTGCTTTCTTAATCAATATTACATCAAATCATAAAACAGAGAATTATTCCTTATTTTTATAAAATTCCGGTAAAGTGATACCAATAAGTAGTAACCTATATACAATTAATTATATAGTTAAACGATTTTTACGACGACGATCTAACCTCACATTCCATATATTACACAAATTTAAAATATCATTCCAAATTTAGCACACTTATACTTTTCAAAAGCAATTTCCCCTTGGCGACAATGACGTAAAAAGATAAAAGCATAACTGTGTTACCACTCTGTTACACGAAATTTGTCGAATAATTATGCTTAACGAGAGCCGGTAAATCTTACGCTTAATTTAATTTTTGCAGAGCCCGAAGTCTAATGAGTTATTAATGAGATGGAAGACGATTGGAATCGGCTTGCACTTAGATTAATTGTTCTCAAAATTGTTTGTTTAGGAGTGCCCATGACGTGTAGGGTGGTGGGACCAATTTGTAATTAAATTGTAATAAAGTATTTTATTAGATCAGGGATTTGTTTCGTAGCGGAATGAAATTTCTGAGGTTGGTTTTATTTATACTATGCAACGGAGATTTGAAACTTGCACATATTTCTGCTTTAATTTATGACATAATACGCTTATTATAACAGATTATTATTAAAATACTTTACGAAATAGTATCACGTAGAAATGATGATATTTTATGAGTACCTAAAACTCCAAGGCACTTTTAGGTACCTAATCAGAATTGCTAGATCACACAAACATGTCTCAACGCGGAGATCGAACAAACGGCCTTTTGCCTCTTGTACAAACTTATGTACCTACATTTATTTGGAAACTATTTACTATCATGTTTCAACACAACTTCCTCATTTCTTCACTACCATGAAACAATTAACATTAAATGATTCAACATTGACATTATACAACACACAAAACTTCTCACGATGCTATCGTTATTTTACTTAATAACAGGCGTTCCGCTTTCATAAAATTTAAACTGTTGGTTAAAATGTATGAATTTTATTTTGACACGCGCAACAAGACCGCAGAATGGTGAGAAATTAAAAGGTGAAATTAATTAATAAAACACTTAGAATTTGTAATATTGAAACTTAAAGAGTACTTAGAATCTAAAGGTAATTAAATACTCTGAGAATGTTTAATTAATAACTTTTGAAACTAAAGCAGGTATAAATACAGAATTAACATCACCAGCATGGAAAAGAACAATCGACTGTACTTATGAAAGTTGGCATCTAATATTCGGGAAACTTCCCACTAGGCCAGCGTGGTGGACTATATGGGCCTGACCACTCTCAATCGGACCGTCGATTCTAGAGGAGGCCCGTGCCCTGCAGTGGGACGTATATGCGCTGATACAGATATAATTTAATTCTTCTTTTGAAAAATAAATAGTAGAAATGAACCTTATAAACCTTAATCTAGGTTGGTGTCACCTAAACGCCAAATCAGAAGCTAAATACTTCCCACACCTACACAGAGTACTAAATTAATTAAGCAGATTCAACCGTTTCATCCCAATTTTACGCGCGTTACTCCCGGGTCCGAGGTGTCCGACAATTTATCTTTCAATTTACCCTCACCCGACAAACAAAATAATTGTTTCTTTTGAAATTGGTTTAAAAGGTCCAAGGGACCCGTAATTTTCTCTGTGGTTTGAGATTTTGATGAGGTTTTAAGGTCTATTATTTGATTTTTTAGAGACATATGTGATGTTAATATACTATGATATAATAAATAAACAAATAGATCGAACAGTTACATACATATCCCTCATTCCATATAAGGTCAAATCTTATATCGTGGGTATCAGAAACTAGAAAAGAGACTTTTCGGTCTTACAAACACCCAGACTCGAATCATATTATAAATAATACCTATGGGTCACACAAACATTATTCTTGGTACGTGGATCGAACCCGGGGCTAGTTTTTCACATTCGTCGGCCTAACTAACATCAAAATTTATGTATCATTTTTATCAGTAACGGACCATTAAACGAAGGATAGTAAAATAAATGTTCATGACATTATACCTTGAAATCAAGGCACTGCATATAGACCAAACTACTTTCTTCGAACATCGATCGATGGAATTTGAATTTGGAATGTTACGTAAGTATCTTACAATAACATTGTCCAAATAACACGTAACAATAAAACTACCACTGATACTTAGAAAAGAAAAACAGCTGCAACCATTGGCTGCAGCTTGATAATTCTGATAAGTACTGGTGAACACGCAGACGTGCTAGTAATGTTGCATGGGAACATGGATTATTACGATAGAGAGGAGATATGTCTGTAACGTATTCATTACGCAATGGACGCAAAAAGCACTTTGCTCGATTATAACCGCATTCACTTCATCCACTTTTATCACTATTTACATGCATTTCCACCGACCCAAACCACTTTTTACGTTTCTTTTGTTTGAAATGTTATTCATATTTTTTATTAAAATATTATTATTTATTCGAAGGTCTGTTTCATTTCTGCATTCTTCAATTTGTACAAATTTGCTTGCGCTTCATATTTCAATATTTTCTTTACTCTTCCTATAACTTATAGAAACGAGGTAAATAATTGATTTAGGTTACTGCATCATATATGAAAACTAATATTAAAAATTCTGATAGTAAACTAGTAAATATTAGTTTGATGGTACCAATTCATTCGGTCGAATTTGTCACGCGTAGAATTCTAAAATCCGTACAGCCAGTTTTAATGCGTGGAGATTATCCATTTCCATTTCGTATTTTATGTATAGTTGATCGATGTCGGATGCATAACAGATTTATGTTTGCGGTTTCATTGCTAATTCGATTAGCCGCAAACCGCTGTTTGTAGCTGTGATAATCTGTAATTTAATTTATCGATGGACGTTTTCTAATTAAATTTGATATTAAGCAAGTACACATTTGCACGGAATGTATGTACGCTCTACGAGTATACCTAATGTTACCTAGTTTTAAAACCGACATAATCTTTTAAGCCTTTTCATTCTAAATGCTAAAATCCTTACGTATTTTATAGTCAATTTTAAAATTACAAACAACTGCGTTTTCCTTTTTGTAGAGCGTGAAAAATATAAAAGATAATGGATTTTATTTAGTTGTTATTTAGAATTTTAGTTGGTGCAGTGAGCTGAAACATCCTAATTGCAGACTGGCGCCGGTAATAACACTTCATCCGGAACGATAAAAACTGCACGTTCCACATTATAATAACCATTGCGAGCCAACAATACCTTGTTTGCATTCCTGACTATTGTATTTTCAATCGTATAACTTGTGGAAACCAACACAGAATTCTTAAAAAAATAGACAACAAATTTTCATCGTCACAATGTAACATATACTTTCAAAGTTGGCTCCACTTGGGATGGACGTACCTCTTACCTTGGGACTCGAGATTGCCAAATGCCTTGGCAGGTTTTCACAATATGGAGGGTTAAGAGAAGAAGTTCAGGAAGAAAAAATGAATCAATCGTGACGGTAAATTTCTCTAAAACAATTTCATCAACCCGACCGAGCAGTCCCATTCATAGCATGACTCTTCCACTTAATATTACAATTCCTTCTATTAATAACTATAGCTTCATGCAAATCGATAAAAACTCGATTACCAGCATTACGATACTAACTAATGCGAAGAAACAATAGCGTGTTTGTATTTACGCTTTCGTTTCTCGGAATAGTAATGTCTCCATCGGTATTTCGATTACTTTCTGTGACACGAGCTATTTTGTAGTACATGATAAACATCACTTGATATTGATAAATTCTGTCATAGACTTGGTGGTGCCTTGTTTTATATGATAAGATTTTATCAAGAATATGGAAAAGATTTTAATATAATTAATGTTATTTTACTTTGAAGATTAAAATTTAAAGAACATTTTATGCGTATTTTTCGAAAGTTTGGTGGAGACGAATTTGTTTTGTCTTGCTTGAACCATGTTAATAACCATTGAAATGAAATTTGAAGAGTTAAATTACTTTACATTGCTTATAAAGTCATTGCTGGTTGAAATAGAAATATCTGTGTAAGTTGTGTAAAAAATCTTAAGGAATATATTTTATTTTAAGGTTAAGTAAAAGTAGAAGTTTTTAAAATATAGCAATAAACTTGGCTCCGAAAATTATACCAATTAAAAATAGGAAAGCAAATTAGGGTCATTTTACATTTGTAAATAGAAAAATTCAGAGCAATTAAACTGAATATAGTAAACAGGTAAAAATGAATACAAATGTACGGAAAATGTAACACAAGTGCAACTTCTAGGTGACGATGCAGACGGTGACTAAACGTCTAGACTTTGTATAAACAATTATTACGGTTTCAAATTTAAAATTCAATGATTTCATTAATATTTATTAACATACATACATACACTCACGCCTTTTTCCCAAGAAGGGGTAGGCATAGGTGCTACAGAATCCACGCATTTCGTCGTTTATGTTCCGTCCCAAGATGTGATAGGGGGCGAGCCTATAGCCATATCGTGTACAAATTCCTGACTCCCTGCTGATGATGAATAGAAAATCTAATATAATTATGCGCGGCTAGAGGTTCGAACCCGAGACCTCGGCGATATAATCGTATCGTGGACAACTGCGCTAAGTTAGTTAATGTGTTAAACGTTAAATTAAATTATCAAGGAGACTGACGTGGGCTATAATATTAAACCTGTTAAAAAGAGCTGCTTATTGCGCGCGGGTAGACTTTACAATTAACAGCATTGGGTTTTGAAGAGTTAGGTATTTACGCTCGTATTTACCAAATCGGCCTGTTATTCTTCATATACCAACAAGAATTGGCAACAGCAATAAAAATTGGTCAAAAGGAAATAAACAGAGTTGTCTCAAACAACCTGGACACTCTTAATTTCCCAAACAAGTTATTACATGCATAATTAAATTAATTTTGAATATTTCGTAACACACCGCAACCCTGTGTTTAAAGGGCATGCTTACAGCTTAAATGTTTAAGAAAGTAGGTCCCTGTTGTGTAACGTTAATAAATGTTCCGAAGCTGTCGATATGTCACTCTGTCCGCACAAAAGAGAGAGTTAATGCGTTCTCTTATTAACCAACTTGCCCATATCAGTGCGTCGATAAATAAAGGAAATTAATAATAAAGATAAATTGGTATGTTTATTTTATATTGAATTAACCCCGTAAAAGGCGAGATTAAGGTAAATAATGTCGGCGTAATGCGAGATTGATTAAGTATTTTTTGACTTAAATGACGTAATGAAGTTTATGTCTTACAATACCTTGAAAAGCTTTGAAAAGCTTTATTGGCAAATAAATGCTTAACTCTTTAATTTAATTTGGAGCGCAAATTATGTAACTGTACTGTACTGAACTGTATCAGCCCATATACGTCCCACTGCAGGGCACGGGCCTACTCTACAATCGAGGGTACGATTGAGAGTGGTTAGGCCGTATAGTCCACCACGCTGGCCTAGTGCGGGTTGGCGGACTTACATACCATATAAATTCTTATAAATCGCTATGGTATGCAGGTTTCCTCACGATGTTTTCCTTCACCGTTTTAGTGCGTGGTGATTGACTATCAATACACACATGACTCCGAAAAGTCAGAGGTGTGCCCTGGGATTCGAACCCGCGACCACCGTAAACATGTTGGCAGCCGCGACTAGTCCGTTTTACCAACAGGCCACCACGCACTTTTAAATTATGTAACGATCAAAGAGAAATAAAATAGAAAGCAAATAAATAATCACGCATAACATACCACCCGAAAAAGATACATCATTTATACGGAGGCAGCAGACAAAACATAACACTAAGCAAGATTTATTTGATAAACCTACTCGGATTGTAAAAAACAATTGAAATAAAACACAAAAGGAGCTCCTTATAAAAACAACAATTTTTGAACGCTACATCCAACCAGAATAACTAACCAAAGGAAACAAGGACACGGACAAACGTTTAAGATGATTCTAGACGCGGACTAAATACTAATAATAATGACGACAAAATTAAACTAAACATCATGCATGTGGGTGGCGTACAAACGGCTGCTAATGATAAACGCTAACTCAGCCATACCGTGTGATCTTACACAGGTGACTTTACAAATATACTTTTCATCAGAAAAATCGAGACACATTGCAAGTTTATGTTTTGTAAGGAGTATCAGAAAAATGTGTGTATTTAGGATATAAATTGTGTCAAATGTTGTTTGATAGTAAATAATATGAGGGTTTCAAATCCTAATGTTGTTCTAAGTTACAATTTCAAGTATAAAATTTTCTGATAATCCTCACAAAACATAGACTTGCAAGGTGTTCGATTTTTCTGAAATAACTAAATATGGACTAAAACGACAACGGCTGTGACAAGTAAAGCCGCGGGTTTGATCTCCACACCGAGACAAATATTTGTGATCCACAGGTATTTTTTCGGGTGTGGGTGGTTGGGAGACCGAAGTCTTTCGTAGTTTCTGACACAACACAAAATTCGACTTTAGTTTGGGGTCAGGACTATGTATGTAGCTGGTGGGTGAATTTATTATAATTATTTATTAACATCTTCCTTATGATTATCTTTCAATTCAAAAATGTAGTAAAACGCAATTCTACAAATATTATATTATTTCATAAAATGTGCTTGCTTGCTTGTCAGTACTGAGTACTTACTATAGATGCCTTAAAAATATAAGTAATTAAATGCATGTCTCATCATTAAGAACAAATTCTTAATAACAAGGAAAAAATATTCACCATTTCCAACTAGAATTAGATCATAAAAATCACCAATTTCAAGAATGGTCTTATCGAAATGCGTCAATATACAGTCATACGGATTAATCATGTACCTATAGCTTTGCATCAAGTTATGATTTATATATGACTAAATATAGCCCTCCATGAAGAACCTCAAGGGCAAAAAATAACAAAGACTCAAGGTTTTGGAATGATTGTTTGATTTTTTGTCTATAAAAACGAAGGCGTATAATTATGGTGGCCGTCAAACACGATCACTTGGTTGCTGAATGTTCAAACAACTATCAGTTTTATGTCGAATATACCTACTATAGGGATAGATAAACCATATCTGACCTAATACCACAATAAGCTTAGCTACTTATAATCTATATTACAGTCATTGTCTTTTTTTCCTCCGTCTTGATAAATCTGTGTCTATATCAGCCTTTACTCGCCCCACTGCAGGGCACAGGCCTCCTCTAAAATCAAAAAGGTGAGGCCACATAGTTTGCCACGCTGGTACATTGCAGGTTGATGGACTTTACCTTCTACAGAAATTATTTACAAATTGCTGTGGTATGCAGGTTTCATCACTATGTTTTCCTTTACCGTTATAGTGCGTGTGATTTATTATCAATACACACATGACTCCGTAAAGGTAGAGATGCCCTAAGATTTGAACCTTCGACCACCGAGAATATTTTGGCATCCTCGTCTGGTCCGCTACTAACAAGCCATTACGCACTTTTGTTCCTTACACGTCTTGCTAAATAAAAAGCCTTTTTGATATTGTAAATTGGCATTCTTTATTTTAAAAAAGGTCGCACTTTCATCTTCATTTGAGACATAAACCAAAGCTTTTTGCCCTACCTCGCAACTCTATACTTTAAAAGACATTACGAGTAATAGGTTCATCAACTTTCGACACAATTTCAATTGAATTATCGGACCAATTCTTAGAACCTTCCAAACAATGCGGCCGATGTAATCTCGCATGGTCATTAGCGAACGTCGCACACAACATGCAATCATCTGTGACAAGATAATATCAATATGGATTCGCAACTTGCAATTGTACACTTCAGAGAAACAATTTAGCATTGATTTTATCAATAGCTGGACCAGAAACTAAAAACAGGGGCGCCAGTTTATAGTCTATTCTATTGTAGAAAACAATGTTAGATCAGTCTCTTATAGGTACTCTTAATATAACAATAAATTGTAAGGTACATGTCTGTTATGGTAGGTATCAGAAATTTCCAAGGCCTTTCTGGTCGCACTAAAGCCAAACACCTTAAAAAAATCGATCTCCTATATATTTATTCTGAACATTGTATGTAGATACGAATGCTCGATTTGATCTACCTCAGACTTTTAAAAATCAAACCCCAAAACGTAGTTTATATCAAACAACGACTTAACTTTTGATAAATTTCAATACTTATCAAATATTTGGTACAAAAAATAAAACTCTACATAACAAAAGGCTTTTGTAGCACCAAAAGAGTCAGTGAACTATTTAATGGTCCAAACTATTTCAATTTATGGGTTCAACTGGAATATTTCCCCGGATGTAATATTTACAAACCAGCGACACAGACCCTTGGAAATGTATTCACAACTCTTTTTACTCCTTAATATAAACTTACTTTTTTGTTTACTACTGAAAAGTTTCAACATTTTATGAATATTTCTGTTTTAAGCTGCACTTAAAAAGAAGATGTATTTACACGGCCCGTAGTTCTATTGTTTAAGAAATTTTGTTTGTTTCTGCGTTGGAATGCCATGGGTTCGTATCCAAGACGAGGATAATAATTTGAGTCTAAAACTACGAACAATTATTGCTATCGAAAAGCAAGTTAAGCCGCCAGCCTCCACATATTTTGACTATTATACACAAAAGAGCATTTCAGAAAAAAGCCAATCTAGGAATTTCTAGAACTCTTTTTTTTCATCGGCAACATAAATATGCTTGGATCATAAAGTCTTCAGTGTTCTGTCGATAAAAAAGTAGAAAGAGGAGAAATTATTTCATTATCATTTGTTACTGCCAAACCGGGTAAGCTAAATTTAAAGAAAACTATTCTGTATTGTAGTTCTACTTTACCCCACCAATTCATACTTCAATAACGCTGTGCTATGCTATGTAATTATGCAAGAATTATTCGACTATGAATATTAAATTACAGACCAATTATGTCGAAGGAGGCTGGTTAAAAAACCTAAAAACTAGGTGAAGGCCAAACAGATAAATCAACAACAATATTTAGTAATTTGCATATTTATAGCCAATATTAACATAGATTTTTGGTATTTTACTAGGCTATATCGATTCATAAGAATATCTATGGTATGTAAGTCCGCCAACCCGCACTAGGCAAGCGTGGTGGACTATATGGCCTAACCACTCTCAATCGTACTACTAGGTCGATTGTAGAGGAGGCCCGTGCCCTGCAGTGGGACGTATATGGGCTGATACAGTACTAGGCTATAATGTGATTGAAATTGCAAATTATCATTTGACTTGACAACTTTGAAACAAATTGAATGGTTATGAAAATGGTATGTAAGGTGCCTCTTCCGCCGTAGCGTGAAGAGGCACCTTAGCAGGCCGGCATAATTGTTCCCATTGGCATGGGACTGCCGTCCGATGCCAATGGATACTCTGCCTGGGTGGCATTTGCGCTTACCATCAGGTGCAATGCCGCCACTATGCCGGGCCAGTTTAAAAAAAAACTATTTTAACGCTTAACTGATAAAGACAAATTGTTCTAGTGCAACGATGATTATATTTTGCTTCTCAAGTAAGTGCGTGGTGGCCTGTTGGTATACGGACTAGACGCGGCTGCCAACACGTTCATGGTGGTCGCGGGTTCGAATCCCAGGGCACACCTCTGACTTTTCGGAGTCATGTGTGTATTGATAGTCAATCACCACGCACTAAAACGGTGAAGGAAAACATAGTGAGGAAACCTGCATACCATAGCGATTTATAAGAATTTCTATGGTATGTAAGTCCGCCAACCCGCACTAGGCCAGCGTGGTGGACTATATGGCCTAACCACTCTCAATCGTACTCTCGATTGTAGAGTAGGCCCGTGCCCTGCAGTGGGACGTATATGGGCTGATACAGATCTCAAGTATGAGTCGAATTGTCATAATATTTCAAGTTGTATTTTCTTTAAATTAGTAGTTAGTATTAGGGTTTTATTCGCGGCAATTATTAGCGTTGGACATCGTCACACCACATATAAAAATGATTGCACAAACGTCGCAAGTCGATAGATACAGACACACACCTTACAACGGATGACTGAAGAAATTTTTCAACCCGACATATATGTTATGGGCCAAGTGATTAATGCGAGCAGTATTCATAATGCCCGGACAGTATGAATATTGCCGAGCCATATCGGGCCAAGTGATTAATTACAATCTAAACTCACCTATTTATCACATTGCCCGGGCATTATGAATATGGCTACATGATGATCGGGCAATGGGATTCATAGGTGATTTTTTACGTGGTGTGCTGCCGCATTGTCGCATCTCTGATAGACCCATAAATTAGAAAGGTTGAATTGATCTGCTTATGTTTAGTTATGTTTTAACGACCGAAACATTATCTTCAGAAGAAAATTAGTGTACCCACTTTATGGATCAGTTAGGTCGACTGTGCCCCAAAACCGACTTGGAACACCCCGACTTCACGTAGTCTTTTGGGTACTGACCCTAGAGTGTATATAAAAAGCCGGAGGCGCGGAGGGAGAGCAACCCCCGCCCGCTGTAACGAAGGATAGGCATCCGTGCGAGCCGTAGCGGCTGAGGCTGGTCGCCGGAGGCGACCAGCAAGCCGAAGCCGCGGAGGTGAGCATGGGTGTCTATCTTTTGTTACGCAAGGGCGAAGGGGCTGAACTTCCCGTAGCGCCGGAGACGATGCAGAAGCTAATTTGTATTGACAACAAGTTAAAAAGTTTGAAGGCTAGGTTGCTATAATAGATATTTCTCAAGAATAGTGCGTTACCTTTTCATGGGAGTGGTACCAGGGAAGGTGCGACACTTCCCCTTCCCCTCCACTCCTCCCAACCCAACCCATCGTGCTGCCTTATTCTAAATTCTACCACTTCGGCTCATTGTTTTGATTTTGATTCGCTTTATATCACTCTGCCCATTAGGCACTTAGCATTATTCATAGTGCCCGGGCAATGTGATAAATTGATTGGTTATAATCACATTGCCCGCTCTTATTGGGCATTATTCATATATATGCCCGGGCACTATGAATAATGCCGGATTAATCACTTGGCCCATAACATATACACTCATTTGCAAAAAAAAAACGGGCGGTTTTGATTTTAATTCTTCTTTAAAAAAATACGGTACCAAAATGATTTCAATCATTTGTACATGTTACTGGCCGGTTTTAAAAATGCCGTGGTGTTTAAAACAGTACGTTCTAAATTCAAATTTTCGTTTGATGCTCGTTTTTACAGAAAACCACTTTTTATCCTACATTTTTGGTGCGAAGTTCCAAAAGATAATATCGGTTTTCATAACTTTTAGTCAATTTTTATGAATTTATTTCATATTCTTAATTGTCAAAGCTTCATTTATTGCTGTTTAGCTGTTTCAATAATGTTAGAGAAAGTGGTAAAAGCTACCAAAATTATTGCGCTGCTCGAAGAGGGTTGCAGCCAATGCTTCGTGGCTCAGAGGCTAAGTGTGAGTCGCTCGACGGTTCAAAGGACCTGGAAGCGGTATCAAGACACCGGTTCCGTCGAGAGAAGGCCTGGTTCTGGAAGAAAACCATGTACCCAACCACGGGATGATCGTTTTCTTGTGAGTCGCGCATTGAGAAATCGCAAGTCTTCGTATGTGGACCTTAAGAACAACCTCGAAGAAGTAAGAAATGTGCATATTAGTCTATGGACGGTCAGGAGGAGGCTTCTCGCGGCCAATATACGCAGTCATGGCCCGGCCCGCGGCCCTAAGTTACTCCGTGAGCACAGAGTTGCCAGGCTTAGGTTTGCTCGAAATTGTGAGTCATGGACTCAAGAAGACTGGAATAGGGTATTGTTCTCCGATTGAAGCCAGGATATCTCTGTTCGGTGAAGATCGACGTCGGCGAGTGCTACGAAGACGAGGAGAACGCTTTGCAGAGGCTTGTTTTGAAGAAATCACACCTTATGGTGGTGGCTCTGTTATGTTTTGGGC
This sequence comes from Hyles euphorbiae, assembly GCA_023078785.2. Lineage (NCBI taxonomy): Eukaryota > Metazoa > Arthropoda > Insecta > Lepidoptera > Sphingidae > Hyles > Hyles euphorbiae. The sequence goes on along the minus strand of CM041039.1, from coordinate 4,576,746 downwards.
AGGAATAAATTCAATGGATCGTACAGAGTTAGTCTTTATTGAAAACGGCTCACTGACTGGACATCGATACATAAAGGAAGTTCTAATTCCTCATGCACAACCCGCATTGGCCGCTTTAGGCGAAGACTCAATTTTTATGGACGACAACGCTCGCGCCCACCGGTCTGGCGATGTGGAAGCGTATTTTTTTTTTTATTTTTATTTAATCTTTATTGTACACTGATTTATTATAAATACATAAGGGATACTATAAAATACAAAAGTACAAAAGGCGGTCTTATCGCTCTGAGCGATCTCTGCCAGACAACCTTTGGATGGATATAAGAGTAGGAGATTGAGAGGGCAGTGTAAGAATAAAGAATAAAAGCTCAAAACGAAAAAAAGAAAAGAAAATAATAATAATAAAGTAATTAATATACAAATAATAATATTAATACATATTCGTAACATAATACACATACACTATATATATGAATATATACATATATATACTTAAAATACATATAAATACATATAATATATATATATAATAGTATATAAATAAAAACGCATCAATTTAATCTGTTCATAGCGAAAAGTAATGCTCTTTCATCAGCTTTTTGAAGGACGACAAAGTTTGAGCCTGTCTTACCACTACAGGAAGGGCGTTCCATAATCGAACAGCTTCGACAGTGAATGATTTATCCGTAAATATAGTAGTGTGTACGGGCATTCTCAGTTTAAGATTCTCCGACGATCTCAAGGACCTCGAATGTGACTCATGAAGAAAAAGAAATCGTTCTTTAAGGTAAGAAGGGGCGAGAGGATTAAACAAAATATTGTAAAGAAGAGAGAGAATGTGAGTATTCCGACGAAGCCGTATAGGTAACCACTTGAGCTTAGCACGAAACTCGGAAACATGATCATATTTGCGTAATCCAAATATGAATCTAATACAGAAATTTTGAAGGCGCTCAAGTTTATCAAGTTGCACTTCGGTGAGGTCTAGATAGCTGACATCGGCATAATCAAGGATGGGAAGAAGGAGTGTTTGCGCAAGTGAAATCTTCGTGGCAATAGGTAGAAAATTGTGTAATCGCCGCAAGGACCTTGCCGAGGCAAACAGCTTACGACTTACTTCTCGAAGCTGTGGACCCCAGGTGAATGATTTATCAAAGTGTACACCAAGATTTCTCACAGTTTCACTGTATGGAACAGTGACCCCATCACAAGAAATACTTGGTAGTTGGGTAAAATCAAGTCTCGAAATCATCCTGGGGCTGCCGACAACAATAACCTGAGTTTTCGATGGATTGACTTTCAAGCCATATGCCTTGCTCCACTCACAAATATGATAAATATCTATATTTATTGTGGTAATTGCACTTACTATTTTATCTAAAGGCGCTCGAGTGTAAATTTGTAGATCATCAGCGTAGAGGTGGTAGGAGGAGCGAAGATGATTAGTTATGGAGTTTATAAAAACTGCGAAGAGTAAAGGAGATAGCACGCCGCCCTGTGGAACGCCAGCAGATACAGTGCTCCACGAGGATAAACTTTCCTCAACACTGATGCGTTGCCGGCGTCCATACAGATAACTTCGAAACCAATCAACAGCCGTTGGAGATATGTTAAGAGAACACAGTACGCTCAGTAGGATATCAAAGTCGACGGTATTGAAGGCATTGCTAAAATCAAGCAATGCTAAGACTGTCAGCATGCCTTCCTCCATACCAAACCTAATGCCATCCGCAATATGAGTCAGAGTTGTAGTAGTGCTATGTCCTGGGCGAAACCCTGATTGGAAAGGATTTAAGAGGCTATTTTTGGTAAGGAAGTCATTTAATTGACTATGGATTAAACGTTCAAGGACTTTGGATAGGAATGGAAGAATGGAAATGGGACGAAAATCGGAAAGTACAGAGGAGTTGGGTTTTTTGGGAATAGGAATGATATTAGCCTCTTTCCAAGCAGTGGGAAATATCTGTGTGGAAATGGAGTGATTAAGGATATGGGTAATAACAGGAAGAATTTCGTCCAGGATGGGCAGAATCATATTGCGGCTGACATTGTCACTCCCCACTGCATTAGAAGAGATGAGCGTAATGGTCTTCCTAACATCACAACTAGCGAATTGTTTGAAGACAAAAGCAGAACAATTAGGAGTCTGAAGGGTAGAAAGATTCTTTATGGTATTATCTTTGGTCGCCTTATCAAGGTAAGACGAAGAAGAAAAATGATGGTTCAAGGAGTTTAAATCTAGGGATTTAGGAATAGAGTCCTGTCGAGATTTACCCACTCCTAGTGTTTTTAGAAATTTCCAGACTTTGGCTGGGTCCCCGTTTTCAACTGAGTTGTGAATGTGTCGGCGTTGAGCATTCCTACACACCTTGCTACACTGATTTCTAATGGCAACGTACTTTAACCAATTCAACTCATTGGCACGGCGATTGTAACGTGATTTGGCTGAAGCTTTTTTAGAGAGCAGCTCCTTAATTTCAGAAGTTAGCCATGGTGCCGGTAAGTGTTTAACCTTAACTGGTCTAACTGGAGCGTGCTTATCATAAAGATCAATTATCATGTTGTTAAAAAAATCGACCTTTTCATCAACATTATCTGTATGATAGAGCTTACTCCAGTCAATGTTGTCGGCATCCTTGCGAAGATTACCAAGATTCATACCTCGAAAATTTCGCTGCAGAAGGATTTTGGGTGAAGGTTTAGGAGGATGGATGCGATATGATAGGAATAATAGGTCATGAGAGGAAAAGGCGTCAGCGGGACATTGGCCATGTTTTACCACATGATTTAACGAGGAAACGAAGATGAGATCGAGGAGAGAAGGAGCACAGTTAGGAGAATGATGAGTAGCAGAGAGAGGAAGAATGGAGAGATTACAGGACTGGATGGTATTCAATAGGGAGGAAGAACGGCGGTCGTTCTTAAGGAGACAGGTATTAAAATCACCCATGATTATGGTTTGACTGTACGAAGGAACTAGATTTTCGAGAATAGTTTCGAGAAAAGAGAAGAAATCAATTCGAAGCGAAGGACAATAGTAGACTCCGAGTAAGAGTTTTTTACGAGAGAATTCCAACTCGACGAATAGGTGCTCTCCAGCATTTAGTGCTGGGGGTTGCGGTGATGTACTGACGATCGAGAATCTAAAATAATTACGGAGATAAATGGCTACACCACCTCCCCCACGACCAGTACGATCATTCCTAATGAGTTGGAATCCAGGAAGAGAGTAGGAAGAAGAAGATAAGCATGGTTTAAGCCAAGATTCAGAAATAAGAATAGCATGTATATGAGTACAGTCAAAACTAGCCAGCATATCTGGGAAATGGGCCGGAATACTTTGGGCATTGAAGTGAACCACATTGAAATTCCTAGGGACGTCGGAGAACTGATAAGACAGAGTGTCAGCTAGAGTAGGAATGCTGACAAAACTGTCATCACTACAAGCTGATAAGAATTCTTCACTATCACTACTATTGTTGTGCACAGACATTGATGCAATCAAAAATATATAAATATAAATACAAATATATATGACAATATAAGTAAAATCTTAAAAATAATAATATAAAAATGTAATAAAAAAAGAGAAACAAAACCAATTAACTAACAACAATCCATCTGCCGGCAGTGTAAGCAATTTCCAAATATTACAAAACATTAAGAACATGTTTACAACTACATTAAATCAACATAATCCGCTTATCTAAATAAACTGACATAAACAAAACTAAAAAAAGAAAAATATAGAATCACAAATATAGAAAGCATAAACTAAATTACATAATAAAAATATATTAAACTAGAACAGATCCAGGGTAATTAAATAAAAACAGTCAAAAAAAACCATTTCTGAACGTAATCTAACCTGTCAAATATGACATATTACGAAGTGTCAATACAGATTAAAGGTTAGGTTACTTGTAGGTGGACAAAATTATTATTGACAAAAAAATAAACTAGTTTTAAATGACGGGAAACAAATTAACAAGCAGAAATGTTGAAAAATAAATGAGAAACATAAATAAGACAGAACAGTGATAAAATAAATACCTGGACAACACTTTTAACAAAACAATTTGACAATTGGTGTAAACAATAATAAAAACACTCTATTTCTTTGTGGCCGCTGCTCGCCTCGTCTTGGGCACTGCTGTGGCTTTCTTCGGCGGTGTCGGCTTCGGAGGAGTGTCAACTTTAATCTGGCTCAGCAGACTAAGCGACATAATTCGATGCCGGACGCCAGAACTTACCACATAAACATTGCCCTCCCGGGTCCAACAGTTTGATACGCCGAACTTCTCCCGTGCAGCCATGAATAAATCATGTCTTGTCTTGGTAAGAAACTCCGAGACAGTGATGCCGGAACCTTTCAATTTGGTTTTGTTAAACCAAAGCTGGTCCCGTATGGAGGTATCCCGCAATTTTACAAGCACAGGCCTCGGTTTCCTAGAGGAAGACGGTCGACCCATCCTGTGACAGCGTTGGATGTCACCACCATGGAACTCATCTAATCCTATGCGTTGCTTCACGACATCCACTATCAATTGAGAAGGGTTCTCTTCCGCTGCTTCGGCAATGCCGTGGAAAAGAAGAATTTTACGCCTCCGCTGCATCTCCATGGTGTCGATGGTAGTTGCCAGAGCTTCAATTTGCTTCTGCAGAAGACTTAGAGCTTGGGTAATGAAAGCCCTATATTTGGCGAATTCTGTAGCCAAATCAGAGGAGTTTGCTGCAGGAGCCGAAGACTTTTGGAGATCAGTCTCGAAAGCATTCATCCTTTTCTGGAAATCTTCTTTCAATTCTTCAATAGTGGATTTCAGTGCAGACTCCATAGTGTCAAGACAAAAATGTTGTGATGTGCAGAGTGTGTTGAAGGAGAAAAGAGACAGGAGAAAAAACACTAAAACCGGCAGGTAGACAGTTTAGCAGGTGATTTTTAACATATAAAGTATAGAAATAAACTTTAGTACTATTTTAAAACAAATAAAGATTGCAGAGCAAAAATGTGTTCAACTATGCGCAACTATGTATGAAGCGTATGTGCAAGAGGTCGGCATTCGTCGTTTGGATTGGCCAGCTCGAAGTCCCGACCTCAATCCTATAGAGCATGTCTGGGACGTTCTGAAACGACGCGTGAGATCCGTACAACCGGCTCCGCAGACCATTAGAGAGCTGAAGAATGTGATTACCGCGGAGTGGGAACGTATTCCGCAAGCAAGTATCCGGGATATCCTCGCTAACATACCCAGACGAATTCAAGCTGTGATTTCAGCTAGAGGGGGTTACACTCGATACTAAACATTTATCTGCTTTTACTTTATTAAAGAAAAAACAATCAAAAATCTTCGTTAATTTTTACTTCACGAGCATATGCACTACTAGCGAGCATACACTACTAGTGACCTTTAGCATTAAAACCCATAAATTTTATCAAAATTTTATGATAATACTGACGAAAACAATTATTTGCTTATTAATTTACAAAATTGTGAAAGTAAAACTACCTATAATTATCAAACAAACCAATAGTAACATTTGAAATGGTTCATTGCTTAGGTGCCCGCTTTTTTTACAAATGAGTTTATTATCCACTGAAAGCTGAAGCTAAAAGATTTATACTGACACCTAATAATTTTACTAAATCCAATATATTTGATGTTCTGAAGAAACAAGCTCGCATAAAGCATACGCAACTCCGGCCTGTCAATAATGAAGATGAACGAGGACATCGTAAAGAACGTTAGGGATTACTGAAACTTGCCTCCCACGCAGCTTTGAACGAATTATTCAATATATCACTTAGAGTTTTATATAACACCACAGATTTTGTAGTAATATGAGGTGGTACTGACGTTAACGATGAGAAAACAAATTGTACACGCTTTATCAAAATGAAAACTCAATACGGTGAAAAAGTATACACTTTTATTTTTGGTGGTATAACTAAAAGCAATGAATACAAAATGTTATTAAATCATTAATTATTACTTATCGTATAATGTAATAAGTAGTTAAATAAAATAATCTTCAAAATTTAAAGTACATATTGATAGGAAATAGTGATAATTAACCCAATGCAAGGACTGGACCTAGCTAATCTTTAGGCTGTATCTATTGCTATAGGATGCGTATCCTTCTTTATTCTACTATTTATTTATTGGTATAGACTACTACTACTAGACTAGAATAGACTACTAGACTAGAATAGACTGTTGGTAGGTCTCTAATATGTGAAAAGCCGGCTAGTTAGTCATTACTGCAATGTCAATTCTCCCGTCAAATATAAATGCACTTTTGTGTTTCAGGAAGGACACTGTAACCAAAGTAACTACTTGATATATTGAGACTTAACATCTAATGTCTCAAGATGTCGAGCGCAGTGCAATGAAAAGCATTGTTTTGTAGTTCAAGGTGTTATTTAGTTTTGCTACTGTTCATGAGCGGTCGTATCTCTTATCATCAGACGAACGGCATGCTCGTCTCGACATTAACAACATTAAATAGAAAATCATTGCTTACGTTGGCATTAAAACGTCCTGAACGGTTCACTTTGGCATCGCCTTTGAAGTAAGGTAAGTTGAGTAGCTCCTTGACTTTCAACGAAAACTCCAATTATAAGACGGAATAAGCCATTTAGTTATTACGAGAGGGTATGGGGAATCGAGTGGAAGTAATTACCCACTTGCGCAAGGCTACGTAGTAGGTATAATAAATCATTACATATTTCGGGAGCTTACAACATTGTTATTGATTTGTGTTTTCTTACACTTGTACACCAGAAGCATAAAGATAGACAGAATTACATAAAAATACACATGTTGCATTCTTATTACTTAAAGTTCTGCCCGACAACCATGGAATGGATTTGTTAGGGCTGACTCAGCATTTCCTACTTTTCATATTATTATCTTGTTAATCTTGATTAGAATAAGTCAGCAGATCAAGAAGAGGCTAGGTAGTAGGTCTCTCAAACGCCCGTCGTAGAAGGTACCATCGCTTTGTTTTTCTGGCGATATGCAGCGATAAACTTACTCATTAAGGTGTCGTGATCGAAGGAAGGAAGTTGTAACTGGTTGGTTGGTTGGTATGATTTGAAATAATGGATTTACTACCAAAACACAAGGATAGAAAAAAAAATTACCGCGTTTCTCTGCGAAAATTTCAGTTGAATTTTTTTTTGGCGTCAGTACCTTTCTCTTCAGTAGCAGTCTTGATATATCTTGTGCAAAGATGACTTCAAATAAGACGTGATTATTCGTTCTTTAATCCGAGGAAATAGGAGAAAACTAAGACATTAACACACGACAGTACAGCAGTTGTTAGGAAAGCTGATAGTGCCTGCACATGTTACTTATTCAGGCGGCCATTGTTTATTAAACACGTATTCTGTTCGTACAATGGCTTTGTCTTCGTACGTTGTTTTGTTTACTTTGTTTGTGTTTTAATACATTCGTCGCATTTATTGGTTTATTAGCAAAGTTTTAAGTGATATACTAAAAACATACACACGAGTATTATTATAATATTAACACATAAGTCCGAGAGTCCAAAAATTCAGAGGTGTGCCCTCAGCCCTTTTTCAGATTCGATCTGCGACCACCGTCTAAATGTTAATAGCATCGTCTACCAAGAGGCAACAATGCACTTCTATTGATAATCAAACACCACACACAAAAACGAGGAAGGAATATATCATGAGGAGACCTTCAAACCATATCGATTTATAAGATGTTATTAAAGTCCGCCAACCTGCATTAGTGGATTATATGGCCAAACCACTCTCAATCGTACTCTTTATTGTAGAGGAGACCCGTGTCCTACAGTGGGACGTATATGGGCTGATACAGAACAAAGGAATAAACATACAAAGACGTTAACGTTTACGCCTAGCCTGTTCATAAATAACAGCATTCACTATTTATTGTGACTAAACATTGACTGGCATTTCACAGCTACCGTCATCCCGATCACACCAGTCACGATTTTTCTAATATTATTTAAAAATCTTAGATAGGATGAAATAAGATTGCTTGGTACCTACACCAAAGAACGTCACGTAAAAACATCTAAAAATTCAAGTCAACCCTATAATGAAGGTATTCGATACATTCCCGGCTAACGCTATCACCTCAAACACATTAATATTCCATTAAAACGAACATAAACATAAAATAACGTGAATCGACGCTTAGGCAATAAAAGCACAGCCAATATAGATGCCATCACGTACTTGGATAAGTATACGTAAGAAATATGGGATCAATTTGTTCTTTGTATCAAGGATTATATCTGTGAACGTAATTGAATCTATCTGATATCGGAGACAAAAATCTATAAAAAATCATCCAAAGATTGTTTGTAATAAATCGCCTGGCGATAACACCGCCAACTGTCTTCTTTAAGTTTATTTGTAACGTACGCTGTATTGTACGCTTTTGTTCATTTTGTGTGCAGTAAAAATAAATAAATAGAAAATCGGAACTATAGCTTATTTTTTAAGATATTTTATAGTGCGGTGGAGCTTCTAGTTTGTGTAATGAGCATCATACTTATAATAACTACCGTACTTCGAAACATTTAATATCAATTAAATCATTACTTTGTGTAGATTTTAAGAAGAGAATGGAGATTCTTTGAGTGCGGCCGTAAGTGTATCTTATTTTTCTAACATTTTGTGGTGTCATGTCTTCATATCGAAAACTCAAGAGCTCAATTACATATTTTGTACTAAAGTAAATAAATAAAGTAAATAATCTCAAATTCACCTTTCAACCAGATCCAATTTACTCCGTTTGTTTCTTTATAAACAGCATTAACAAAACCCCGCAGCCAAACAATTCATAATTCGAGGAACCCTTCTACAGCAAAATAAACCGAAGCTACAATCTGCTGAACAAAACTCAAGTCGGTAACGAAGCCTTGTACCAACAAAACTGATCGGATCTCGGACAGAAACATACTATTTGGAAACGAATCACGTATTGTCTTAGACGAAGTTTGACGCCGGGCCTTATCAGCAAACCCATCGGAAATCAGCGAATTTTAATTTTTGTTGCTTCGTTTTTTTTGGAGAATCAGTCATTCCTGATTTTGTGGGAAGTTCTTAAGGAGTAAATCAGCAGGTTCAAGGTATTTTTATGATGCTAAAGTACAATAGACATAACACGTACATCTTGTATTCTTTTCTTTTATCTCATCCTCTGTACTGTCCCATTAATTTTATGCTATATTAATCCAGTCCATCCAAAGGTTGCCTGGAAGCGATCACCGCCAATTGTTACCATACTTTTAATTTTGAGTATTTTACCTGTTTATTGTTTCTTTTTTCCAAAACTGGTACCAATTGAAGTGGAGTAAAAAAATATCAGCAACCCAGGCGAAGCTGAGACGGGCCGCTAGTTGTCTATAAAAATAGTAGTCGATACGAGCGGTTATAAAGTAAATTAGAATGACCGCACCCCGCGGTGTCGCATTGCACTATCCATTACGCTGATATTAAAGTGGATAATGTTTTCCATCGGAGACATTATTCTTCGTCGTGGTATGATGAATGTGTGTGCTCAGGAATGTTTTACATGGACTATATTTTCTTTGCTTATTACTTAGTAGTTAGTATACGATGTTAAAAACATGTGGATCGGAAGGTCGATGAGTATGTGTGAATGTTTAATTAATATAATATATCATTATATAATAATCATTGAAAATGACTAACTCGGTGGTGTAGTTGTACTACGGTACGATTACAAAGCTCGTATACGAGGTCATAGGTTCGAATCCAGGGTCGAGCAAAGCGATGTTGGATTTTTCTAATCATTTTATCAGTCCGGAATTAGAAATTTGTGCCCTATATGGGGATAGGCCCCTATCACATTGTGGGACGGAACATACGAGGCCAAATGTGGGTCTTGAACTCATGATTGCACCTCTGCCTATCCTTTCTGGGAAAAAAGGCGTGAGTTTAAGTATGTGTGAATGAATGCTAAATGAATTATAGAACAAAAACTGACCAAGACCTAAGTGAGGAATAGTCAGATAAAGAAACTATGTTGTTCAATCTCAGAGCAGAAATAGTTAATTTTACGTATAAAGTATATTATTTACTCTGTGACTTATTGATTTGGACTTGGCACAGAAGTCGTTATTATACTAGAGTGGTGAGTTTGTATAGCGAAAACGTATCCCTTTGGTAAAGAAACATATAACTCTGTAGATTTCTGTCTCACAGTATTCGTAAATCAACCGCTATTGGAGTGCATCGGAGCATTTAATGAATTTGGTCAATGCCCGAATGGACTAGCGCATGTTATAGGTATAGTATTTTTATTCACTTATTTAAAATTTGTTTAAATTGAAGTGATTATATTTTTTTTTATTTCATTAGTAGAAATCTTACCATATCGCTTTCAAGTCTTTATATTTTAATTTAGTTTAAAATTTGTGACATGCTAGTATCCTTATGGGACTAAATGAGAATAATTTTGTCTTTATATTCAATGTCTATTCTTTGGTACAATTTCTTTCTGATTAACTAGATTAGTATTTTAGATTAAATTCGTACTATTATGATTTCAACTCGTTTTTTATTCATTTCGTTGCGAATTTATGACATGCTAATTTCCCTAGGGAACTTGACAAACTTCAATGAATAATCATCATCTATACATATAAATAAAATTGAAGTGTCTGTTTGTAAAGTGAAAATAAAAAAATGTCCTACTACATATCGTTATATACACGATACGTACTACGAAAATGATCTTTAAAAAATTTTTGTCTGTCTGTCTGTCTGTTTGTTCCGGCTAATCTCTGAAATGGCTGGACCGATTTTGACGGGACTTTTTTTGTCAGGTAGCTGATATAATAAGGAGTAACTTAAGCTACATTTGTTTAAGAAAACATCTTTTATTTTAGAAAAATAATGTTTTTGTTAAATTCCACGCGGACGAAGTCGCGGGCACAGCTAGTCTTCAATATATCAATATTTAGTATCTATTCTATAGTTTTAATTCGCTACAGCAAATGGTGAGTAGACAGATTCTCTTTATAAATATCTGAACATTACGTCACCATCATTCCCAAGAGATAAAGAAGTGCATAGCAGAAATATTTGTCTGATAAAAAATAACAACCCCTTGTAACACACAATATTATCAAAGAATGTTATCTGCAACTGAATATTGGCCATTAAAATAGTTGACGATAAACAAGTGGTAAGATCGATAGCTTTCATGTAGTAGAACTAACTTCCAAGAGATCTCGGGTTTCTTCATCATAAGTTCATAACTTTTGCATCTAATAATGATAAGATAATTAACGGTCATATCAGTTATCTATCGCAACAGTTATGTTAGAGTTATTTTAAAATCGGCCCACATATTTCTTTCGGGTCTGGGTGTTACACCGAAAAGTCTCTAGTAGTTCCTGATGCCCACGACACAAGACTTGATCTTAGTGTGGGGTCAGGACTATGTACGTGACTGTTGGGTGCTATTTAAAGAAGATTTATGCATTGCAGAAATATTTGTGGTTATAAAAAATAACAAACCTTTTTAACTGTACACAATATTGTCAAAGAATAATAACTGTAAAAAAATCATAATATTGACAATTAAAATAGTTGATAATAAACAAAGCGGTAGGATAACTTTCATGTAGTGAACAAACTTCCAAGCGAACTCAGGTTTCTTCATCATAAGTTCATAACTTTTGAAACTAATCTAATATATAAAATTCTTCTGTCACGGGGTGCGTAATCGAACTCCTCCGAAACGGCTCTACCGATTCTCATGAAATTTTGTGAGCATATTGAGTAGGTCTGAGAATCGGCCAACATCTATTTTTCATCCCCCTAAATGTTAGGGGTAGTCCACCCCTAAATATTTTATTTTTATTTTTTAGACAAATTTTTAATTTCCATTTTTTTATGATACAACATACAAAAATACATACAATCCTCAATTTTCACCCTTCTACGATCAACCCTTATTTTTTAATAGCCATTTTAGTAATTTAATCATTTTTCCTCTCCGGTCGAAAACTGATCAATCGTCATTTAATTAGTTATCCCCGCCAGATGTCTACAGGTGTCACTTCTGACCCAGTAAACAGCACGGAGTAGGGATGAGAACGAAGCCGGTCTCCTGTTTCTTTCACACAATAAGATTATTGTTTATGCATCAAGTGTAGTAGTAACGTTGACAATTATTATTTTGCTATCTCAGTGTAACTCTCATATTAACTATTAATAATTCCTATTATATATATTAGATTATATGGATGTTTATGGAGAGAAGGGACATAAAGTAAAATAGAATCGAAGGTACGGGAGGGGGCTGGGATAGATGACAGATTTGTTAGGACGAAATGTAAATGCACGTTATAAAACGGGATGGATAATAAAGAGAATGGACGGGACGGATTGGGAAGAGACTGAACAGGCGGATGAGACGGGATAAAGCCGGACAGTAGGATAGCTACGTCAAGTTTAGGCATACAAGAGTTTATACGAAAAACAACATGTATTTGGTGTGGAGTGGAATCAAAAAATATATGCACCCAGGCGAAGCTGGGTCGGGCCGCTAGTAACAATATAATTATCAGCCGCTTCAATCCATCGTAATAGTTACATACTCGAGTTCATTAAGAAACCTATGAAAATTAAAATGAAAGTATTTTGTTCTGTATCTGTATAAGACGATATACGTCCCACTGCAGGGAACGGGCCTCCTCTATAGTCAAGAGTGGTTAGTTCATATAGTCCACCACGCTGCCCTAGTACGGGTTGACGGACTTTACAACCATAAACATTCTTACAACTCGCTATTATATGCAGGTTTGCTCACGTTTCACCGTACCGTTACGGTGCGTGGTGATTGACTATCAATAGAGATATGACTTCGAAAAGTCAGAGGTGTGCTCAAGAATTTGAACCCGCGACCACCGTGAACATGAAGGCTACCGGGTCTGCTCCGTTATCATCTGGAAAGATTTTGAAAATAAAAAAATTACATTCGTAACATCCTGAATTATACATATTTAATGAATTATATAAATTTCACACGTGGTCTCCTAACTAGCCTGTAGAAAGGGTCCCTAACAAACAAAATAATTCTATGCCTTCCAGTTTACATAATTGTGAAACTCGACTAGTAAATAAAAATGTATTCCTTGGAGTACATCGGATTCGTTTAAATACACTCAAATCCTATATCGTCGTTTTACATCGATACGGGCCGGGATTGAATGGGTTACGTAGATACGAATGTTCTGTGCAGTTGACATCTCACAAACTATCTGTACGATACGTGGATCGGTTATTTTAGGTTTCTCCGTTTTGGCTAGGAGCTAGGATCCATTTTTAATATGAGCGTTTTTTTATGTTTTGATGTTGAAAGATTTTGTGCCCCAATTGGTTATGACATAGATGTAAATCGAGAAGAGTCGAATCAATTCATACACAAAGCCTATTTTTGAGAGAGACATAAATATTTGTTTCGAATCTGATTGTTTGGCCTGAAGTCTCAATATTCCTTTCGTCTCCCGTTTTTTCCGTCTCATTCCCCTCCCATTTTAGGAGGCCGGCAACACGTCTACGAAACAATTCTAGAGACAACTGCAATCACTGATTCATAAAACATTACTTATTCATGAAACTGCTAATCAACCACATAAACGTTAATTGCTTAAATCATTTTCAGAGGAGATAAAAGGTTCAGTAAGTTTTGGTATTCATAATATTTTCTTATACATATGTATTTTAACAACTATTGCCACTTTACAGATAAAAGTGAATTCATATGATTTATTCATTCAATAATTTCAAACGTTCAGCTGTACGACGTCCGCATTTTTCTGCTTATTTGCCGATACAAGGGTCTCGACCATTAAATAGTTGATTAGTGGCTTTTGACGTCTATGAATAACAATTTTATGTCAGCTCATAGTAACGGGATTTAAAAACTGCGTAACAAACAGCTATAAAAAAAAACGTTACAAATATTCAAATAGAAATCAAAAATGACCCTAGCTGTTAGCCTACAAACCAGTTATCAGGTCAAATACATGGTCTCACAGGGTCACCTACTGTACAGTGGGTCTACAAGCGATCAGAATACTGAGTTGTTGTTACACGATGTTAAGTCGCCGACATGAATAATTCAACGCGCAAATTACACTTTAGTAAGTAGATTAAATCGTATGATGTACCGTGGGTGAATTTTTAAATTCGGATTAAGTATGGTAGCGGAGTATGGAATTATATAGGAGTAGATGATGTATATTCACGCCTGTATATACAAAGGGATTGGCAGAAATGTCATCAATAACACCCATATTTTACTGATCTTATTTCCATCCCTGATATGGTACGAAGCGAGCACATTGCAAAGATTTATAATCTTAGCTTATTTATGAAATATGAAATTAATAACCACAATACTTTGTATTTTTTATCACACCTATCAACATCCTAAGCAGGATATAATATGATTGCAAATAGTAACAGTGTTATTTTATTAGGATGGATTCTACGCCACACTATTATTTGTATTTTTGCACAATAATTTCATTAATATATAAAAATATTCCAATTCCGGATAACGTGTTTTTTGAACAGACATCGAAAGAAATTTTAACTTATGTACTCGCGATTCACAACTTAGTACCTATATTAGGCACTATTAATACTGTTTCATGCCCCAACGAATTTATCTTATTGCAATTACCATTAAAACTGTGACTTCGAATCCCGAGTCGCGCAAATTGATATTGAACTGTTCTATTCATTATAAGCCCGAAGTCAGGAATTTGTGCCCAATATGGCGATAAGCTCGCCCTCTATCACATCGTGGGAAGGAAAATACAAGGCGAAATGTGGGTGTCCTTGTACCTCTGGCTACCCCTTCTGGGAAAAAGGAGTGAGTTTATTTATGTATGTGAAACTAACCCATTACTCCATTGAAAACTCTACATCCGTAGAATAGGTAAGAAATACCAAAACATCCGTTCGCAACCCAAAGAACTATCCACAAATTCCTTTTTAAAGTACAATTGAATTTGACCTGATTCAAAGACGAGTCGAAACGAGCAACTTCACTAACCTAACTCTTGAGAACAAGAATAATATCCTTGCTTATATTTTTCTATAAATACCGATCTTCGGCTTTCATTATTCGAAGTAGATTTTATGGCTAAGGGTAAGTAACATTTAATTTGACAATATCCGTGGCGCAGTTGTATAGACCCCGCCTGTGAAACGAGATGGCGCGGGTTCGTTCCCCAGGCCGAGACACGTGAACCGTGAGGCCCACAAGTATTTATCTCAGGTCTGGGTGTTGGTGAGACCGAAAAGTGTCTTATAGTTTCTGATACCCACGACACAAAACTAAATTGATCTTAAAGTGGAGTTAGCGCTATGTATGTGACTTTGGGTGTATTTATTTATTTATATCCGCCTTGCAAGAAACTTCGGTTTCCATTATTTGAAGTGTGTTACCAAATTTTTCTTCGTGGCCAGGAGATAGTAACTTTAATTTTAAGACCAAGGCCGGTCGCGACTAAACCTCTGGCTAATAATTTGAGTGGTTTACTGTTCTGGTAGAATTATGAACGGCGTCTTGGCAATTCTTTGTTCTTTTAAAATTCCGACGTAGTCTCTTACTGTGAGTGCGGACGATGCTGTAGGCATTTTATTTGTATTCTAGATTACTTTTAGTTTATGTGGCTTGTTATTTACTTAAAATTATACATACAGGACACGCCTGCACGCCTGATATTATAAGCTGAGATGAAATTAGCCAAACCCACAATTTGTTAAAACTTTCCGTCCCAAGATGTGATAAAAACTTAGTTATAACAGCGTAAATAAATGCTATACAGTTCGAATTATATACTTTACATTTCAGACATTTATGTCCTTATCCATAGACAGTTTTAAAACCCATTTCAGCTATCGAATGTTTTGTCTTCTTCGCACAAACTGAATTCAAACGTTGTTTAAAAGGAACAAAATATTCGCTAACTAAAGCTTTCAAAACTGTATGAATAAGGCCGTTAGATAAAGATTTACCGACAAGATAACTCGACCAAACAGACGACACTTCATTTCCGACAAATATAACTCATATGTAAAAACCTTTTGCAATTCCGTAATGCAAGTCTCATCTGCATGGCTTTTATCGGACATATACTGAGTAAAACGTGCATAATTCCGCTCCATATCTCTTACACCTTTGTGCATTAAGTTTTATAGTGCTAGATGCAATGTTTAAAATGTTAGTAATACGCGCTAAAGGTCAAACAACGTGCGAAGAGATTGCTTTTAATTTTGTTTTGAATAGATATTTATTTGTGTTGTAGATTCCTTTATAAGACTAAGACTTTGTTAACAAAACTTTTATTCAGAAAAATTTTATGCCTAAATGCTTTTTTTTTGTATTAAAATGGTTGCTTTTTAAGTCATTGTATTTGCCCAAGAATAAAACATGAAGTATAGAAGGATTTAAAAAAGCCACTTAATGAGGACAGTAAGACACACACGTTTGAAGGTGAATATATCAAGTTAAACTGTATTGTAATCAACCAATTTACGTCCCACTGGAGGGCACGCGCCTCCACTACAATCAAGAGTACGATTGAGAGTAGTTAGGCCACATAGCTGGACTATTGCGGAATTTACGTACCATAGATTTTTTTTGCAAACCGCTATGGTTGCAGATTTCCTTACGATGTTTTCCTTCAACGTGTAGGTATAGTGCGTGGTGATTGCTATCAATTCACACATGACTCCGAAAAGTTAGAGTTGTGGCCTGGGATTCGAACCTGTCACCAACGTGGCCATGTTGGCAGCCGCGATTATAATAAAATAAATAAAGAATGAAAATGCAAAAAAGTAAGACAAAATAAAAACCAGTTAACAATGATTATATAGCCTTAACTTAAGGTTACTCTGTAATCAAGCAGGGTCACAATCGAAGGTTTGATTATAGTAAGCTTACTTCGAATCAATAAAAGCATCAATAAATGACCAACAAAACTTTTATAACACCACGAAATACGTCAATAGTGGTCAGTGGAATATTTTGTATTATTATTAAATTGTTTGTCAACCATAAATAAAACAGAAAAAATTTACTAAATTTTAGAATAAGCTGTAATTACAAGTTTGATATACTCTATACTTCGACACGACGACGAATGTTCGAAAATCGTACGTAAAACTATAAAAATATGCCTAAATACTTTACAAAATATTTGAATCCTCTATCGTACGTCATAACCTAAAACTATGTTTGAAATGATAAGTTTCATAAAGAATAGTATTAATTTATAAAAGTGGATAACTTTTATCTTATACATGGACGTCATAGTCCGAACAATCGAATATTGCGTCGGAGTACAGGAGTAACCCCTAGATCTTTACCACGTTCACCTGAATTTTGCCTAATTAAAGCGGAGATAGCAATCAATAAACCATATCGTAATTAAATCAATGAAACGCACGTTATTAAGACGCGACGAGCATAAATAATGCTAATCAGTTGGTCTCAAACAGCTGCGTTATTCATCGTCGCCCGCCTACAACACTTGTTTCAATTTGTAGATTAGATTTGAATACGATTTACTAAGATGTTAGGAGTGATTTCGTACTAAGTTTGGCTGTTAGTCGCGTTGTACATCTGGTTAACTGGTGGTATTTACGGTATTAAGGAATGAAAGAGGAAAGTGGTGCTACTTTCACGCAGAAACCTCTTTTAACAAACTATTTTGCCGTCGGGTTTCTTTTGATTAAGGGTTTATCGAGAGTCAATCAATAATTTCCTTCCTTACAACCGTTTAAACACCGGCAATAATTACAATTTCCATAGTTTAAGCATGAACCACAATTATGTAGCTTTTATGCATCCTGTTTGCTCATTTAGGCCTGATACTTATTTCACGACAAATAAATGCTGTTTAAATCAGCAAAGAGTTACAGTTGTACCCCATACGAGTCATAACTATTATTGAAAATGAAAAATAAGTCAATATTTCTTCCTAATTTTCCAATTACGTTTAACAACAAATAACAATGATATTAGACATCGTAGATTTGAAATTAACAATAGTGAGCTCTCACTTCACGTCATTCGTAATTTTGAATAACTTTATTCCATTATTGATAGACATATTGTTACCCAGCATAATAAAAAAATATCTAGCATTATTGAAATAAAAAGCGTTGTATTAGCCAGTTGTATTACAGTCATTGACTGCGTGTCGAGAGACAGCTTTCACTTAAACTTAAACTGAGCACCGGGTCGTAATTATAGGCGTTTGCTTGTAAATAAACCACAACGGGCTTATTCAAAGACTGTTTCCAAACCTATTTTAAGTCTTTTGTTTCTTTCAAACAACTTTTGAATTCGGTTTGAGAGAAGACAAAATATTCGAGAACTTAAATCGATTTTAAAACTGTTTATGAATAAGGTCGTAGTTATAAGTAGGTGGCCTAATAATGTTTTAGTACTTACTTTTTAAGATCTCTGCAATAGTAAGAACAATAATCGGAAATGTGAAATTATGTCTGATCGTAAGATTAATGTTCAACGGCCCGATGATATGACATTCGTATCCACCGGATTCTGACTAGACACTGTTGCAATCACTATCAATGTGAAATACATACTTTTTAATTCAGTTTGACGGACGAAAACAAACCATTCGACAATTAAATAAATAAATAAATACACCCAACAGTCACATACATAGTCCTGAACCCACACTAAGATCGAGTCTTGTGTCGTGGGTATCAGGAACTACGAGAGACTTTTCGGTCTCTCCAACACCCAGACCCAGAAGAAATATTTGTGGGTCGCACAAACATTTCTCTCGGTGCGGGGATCGAACCCGCGGCCTCTCATTTCATAGGCGGCGTCTAACCACCTGCGCTACGGAGGCTGTCAATTAAATAGACTTTAAAAATGTTTATGAATAAGTCCACTAGTCTTTAATCAACAAAATACGGTGTATTGTTGATCGAAGCCACTATTATATAGAGTATATCAGTCCCTTTATTTTAAACAAAATATCATGTTTGCTTCCAAACAGGAGTACCTAGGCAGTGACTTCCTGAGTAATTCGACAGTTTAATGATCATATTTACATTCAAAATGTAGTAGAGAACGAGCCTTTGAAGTAAAAGCATTGCTTGTTAAGAAAAAGCATTGCCTATGAACCCAGGATTTCACGGTTCACAGCCCCTACACGATACTTCTAGAATCTAGGTCAATGAGACGGTTAATACAAGTATTCAGCCTTAGTTCAAACTGTCTGCAACCTACAATTTCACTCTACCACCTTGCATAAGATCTACCTATGACGCATTAACATATGACACATGTAATATCGATCTAATCTTTTCTAATGAAAACCGCTTTCTGAACCAGGTGGTAGATAAAAAAATACTGAATCTATATGCTGGGTGTCCTTTGCTTACACCTCCTGGGAAAAAAGGGCGTTTACGTATCTATGTATGTTATATCGTATATAGGAAATCTTATATGTATATAAAAAATAAACAATACCGCTGATTTCTTAGCTATTTATTTGTAAATTGATTGCAAACCTATTAATATAAATTATAATACAAACTTTTGCTATTTAGTCGTAAATTGATTGTCAAACACGAAACATATTACATAAATTATTTACAAAAAGGCAACATTAGATAAAATCAGCATAATACAGCCCTTAAGTGGATAACAATGCCTGGCCTTTTGAAGTAAACTAAATTATATCTCCGGGTAGGATCAGAATAATCTCGGCAAAAAAACTGTTTTGTATTGGATTTAGATACGGAAGTCTGTTATCTAACTTTTATTACGGCTGATTTCGTGGTATAAATAGACCCAAAAGCCATATACATATACGAATCCTGGGTCGTGAGTATCAGAATCTACAAGAGTCTTTTTGGTCTCCCAACACCCAGACCCGAATCAAATATTACGTGCTTGGTAGAAAAAATGACTGCCTCGGTGGCGTAGTTGTACTACGGTGCGGTTACAAAGCTGAGGTCTCGGGTTCGAATCCCGGGTTGGGCAAAGTGATATAGGATTTTTCTATTCATTATCAGCCCAGAGTAAGGAATTTGTGCTTGATATGGCGAAAGGCTCGCATCCTATCACATCGTGGGACGGAACATACAAGGCGAAATGTGGGTGCACTGGCACCTGTGCCTACCCCTTCTGGGAAAAAGGCGTGAATTTATGTATGTATGTATTAGGGATGTTGCGGATGTCGATTTTTTCACATCCGCGGATGCGGATGCGGATGCAGATTTTCAAAGGCTCACATCCGCGGATGCGGATGCGGATGCGGATGCGGATGTTTAACATCTCATATAAATATAGTATATGAATGAATATTGAAATTAAACTATTACTTACGGATTTTATCACTTACTAATATTTATCGATTTATCTATGTTATTTTTTTATATTTTTTAACCTCCCGATATTTCGATTACTTTAAAGGATTCATGGTCACGGGGCGGAATTTAAGTACCCGTAATTTACAATTATTAAATTAAAAAGTTAATTTAAAACGTTAATCTGTTTTTGCATTTCAGTCTACGCAGAAGAAGCTAACTGTGTCTGGATGTCGGGCAGTTGGTCTTTTGGATTCCGATATAATTAAGTGTAAAATTCGAGCCCATGCTTGTGCAAGGTTTTAGCCATCTTCTCTATTGATAATTATATGCATTACCTTCGTTTTGAGTAGCCCCAAGAGCTCGCAAAAGAACACCGTTTCATTTATTAAGTATAACGCCGGTCCGCCTTTTCTGATAACAAGGCGTTTAGGAAGAGGTTGGTAAATTAAACCCACGCTGCAAATAATTGTTCGCTAGGATTACTACTTATTGGAGTGGATAAAAATCTTTGTACTATCGACAATATCTTTAATTCCTCTCGATAAACACCACTTAAGAGGATTTTCATCCACATAGACTCTTTTTTTATTGGGGTAAGAAAGAAATATTTTTGGAGTACAGCTTCAGTGCTACCATTTTCTGGTATTTCTCGACTCTCATTTTCACTAGAAGAATCTATTATCATAGCAACAACAAACGCGTCGGATCATGTCACTATTTATTTCGCTCCCATTGGTCAATGTCACGTCCGAATGGCGTTGCCAGGTTTAGTTATTGAAAATTCGAAGAATTCGAAATTTTGAGTTCTTCAGCGGGACGCCAATTAAAGAAGAGACAATTATATATTTTTTTGCTTTCACAAATTATTACTCTCCCTCTTTCTAGCAGCATATACTTATTACCTACATAGAAAAACGTCGCGTCTTTGGAGGCTCTCAAAGACAATAGCCGTTTTTGGTTATTAGTATAATAATGAAAGCGCAGCTCAATCAGACCAAGTACTATATCTCTCGAGGCTTCAATTTATAAGGCGCCATGGTTTCTTAGCATGCATACATACATAAACTCACGCCTTTTTTCCAGAAGGGATAGGCAGAGGTTTCTTACCTTACTCCAAATATTTCAAAAATGTACACAAATCGATTTTAATTTTTCCTCTAGCGTTTACTATGGGTGTACATCAAGTTATTCCTTATATTCTCAGACTATAACTATTCGATTTACCAGAGCGATCTTTATCGCCAAAATGAAAAATTATATTATCCGTCTTTGCACATGAATTTTGACAAATTATGCTCGCTATAATGCTCGAAGAGAATTATGTGAAGTTAAGATGCGTTTTTCTTTTGAATTACATATACATATCGTAAAAAAATCGCCAGTTATGCTCTCTAAGCCGCATGAAACTTGAAATTGTTACTAAAGAATTTTCATTGGAGCTAGCTAATATTCACTAAGACATAAGTTCACTAACAGTATTTCCTTGCACATGTTTTACCATCTAAAATAAGAAAGGAATTCGTGAACTAACCGCAAGAACTTATTCAAAGCCCTATATTTTTTTTGGAATCAGCCTATCGAAACTACTTTAGAATCGAAATAGATACTAAGTAGGTAAATAATTGTAGGAAAACGCGAAATACAGTACGGATTATAAATAAAAGTGTGTAACATTTCGTTTTTTATTCGTTCTAAGAACGGTGGTCAAAAAGCGGGACATTTGGCGTCCCGCCGAAGGTTCAATCGGGACACGTTACCAAACCCCTGAAAAGCGGGACACCTGGCAACACTACTTCCGAACGGCACGCGCCATTAGCCGGCACCGCCAAATTTCTGTCTTGTCTCATTTTGTATTACATCCGCATCCGCATAAAACATCCGCATCGATTATTGCGGATGCGGATGCGGATGCAGATGTCCAAATTTATGCGGAAGTTCCGCATTTGCGGATGCGGATGCGAATATCCGCAACATCCCTAGTATGTATGTAGAAAAAATGTCCTAGTGTGGTGATCGAACCCGCGGCAAGGTTTCACAGCCAATACCCATCTGCGCCACGGAGGCTGTCGGTATACAAATAGATGGATGCTGGGTACAAAAGACTATAGCTATATGAAACGAGATACCGGCATACCGCAGGTTTCATATTAAGACAATGTTTGATTTTGGTCTAGCTGTCAAGTTCGCAATGTTCGTCGCAGTTTCAAAGGAACAGAAATGTAGACGTCATTGAACCTTCGTCAATCACGCGGACAACGAAAGTGACCGCAAAAAGGATATCTTATTACTTTTCTGACGTACAAAAGTTTCCAGGGCGTACCAGACAAACTATAGTCTAGACCTCTAGACTGTAGACTGTAGAATTAATAACTCTACCAAAAATTATTTTATTTTATTAATATTTTATACTGAAATTTTTAAACATAACAACTCAAAATAATTCATTTTTTTTATTGCAATGGGGAGACGAGCATGCCGTTTGCCTGATAGTAAGCGATACGACCACTCGTGAAAAGTAGCAAAACCAAACAACACCTTGAATTACAAATCAATTCTTGTCACTCTCTCCTCTCACCTATGAGAGACCTACCAACGGTAAAACCAACAGTAAAATTATAACATAAAAACATCTAATACAAGAGATAAGCGCGACAAAGGCTTAATTGATTATTGAATTAGAACAAAAGATCCTTTTGTTTGCTCTCTATGAGCTCATTATCTACGGTTTATCCTATCCGCCGATATCAGCCAATATTGAACTCGATGGACGATAGCGCGTGATTAGCGGTATCAATGATACTTTATTAATACGCAATTTACTTTGTAATATATGTACGCTCATACTTATATTTTCGAAAGGCAGGCAGACTATAGTGACTTGCATGTCCACCTGTCAACGGTCAAATGTAAATTTTTAAAATATACCCTATTTCTATTTACATTAGGCTGTCATATTGACATTGACAAGCCGCTAAATGTCAAAATTGAGGGTCGGGACGTTTGAGTACGCAGGGTTATTTTATGTTTGGACGTTCGTGGTCCGAAGTAAGTTATCTTCTAAAAATCAATACTATTTGCTATTATACTAATCCTTTATGCTATTATACTAATCATTCACTTCGTACTTAGTCTATGGTTTCGACGTGCGATAAAAGATTCGAACATTTAGTGCAGTACCTAGGCTTTGTACAGTTTTACATACGACGTCCAAACATTCGAACTTCGTGCCAAATCACAGAGTAACCCTAAGGTTAAGCTAGCATATACATCTCATTCAACTAGTGTAACACGACAGAAGACCCATGTTTTCAGTCCCAAATGTAATAAGAATTAAGGACAAAAGGAGAACTTTAGCTGTGCTGGGCACAAATTGCAGACCCGGGCAACGTATTTTAAAGATAAGTACAGTTATATCTATAGATAAATTACAGTTCATGCACCCTACCGCTAAATCAATGAGGCGAATATTTAACGGGATTCAATTGAAATAAATCTTCAAGGTGTTATTAATAAACCGTAGACGATAAACAAGTCAGTTCGTCACGGACCGAAATGGCGAAAGCGCGAAAATTTTCGCTGCTCAACAAAATCTATACACAGATAAATGATTAAGAATTTAGAGATTTAATTTGATTTTAAGCAAGAAAAATCCAAACTTCTTACCAAATTGTGTAAGTAGAAATGGCCAAATGCTATAAATACATCCTTTGGCATCGACATTTTTTTTACACTTTGATCTTAGCCAAAAGGCCGAGAAGCGATTGGCATCGACATAAAATACCATAATTTGAATTTCATATTTTGAATATCGAATACTCACTTATAATACCACAAGAGCTTCAAAATTATCGGGTATTTCCCGATAGGTTCGTTGCAAACAAATGAAGGAGTCAAGTTTTTCAGGTTAAAAAATCACGAGCGCGAAGCGCGAGTGATTTTTCCTGAAAAACTTGACGACTTTATTTGTTTGCAGGGAACCTTGAGGGAAATGCCAGATAATTTTGAAGCTCGTGTGGTATTCGGGGGATTATTTTTTCGTCCCAAATGTCGGCCAATAGAATTGCACCATGAGACGAAATGTACAGTTAACAAATAAGAATTTCATGTGGACGGAGAACAAACTCCAAATCGACTCATTTTCATGCAAAATCTCCAATTTTCACAATTGAATTCAACCTGTCAGTTTGTCGTGTGGTTAATTTGACTAGATCATGTTTTGTTTTTTATATATAGCAACTACCAGAGAAAATTTTCAAAAAATTATCAGTATAATACCATGTAGGTTGTACCACGTGACGTCGAATGGTGCAATTCTATTGGTCGATATTTGGGTCGGAAAAATAATCACAGTAAAATAAACTTATTTTGTCTGCCTTGCCTTATTTCTTATTTTAAACCCAAAATATACTTTTTTTAAGATAATTTCATGCCGAAGTATCTTTTGTGTATCACACTCAAATAGAAAGCTGCAATGTAAATAAAAAACTAACAAGGAAGGTTCTGTGGCAGCCAAGAATTCGCAAAGAAAATTTTGCAAATATTTTAGAGATTTATTAGCAAGCCAGCTGGATCAAGCTAGTTGCGACGGGGCTTTTATCATATTGCGACCTCAACGTTTTGTCCCAAACTAAGAAATTTCCAGAAAAGGTAACCTCAATGTGTGTATCTGCCTAGCATGTTTATTTTTCTCTTTCATTTCTTCTTGGAGGTCGTAACTGTTTTTTTTTTTTTCTTTTTCTCCCGCCAAACTGAAGAAAAAAATCCCTATTATGTTCCGTTCCGAAGGACATTAGATGGTTAGATCGTATGTTTCAAGATGACAAGCGCAGTGGAATGCCAATGCTTTGTAATTAATATTATTGTTTGGTTTTGCTACTGACCATGAGCGGTATAGCTTACCATCATGAATAGCATGCTGTTCTCGCAATAAAAAATATGTTTCGAGCTATATAAAGGTGATGTTTACTATTGTAAACATATTTAAATATACTAACGACTGAACATACTCTGAAGCGTCAAGTACTTATATTGGAGCTAACAAATTATACAAGTATAATATGTGTTAGCCGTGGAGCCGGTATTTGGAGTTCATTTACCTTCAATACAATAACAATTGTGATTACTTCGCCACGGAGCGATTGAAGTATCGCGCCGGCCGAAATTATTAGTTGACTTACGATGATGTAGACTGAGATATATCTGGATGTGGCAAAGATATTATAACATTTAAATTACAAAGTATAATAACTGTATGCTTCATGCGACTTCCAGCCATACTCAGAAGTTTAAACAAGAATATACATTTGAATAATGTTTACCTTCATACGTGTACCTATATCTTATTAGCCTTTACAGGTGGCCTATAACATCGCTCTTATACAAGGCACTCCTGGGCAAATAATTACTATTATTTTGTATACTATTTATTTTTGTATAAATTGTATTTCAGCCACTGAATTCTTTTTAATATACACACTAAAATGTATAAAAGTTTTTTTACGAACTCTTATCGACATTCGATTACAATAAATCAGACTCAGACAGATTAAATTAATCTTTATATGCCATCTTGTCGCTAATATGCGTCACCATTAAATCTATAACAAATTATCAATTAGCGTGACTTTTTAATAATTACCAATTTTTCCAAAGCCTTTGTTATAAACGTAAGGCCTACAGAAATATATCAGGGGTAAAGACTGTGCACTGTACTCTATCAACCCCATATACGTCCCTCAGCATGGCATGAGCCTCATCTAAAATTGAGAGGGATAGGCCATATAGTCCACCATGCTGGCTTCGTGCGGTTTGGCGGGCTTTACATACTACTAAAATTGGTATAAATTGCTGCGGAACGTTTCAGTTCAAAAGCAAACGCTATATTTGTGACTACTGTGACTATATAATTAAGTTTAGGGACATCATATAAATGTCAGAATTCTGTGTAGAACAGTAATATCTGTCTTAGACTCCAATTTTATTACGCAAAATATGATTCCAAGTCGCAAACCAAATTTAAGTTATCATGATCTTGGTAAACTGAGGTGAAAACACAATGACATACATTTGATGCTACGGTTTTATATGTACAGATAACAAAATATTTTAAGTAATATCGTAATTTATGGGTATTTCGTATGACTTATATTACAAATGATTAATCAATTTGATCTCATCTTTCATGACAATTTTTTCTCGAAAGTCGTCACTATACCCATAAAATAATTTCTAAGTATTTGTTCTAAGTTCTCACACGCTCTAAGTACGTAATATCTGAAAAATTATAAGTTTCGCAGTATACACGGACAAGCACTTAGGAACGTGAAGTTTTTGCCCATTTCGCAATATCCATTCGTCTTGATTATCTTTTATACAGCTTTCGTGGCGCAGTTATACACTGGCAATGAAACGAGAAGCCGCGGTTCCGATCCCTGATTGGGTACAAATTTTCGTTTGCTTCACCTATTTGTTTCGAATCTGGATGTTTGTGAGGCTGTAAAGTTTCTCGTCGTTTCTGATACCCACGACACAAGGCCTGTATCTTTGTGTGGAATCAAGAATATGTATGTGACTTTTGGTTGTAACCTCTTCCCTAATATTATGTTGTCACTCGTCACTCTGTTGTCATGCTGTTGTCAGAATATTAGGATTGGTTTTTCTCTCCTAACCTTTTGTAATAATGGTCATGTTAATATTATTAAATGAATATTTATTGTTTATATTATAAATAAATAAATAACACCCAACAGTCACATATATAGTCCTGACCCCACACTAAGATCGAGTCTTGTGTCGTGGGTATCAGAAACTACGAGAGACTTTTCGGTCTCACAAACACCCAGACCCGGAAGAAATATTTGAGGGCGACACAAACATTTCTGTCGGTGCGGAGATCGAACACGCGGCCGTAGAATTTAGAATAGGGCAGCACGAGGGGTGGGTTGGGAGGAGTGGAGGGGAAGTGGGAGTGTCGCACCTCCCCTGGTACCACTCCCATGAAAAGGTAACGCACTATTCCTGAGAAATATCTATTATAGCAACCTAACCTTCAAAACACTTGTTTTCAATACAAATTAGCTTCTGCATCGTCTCCGGCGCTACGGGATGTTCAGCCCCTTCGCCCTTGCGTAACAAAAGATGCTCACCTCCGCAGCTTCGGCTTGCTGGTCGCCTCCGGCGACCAGCCTCAGCCGCTACGGCTCGCACGGTTGCCTATCCTTCGTTACAGCGGGCGGGGGCTGCTCTCCCTCCGCGCCTCCGGCTTTTTATATACACTCTAGGGTCGGTACCCAGAAGACTACGTGAAGTCGGGGTGTTCCGAGTCGGTTTTGGGGCACAGTCGACCTAACTGATCCATAAAGTGGGTACACTAATTTTCTTCTGAAGATAATGTTTCGGACGTTAAAAAACAACTAAACATAAGCAGATCAATTCAACCTTTCTAATTTATGGGTCTATCGGAGATGCGACAATGCGGCAGCATACCACGTAAAAAATCACCTATTAATCCCATTACCCGATCATCATGTAGCCATATTCATAATGCCCGGGCAATGTGATAAATAGGTGAGTTTAGATTGTAATTAATCACTTGGCCCGATATGGCTCGGCAATATTCCTACTGCCCGGGCATTATGAATACTGCTCGCATTAATCACTTGGCCCATAACATATACAACACGGTTGCCAATTGGCAGTCATAAAATTATTACGATATTGCAGTTTTAGTATGAGACATCTTTAAACAAGAATGCAGTTGTTATATTAATTATGAGTTGTGAAATAGATGCTATTTATTATTATTCTCTATCATATAGCACGCAATAAAAATATACAGCAATGCACTTTATTTTGAATTACAATAAAAATGATCGTAACATTATTTCAATTGTTGATGTAATTCCAATCATTTAAAACATAATATGACAAAATTACGTACCTTCTGCAAACTTATAGAAGTTCTTAATGAGTAAAATAAAATATTATGTAAATATTCTACGCTTAGTGTCCTTTCGTGGGCTTGGGCCTTGGGTAGCTAACATTTTATTTGTCGACAATATGTATATTTTAAAGTCACGACATTTTATATATTCGAGTAAACAAGAAATAATTGTAAACAAACACCCTAACAAATAAGTCAAAAGGTCGTGCCGTGAATTAGAACCCTTGTCCTAAGTTTCAGCAGTCGGATCCATTACAATAAGTTCAACGCCCCTTTTCTAATCAGCTGACTAATACCATTAAACATGTTTATCCAATAAATTCACGTTAACTATCGAAAGAACGTAAACGAAAGTTATTTTTTTCCAATAAAGAAGCTTTTGGTCAAACGCGGCGTTCGTCAAAGGAACCGCCACTTTGCTACGTGCGGTGCGGCGACCGCCTTTGATGGGATTATCGCCGAATACGGTTATTGACCTTCAACAGCTGATTACGGGGTCATGATACTTTGATATAGAATTTAATGATTAATTAATCATTACTCGTAAATGTTTAGGTTATTCTAAGATAAAATTTGGATTTGTCATATTTATATTGGTAACTTAGGCACATCCACAGTAGACACAATATGATATTAGAAAACAATTTATTTAATTCACAAATCCATTTGAAATTGAGAAATTTATGATTACCTGAACGGCGTTATTTGACTTCTCTATTATCATGGCATCATTGCTTACCTGAAACAAAAAAAAAACAATTAGTAAAAATATTCCCACTACGTATCCAACTAATTCCAACCGCCGCGCCGCACTGTGGAGCTTTTCAAAAACATAAAAAAAGAACATACAGTCAAATAGAGAACCTCGTCCTTTTTTGGAAATCGTTTAAATATATCGCATCGCAAGTTTCATATTATTACTTAATACCGGTAATTTAAATACTCTGCCCATCATAGTAAGTAATGCCTCCGCATAAAGAGCCTCCAGTATGACTGCCGGGTTCTGCCGGTATTTTCAATCCAACTTGGATGTATCCAGCCAGCCTCCGTGGCGCAGTTGGTTAGACGCCGCCTGTGAAACGAGAGGCCGCGGGTTCGATCCCCGCATCGAGAGAAATGTTTGTGCGGCCCACAAATATTTCTTCCGGGTCTGGGTGTTTGTGAGACCGAAAAGTCTCTCGTAGTTCCTGATACCCACGACACAAGACTCGATCTTAGTGTGGGGTCAGGACTATGTATGTGACTGTTGGGTGTTATTTATTTATTTATTTTATATTTATTTATCCAATACATGGCTATCACAACTGAAGTGATATTCAGCGACAAATACTACTGCCCTTGGGGGTTACTCCATAAAGCAATACGAAGAAAATTTTAGTATCAGTAATTTGTGGATAACGTTGTAGGTAATATGTTTACTCTAAATTTTTGTTTCTGTAATAATAGGACAGTAAAATGTTACAAACTACTGTTTGTTATCCTGAATAAATAAATAAATAATCTAACGGCGCACACTGATGTCCTAAATACTCCACAAAATATACGAATCCTTCATTGCACGTCGTAACCATAGATTGAGCTCGGAAAAAAATAAAAGTATCACATAGAGATTTTTAGTTTTTTTTTGTTTTTTTTTTTATTTGTGTTGATTTTTAGAAGTGGAAAGCTTATATCTTACTACGGAAGTCGAACATTCGAGCTAAGTGTCGGGTCATAGAGTAGCCCCCTGTCCCCCCTTGGTGTTGACACATCATGACATCACTAACATTAAAGAGTAATCAAAATGAGGTCAGTAACACGCATATTCCTCAGCCAGTGAATTAAAGTAATAAAACATACTTAATTAACCGTAGGAAATTTACTAATGTTACTCGCAGCGTTTCCTGTTGGCCAACACGCAATTACTAAGTAATGTGCTAAACCAATTAATTAATCGGCTAATGCGTTCGCTAATATAATTTCTTAATTTGGTAAAGGAATTGGCAATAATGTTATGCTAGTGACTAAATTGAAACCAGATGGTAAATACGAAGCATCTTGTGGCAGATAAACTCCAGGAATGTCGCTTGAGATGGTATGGTCCCGGTCTGAGTAAACTACAGGAGAATGCAAGCAATGTGTGTCAGAGCCTTCACGTTCCAGGACCTCGATCGAGGGGTAGACTCAAGAAGCACTGATTTTATATTATCAAGGAAGATACGAAGGTAAATGCCCCTACTATTGAGGATGCTGAAGATCGGGGGAAATGGAGAAAACTCAGCTGGAAGGTGGACCCTGGCATCGGCCGGGATAACGCCAAATAGAACGAAGGGAGTAAGTACTTTGCAGCACGAATAAGTATGCACTGGCTACAGAAGGTCTTACGATACTCGACATAATTTAGACGACCTCCTCTAAATCGAAATACAGACATCGATTGACGCTACAGACCAATTTTAAATTGCTTTAAGAAACCAACAAAGATACGGGAGACAAAATCAAAGTTCCGATCGAAAGTTCCCCACATTTCACGATACTCTGAAACTCAAATATGCATCTTATACATACCTAAAAACATAAGCTCACCTCTTTTAATCCCAGAAAGGGTAGGGAGAGGTGCCAGGACACCCTCATTTGGTCTCGTATGTTCCGTCCCACAATGTGATAAGGGGAGAGCCTATCTTCATTAGGGCACAAATTCCTGAATCCGGGCTGATAGTGAATAGAAAAATCCAATATCACTTTGCCCGTCTCGGGATCCGAACCCTAGACCCCGGCTTTTTAACCGTACAACTAAGCCATCATCAGATATGGTATAATGGTTATCCTTTCCTCATCATCATCAACCATAAAAGTTCTCTAGAACGAGCTTATCGCTAGTCAGTCCATTAATTAATTTATCAGGAATTGTGCCCGATATGGCGATAGGCTCGCCCTCTATCGTAGGACGGAACATACAAGGCAAAATGTGGGTGTCCTGGCACATCGTTTCTGGGATAAAAGGCATGAGTTTATGTATGTATTTGTGTAATTTATCGTAAGCCTATATTCGACAATAGACTTCCTGAGACAAGATGATGATGACAAAATCTATAAAGAGTATATTAATCATTAGAAAGTGTTTAGGAAGTGCTAACAGTACCAAGTATGAGGCAACTAAGTGACAAGCTCGTTAACTACTAGTCGCTACCGTAGTTTAGGTAAACCATTTTATTAGATATCGATTTTGCGTTGACGTGTTTCGGTTCTAGTCTAAGGTTTAATTGGCTGTATTGAGTATTCGGTAGACCTAAATTGTATGGTTTGTTAGTGAATACATTTATTTTGTGAACTGGGAAAACTTGGGAAAAGCAAATACTATGTCTATTTCTCCCGCCAAACAGCAGAGTAAATGCACTGTTGTTTGAAAGACATTTTAGCCAGTAACCACTGGACATATTGAGACGTAACATCGTAGGTCTTAGGATGGCGTAGCGCAGAGGAATGCTTAGCATTCATTGCTTTTTAATTAATTGTGTTGTTTGGTTTTGTTACTCTCCATGAGTAGTCATATACATGATCAGGCGAAGGGCTTGCTAGTCTCGCCATTCATTGACCCTTCACCTACTAATACTTTAAAATAATGTTCGATACAGCGTAACATATAAATGAAAATTGATTACAGTATAAACAATATAGCTGGAAATAGTGGCTATAGCGATAACATAGTCTTACAGAAAATCGCTCTAATAGATGCTAATTTCCCTGCTGATACATTTCATGATACCAATGAGACTACCAAACAGCCTTACGTGTCTTTTATTCCAAGTCTTTTATTATCCATCCTGTAATTTTGAAGTCTTATCTATAAAAAAAATATTTTATTAAAATGAACTAAATCTAACTAAAGACTACATTTTGAAGTGCCAAATACCGATGAGCACTTTCCATCAATTCACCGACAACTCATTTGCTCACTGAAAGGAATAAATAAGAACAAAAGAACAAGACATACTTGGCCACAACAACGCGTATGATAGACAATTGCTATAAATAGAAAGTGTATGATAAAAACTACAATTGGACGATCAGAAAGTTTCATTAAGCAGGCACGTACTGAGAATAATTTATGTTGCAGCTTGTGTCCGACCTCTATTTACAATATGGTATTAAACGCCTAGACGTTCTTTATTGTTAAAGCTATATACGTGATCGGTAGGTGTCGATTTATTTATTTGTAGATGATATGATATTAGCGACATTCTAGACAGGGATTTGGGCAATCATGAGACACTTTGCAAGATCATTCAACTTGCGTATTCTCTACAGGGAAATATACATCCCAATACTGAATTGTCTTTATCATTGATGACGCTTAGGTTAAAATCTCATTAAGAATTCTTATGTAACATGTTTCCTCACGATGCTTCCCATCATCGTCATAGTAAGCTAATATACTCACGCCTTTTCTCCGAAATAGTAGGCAGAGGTATTAACAGGACAACTACGTTTCGCCTTATGCTTTCCATCCCACGATGTGATATCGCCGCTTTGGGCAAATGAATAGAAATCCAATACTTTACTTAGACGGGATTCGAGCCCGAAACCGCGGCAATGAAATCATACCATAGTATAACTGCCTCGCCAAGGTAGTCGGTCTTACGTACATATTTTCAAAAACTTGAAACCAATTATTATTTCAGTATTATGACTTAACAGTCCAATGATTGCCAATGTTACGGCGAGAATTATTCTCGACAAGCAGCAAAAAATCCCTTTTTAAAAAAGAAACTCAATCCAAAAAACGCTTACGTTTATATAAGAATTGTAAAAATTAGTTTCATTTGGTCTGATACCGTAGTACCTCCCTGCACACGTCAGCTCTCATTAAGGAGGGCGCGAACGTGACGTCATAAACAAAATGACTCCTTTCACAAATGGATATTTTTATTATAAGACGTTGTATAGACAGTTATTACAATCTGCTTTAACAGCTCCGAAATTTGTAGAATAAGAAATAGTCTATTGATGGTGCTCAAAGAAAAAGTTTGCCTTTAGTCTAAATAGTCTTCTAATTTTCCTTATCTTTCAAAGCGAACAATAATTAAACGGATACTTCAGTGCAGTCAAGCGAAAACTGTCACTCATATAACCAAGTATATAAGTACGTACCAAACATAAAGGCGCCACAACCACCATTCTCCCAAGCAAAACTTATATTACGCTCGGGGCATTATATTTGCCAGGCTCTAAATTCCTTCCGTGGAATTTATCCATCCGCCAGCAATCCCGTAAGCCTTGCCTAATATCGTGCTACGTTCACAGCATCCAGGATTTAATTAAAAATAAACATGGTGCGTGCCGCACGTCCAACACTGCTTCATATTAAAACATTTATAAAATTGTTCATTTTGAC
This sequence comes from Hyles euphorbiae, assembly GCA_023078785.2. Lineage (NCBI taxonomy): Eukaryota > Metazoa > Arthropoda > Insecta > Lepidoptera > Sphingidae > Hyles > Hyles euphorbiae. The sequence continues at coordinate 4,543,017 of CM041039.1, read as the reverse complement.
ATCATGTCACTGAGGGTAAAAACTAAATGAGTAATAGAACGCGTCTCATTTTCGTCAGCCCATAATGGCATCTATCGGGTCACAGGTTATAGTATTTACGCAATGGACAATTTTCGTTGTACTTAAATCTTGAATTATACTGGATGATAATTTACTTGCAATAGTAGGTTCAATAATATATTATTCTCTAACAAATCGTTAAATCAATGAACTATGAAATACCTTAGCAATTATGCTACCAATACTTTATTCATTTACCATACCAAACGAATATGCTTTAAATAAAAAGCACCCCTGCTAATACACCATAAAATTGAATGATTCTATCATTAAAAAGTCATAAGTAGTTGCACAAGTAACGGACTTACGTCCTTTTGGAACGGTAAATGCGTCGCAAGCTTCATGCCGCAATTACGAGCAAAAACCAGTGATTCACATGGGAATGGGTCCTGTCCCTTTCTCCTTGTTGAAACCAGTCCTACACATGCCCGTACAAAGCCATAGGAAGTAAAAATAAAAGGTTCTGAGGGTGTAAATCAGCGGATCGTCGAATTTTATGAGGCACGTTTCTCTTTAAGTAAAAACTCAGATTAACTCCATATATCATTTCCTTAACAGGGTAATTTATTTAACGACTATTTTTGTTATGGATGGTTTTTGTCATTTGGAAATAAATTTGGTTAAAGTTACTGTGTTTTGAGGTCGAATACTTAAGTGCTTAATTTTCTTTGATGTGGTTTTGGTAAAACTTTGCCCATTGGTCCTTGTGATTCTGTGAAATTAGTAAAGCATTTAGTTACTTCAAAGTGATATACAACATTATTTTATATCAAAATAATTTGTACTAAATCATGTTCCAATAAATGATTTGTAAAAATCTCGTTTAAACAAATTGGTACAAGACGATGAAGCGATTAACTACTGCTTTTAACAAGCGGAACTAAGTGGTTGACATTCGCTCCCGGTGTGGAGATGCGAAACATTAACCATGTAAAATAAATGCGCTTTTATCTTTCCTATGGAATTCTGAGTTTTGTCATATACTATGTTGTTTGTTTTAGTATCAAACTCTGAAATAGAAGAAAACAATTTAATTGTGATTTAAAATTCAGTAACCGGGAATTCCTTTGATACGTTATAGGATAAATATTCTAATGAACCAAATTATACTCTACCTAAGATGCCTAGACAACAGGTAGCTATCGGCATTTCGGTACTAGAAACACCGAGAAAATAGGTTCTTAGGATTAACTAAGCACAAGCAACATGAATGTACATAAAAATTGAGAAAAATAAATCCACGCCATCCAAAACGGGGAACGTCAACATATTCTCGAATGTTAAAACCAATAATGAAACAGGTCCCTAAAGTAATAAGCGAATAAATTGAGGAGCTCACGATTCCGCAGAGAGGTTGGTGTCGAACCGGTGTTTTGATTGGATCGGATTTTTTTGAAATCGATTCACCGCCTCAACTAATAATCTTCCATCTTGGCTGCGTGACGTGAATAAAATTCGCGGGAATTGTCCCGCTAAGGGAATGCGTTCAGTTTCGATTTCAAAACTGGTAATTTATGGCAATGCAAATTGCGAGCCCTCCGAGTCGGGAAACTTGTCGTTTTTATCTGATTCACTGTTTGTATGAATGTTTGTGAAAGTGTTTGTTTATGGTTTTAATGTTTATGTTGATTGTTTTCATGATAATCATATTTACTGGCTGCAGGGCTGACTTTGTTTTAAACTTTTGCCTTAGGTATGTAACGTAAAGTGGCAGTTGATAAATAAACTGCTATGAGCGAGGTTTAGTAAAAGCGGAAGTCCAGCGATAGCTTATACTAATAAATTAATATTTAGCGAATATCGCATGTCGTGGAAATTCTATGTGCTGTGTGTATGGGCAAATATACAAATTCCATGTAGTCTTGTTATAAATCATGTATTTCACTTTCGAAATCTGCTAACTGCCTACAAACTATGTAAACTCATACATACCTACTTATGGCTATGCGTCTGCGTCTACGTTTGCATATGAAAATCTGCATCACCAAGGCGCCAGTATATTATTACAGAAACGGTATTACACGTCAATCAAACAATGTAATTTATTGTTTGCGACTGTTACCACACCAGTACCTTCATAATGATACGTCCTATATTCCTCGCTCACCGCTTGCGTAACCACTACGGTAAACGACTTTTTCGAGCCTTAATACATCGACATCCATTACCGAGTTAATAACAAATACCTTATTACGCTTGTGGAGAAACGTAGCAATGTACATGATCGTAGCTGAATATGTCGTTAGTTCGCAAGTTGTTGGAAGTGGAGCGACGATCGTGTTACATGCAAGCATGTTCCGAGACGGCTAACATTTCCTCGAAGACGTGGACAAAATTAAACCTAGCCACAGAATTCTTAGCAAGCACTAAATGTCTTTAATGTTTCATAAACACGTCTAGATCAAAATGATAAAATATGCAACTTTATTGCGCATCCGTGAATAGTCGGTTTACCTAAATTTATTACTTGCGTATATTATTTATATCATTTTGTTTTCATGTTTTAGGATTACTGATGGTAGGAGGAGGTCTCTCGTAAGTGAGAGAACGCTTTTATACCATCACCGTAATATCTATTTCTCCCTCCGAACAGCAGGGGAAATGCACTGTTGTGTTCCGGTTTGAAGGACATTGTAGCCAGCGTAAGTGTTTAATTAGCCTTATCCTACGGCCCACCTGATGCCAAGCGATCACCGCCGCTCATCGACGTTCGCATTGCCAGGGATCTAACAAAACAACAAAGTTCCTGACTACCGTAAGGAAAGTACTTTTTTTAAGCATCGCTTGAAAAAGGAAAAATTATACCAAAACCAAAAAATACCATGAATTACAAATCAATGTGTGGCATTTCACTGCGCACGCCATTCTGAGACATAAGATGTTAAACTTCATTATGTCCAGTCAGTTACTCTGGCTACAATGGCCTTTAAACCAGAACACAACAGAACATTGACACAACTGCTTCGCCGGAGAAATAAACATTACAGTAGTACCTATCCAGGCAGCCTCTCACATATGAGAGACGTACCACCAGTAAATTAATATTAAGCCAACGAATGATAATTTTGCAATACTACACCCAAGAATATCTTTATGATACAAGTACATAAAACATCCTACAAAGCTAAATAACGAAATTACAGACGGCCATGACATATCATTCGGAACACGATACGTAGGGAATGCGCTTCGTGACTGCGGGCGCATCGGCTCAAATGAACCTTTGAGAAATATGATGATTGCAGAACTTCAGCTGCTGAACATGGAATGTTGTGTGACTGGTGAGTCCAACTGTTGTTTTGACTGTATCAAGATGATACTTAAGGTATAGGTATAGACGTGTGGCGGAATGAAAGTCCACATGTGTATACAACATATAATATTTACAACTTAATAGCAATGTGAATTTACAATAAACATGGAAAAATATTTTACAAGAATATAGAAAAACTGACGTATGTCATTCTTATATACAAAATTCGCTGGCCGTTTTGCGGCGAGCATTTCACGACTCCTTGGTCCACATCACTCCCCCACCGAGACCGCTACTGCGGGCGATAGTGAAGTGTAAAGTGTACTCTTCGTCCAGAACGAGTGGTTACTCCAGGACGTGTCTCCTGGTCCTCGTTCTCACCATTCATGGTACGATCGCTGTTCATCAAATACGCAGGCTTGAGTCTGTCGATGGAAACTGTGACGACTTTAGTTTTGACCAAGATCTTAAAAGTCTTGTCTCCTCTCTCTATCACTTTGTAAGGGCCTACGTATGCAGGTTGCAGAGCTGAACGAAGAGCGTCTTGCCGCAAAAATACATGCTCAGATGTTCGCAAGTCTTTAAAAATGAAGACAGGCTTAGGTGTGTGTCGGGAAGTAGAGCACGGCTTTAATTTAGCTGCGAATGATCTCAATCTCGATACGTAATTTGTAATATCAGGAAAATCTTCTGTTGGTGAATCAAAAAATTGACCAGGTAGGCGTAGCGGTTCTCCATACAATAATTCTGCAGGAGATGACTGGAGATCTTCTTTAAATGCACTACGAATTCCTAGTAACACCAGTGGAAGAAGCAGACGTCCCTCCAGATTTTATACGGACCATCTGGGCCAGCCGGCTACCCAACCACCTTCAAACTTGCATCGCTGCACAACAAGTGAAGATGACACTGGAAGACCTGGCCGAACTGGCGGATCGCGTTTACGATGTCGTCCCAGTAACCATGCCACAAGTTAGTCAAATTGCTAGCACATCCACACCGGCTGCAAATGCAGACGCCATCGAGACGCTAACACGAACAGTAGCGGAACTCAGCAATAAAGTGGAAGTCATGAGCGTGGACCTTCAGAGACGCAAGCGTTTCCGCTCCACATCAAGAGGACTACGGTACCGTTCCCGATCACGCTCACATCTATATGAACATCCATACTGCTGGTACCATCGTAGGTTTGGTGTTAGCTCTAATAAATGCGCTAAGCCTTGCAGTTTTGTTTCGGAAAACACCGAAGGCAGTCGTTAGTAGCGGCCAGCGACTGTCCGCAATCTTCGGGCCGCCTCTTCGCAACAGATCGCAAGACGAAGATGCAGTTCCTGGTCGATACAGGATCAGATTTATGTGTCTTCCCGCGCTCCGCAGTCAAGAAGAAATGCTGTAAGACCGGTTACAAACTTTTTGCAGCCAATGGAACAGAGATAGCAACGTATGGATTTGCACATTTGTCACTAGATTTAGGTCTCCGCCGAGATTTATCTTGGAGATTCGTAATTGCCGATGTAACCAAAGCCATAATAGGAGTAGATTTTCTTTCTTACTTCGGTATATTAGTTGACTGCAAGCATCAACGTCTTATAGATAGCATGACGTCACTTACTACTAACGCATCTTCCGTTAATCCAACCCTGAGCGTTTTATCTATCAAAACGTTTTGCCAAGCTAACTGCAAGTATCAGAAAATTTTGTTACATTATCCTGACATAACAAAACCAGCCGGATTATCGAAAAAATGTCTTCATAATACAGTACATTACATCAAAACTACTCCGGGACCTCCAGTTTCCTGTCGTCCACGTCGTTTACCTCCTGACAGATTACAGATCGCAAAGCGAGAATTCGACGAGATGGTCAAAAATGGTACAGCGCGTCCATCTGACAGCCCGTGGTCATCACCGCTTCATTTGGCCCCGAAGAAGGACAACGGATGGCGCCCTTGTGGAGACTACCGCGCACTGAACGCCAGGACAATACCGGACAAGTATCCCATTAGACACATCCATGATTTCAATTATAATCTTTCTGAATGCACTATATTTTCTAAAATAGACCTTGTGAAAGCTTACCATCAAATACCTATTTTCTCAGAGGACATTCCAAAGACCGCCATTTCAACACCATTTGGTCTGTACGAGTTCCCTATGATGACATTCGGTTTGCGTAACGCCGGGCAGACTTTTCAGAGGTTCATAGATGAAGTCATTAGAGGCCTAGATTTTTGTTATGGTTACCTCGATGACATTTTAATCTACTCAAAGTCAGCAGAAGACCATGAACGTCACCTTCATGAACTATTTAAGAGATTACAAAAGTATGGCGTGTTGTTAAACTCTGCGAAGTGTGTTTTTGGAGTACCTGAAATTACTTTTCTTGGGTACCACGTATCAGCAGAAGGTGTGCGTCCGCTTAACGATAGAGTGCGTGCAATTATAGATTTTCCAAAACCTAAAACAGTTAAGGAGTTACGAAGATTCCTTGGCATGTATAATTTTTACCATCGTTTCATCCCACATTCGGCAGAATTACAGACACCTTTAACTGAGTTATTGAAGAATGTAACGAAAGCATCACAAGCTATAGATTTGACTCAATTGCAACAAACAGCTTTCGAGAAGTGTAAGAAGGGACTTGCTGAAGCTACTTTATTAGCTCATCCAGATCCTAAAGCTAAACTGGCCTTAGTAACTGATGCATCAAGTACTGCAATTGGAGGCGTTCTTCAACAATGGCACAAAGGAAGTTGGCAGCCTTTAGCTTTCTTTTCTAGAAAGCTAACACCCTCTCAAATTAAATACAGCCCATATGACCGCGAACTGTTAGCCATCTATAATTCAATTCAATATTTTCGGCATATGTTGGAAGCAAGAAATTTCACAATATACACAGACCATCGACCGCTTACCAACGCTTTCACTACAAATCGAGAAAAATGTTCGCCTCGACAATTCAGATACCTAGATTATATATCACAGTTTTCTACTGATGTTCGTCACATATCCGGTAAGGTCAACGTAGTGGCAGATACACTCTCTAGAATTGAAGAAGTCATAGCTGGTTGTGATTTAGAGAAATTAGCCATCGAGCAGAAGAATGACCCGGAACTAAAGAAATTGTTGCAAGACGGTAGTTCATTAAAGCTCAAAAGGATGCTGTTACCTGGTACAAGAACCCGTCTCATGTGCGATACTAGTACACATGTACCGAGACCGTTTGTCGTCAAATCAATGAGACAGCAAATTTTTAATTTAATACATTCTCTCAGCCACCCAGGTGCCAACGCAACCATCAAAATGGTTACTGAGCGTTTCGTATGGCCTGGCATCAAGAAGGATTGCCGTGATTGGAGCCGATCATGCATCCCATGTCAACGCGCTAAGGTTTCAAGACATGTATCATCACCTTTGAGCACTTTTGCATTACCCTCAGGAAGATTCCTCCATATTCACATAGATCTTGTCGGTCCATTGCCCATATCAAACGGATTTCGCTACTGTCTCACTGCCATAGACAGATTTTCGCGTTGGCCTGAGGCAATACCAATCACAGATATTACGGCAGAATCAACAGCTAAAGCTCTAGTGTCAGGATGGATTTCTCGTTTTGGATGCCCTTTATCCATCACTACTGATAGAGGAAGGCAATTTGAGTCGAACCTTTTTAAAGCTCTTGCCGAGCTTACTGGTTCTCAACACAAAATGACTACAGCCTATCATCCAGTAGCAAACGGAATCGTCGAACGTTTCCATAGGCAACTGAAAGCCTCCATCATGTGCCACAATGATCAACACTGGACAGAATCTCTTCCACTGCGTCGGTTTCCTGTCACCTATCTCCTCGCGCATGAGCAGCTGTTTTATTTTGCGCTCCTTCGAATCTGAAAATCGACGCACCAGTTCTGTCTTCAATGTCTCGTACTTGCCTGAAGCAGGAGGAGAAACGACCAGGTCGCGTACTTCTGCTGCATGTTGCGGTTCCAACTGCGCCAGGACGTAATAAAATTTTGTGGCGTCGGCGCTGATGTTCGACAGCATGAATTGGCCTTCCAATAGAGCAAACCACAATTCAGGATCGTTCGGGTTGAAAGGTGGAGTCCTTACTCCAACACGGAAGGTTTCTCCCAGCACGACGTCCTTTCCCTGAGCTTCCATTTTGAGATTAGTGCTCTTCTTGAACTTCGGGGTCACCAATATGTGGCGGAATGAAAGTCCACATGTGTATACAACATATAATATTTACAACTTAATAGCAATGTGAATTTACAATAAACATGGAAAAATATTTTACAAGAATATAGAAAAACTGACGTATGTCATTCTTATATACAAAATTCGCTGGCCGTTTTGCGGCGAGCATTTCACGACTCCTTGGTCCACAGACGTTTTGATTAAGTGATGAAGTTGCTGGATTCAGGCCGCTTCCAACAGGTCGATGTGGAGATACTTGGGGGAGGCTTACGTTATGCAGTGGACTTCCTATGTATGTAGGGGGGAAAGGTATAGATCGAGCCAGGCACCCACTAGATATACAAAATATCGGCTTCTGTAATGTCAGATTTTCGAGTAAATGGTAGACGTGATAGATTAGGGAGGATATTTAAAGATAAACAGCTCCCTGGTTTTCGTAATAACCAGGTGAATACTGACAGTAAAGATGTCGCTTCATATTGTTATCTATACTTGCTGTCCCCAACACAGCAAAGTAACTCTAAAATTTTACTAGTAAATACATTTATGATATTTGTTATTCCAAACCTTCCATAAAATTAATACCAGACTTCGAGACCAGTAACATTTTTTATGAACTAAAATCTCCCGACTCAATGAGTACATCATAAAACATAAACCAAAAACAAGATCCGGTGATCATACATTATACGGCAGTGTATGACAAACTCATAAAATTTGAGCGAAAGCGCAGATACAACTTTGCCCATTCATAGAACGGGGACTATGAATGTGTTAGTAGTAGACAGTATGTAGTATGGAGAACCAACGAATTGAGGTTTCGAATTTGTTTTATAACTCATAATTTACAAAACAAGCAGCTTTTTAGATATTTTATGGAATAAGAAAACGAGAAAACAGGTTTCCTTATGGTAAGTATTCATGGTATGGTAAGTATTTATGGTATTATAGTACTGCAGCCCATGAACATTGAAGACGCTTGGGTCATGCATGTGCTGGGCTATCAAATCGGGAGGAGAGCGGGAAAGAATACATATAGGAAGAGATACAATTACGTCGGCCCTATTAATCTCATTACTAATATACAGTAAATAAACATTATGGCCGACAAACTTATATACCTATTTTACAATGATACTGGTTTCAACAGTGTCTAGTCAGAATACAGTTGATACGAATGTCATATCGCAGAACATTAATCTTACGATCAAATATAATTACACATTTACTATTATTGTTCTTACCATTGCAGAGATCTTAGAAAGTAAGTACTTAAACATTATAAGGCCACCTACTTATAACTATGACCTTATTCATAGACCGTTTCAAAACTCATATTATCGATGTTTCATCTTCTTTACTCAAACTGAATTCAAAAGTCTTTCGAAAGATATTAAACATTCTATAGCAAAACATAAAATTAATAATTGTCTGTGAATAAGGCCGCTAGTCTGTATTATGAAAAGCGTGAATATCGTTCCAACCAGTTATTTTTTTTTTTGAAAAATCTGAAATCAAATGATATTTTGTCACACGCGGTATATTTTAGGCAACATATAAATATTTTTAATAGGAAGGTAAAATTTGAATAAACATATTCCAATTAAGAGCAGGAAAGCTTTCATCGAGAATAACTATAAATAACGAATAAAAACTGGAAGTGACATTCAATTAACAGACTTTAAATCGAAAGCTTAATTGATTCCTTACAAGCGTTAATGGATTTTATAAAAACAAATTCATATTTATTTCACGGTTGTCAGTTGTCACAGTCAGTGTAGTTTCTAGTCGTGACTAAATTGACCTCTAAAATGCCAGAAAATCACAACTAGCAAACGATTTTCAACGATATATAAATCATTATTAGTATGTAAAAATGGATTCCCAGAATTATTTTCTAGAAAGTTGACAACCGCTTACAAAGCACGGCCTGAATTTGTCTGCATCGTGCACTGTCCAGTATGTTATGTTTTTGTTGTGCCAGGTTCTTAAACGTGTGAAATAAAGGAGATATATCAAAAGACGTCGGTTAATAAAATATATCAATAATAACCACACCCAATTAGAAAATAGATATTGTTAATTAAACAAATGTTTGATCCAATATAAAAAGTATACTTTTATATTCAAATTTTCAACCTCTATTACCTAACCTAGATCGTAAATTAAATTTAAATACATAATTTCAAAGGTAGATAGAACCAACTGTCAGGATAAAATATGGCTTTCAAATGGTCGAGATTTAGCTAAATTGGGTTGGGAGGAATTAAAAGCCTAGACCTCTGGCGTTGTAAGGGCAGACCACAAATCCAAAATTCTGTACTAATAAATTAAACTGAGCAAACGTAATTAAATTACGGATACTGTAAAGATTTATTATGATGAAACCAAGTGTTTAGATTCGATTTCTGCCCGACAAATTTTGATAAAATTAAATGTCTAGAAGGAGGAATCCGATCCCAGTTACGAAATGGGTAAAAACATACATTCAATACCTATGAAACGAGTTAAATACGCAAAAACGAATTTAAAAACTACATCTGTGTACACTTGCGAAATATTGAAAGATATTCAAATGATGTCATAATCACATTGTAACCAATCTTCTTTAAAGTCAAATGAGAAAAAAAGTAAGGAACCAAACGAATCTTAATACAATACTATCACTATATTATTATGTTCCAATTACGTATAATCTGACAATGAAAGTAAATGATTTGACGTAATTGGATAGTAGTATATTATTATCAAAATGCTTAATAAACTTAACCCATAAACGAACACGCAAAAATAATCACGAGTCACGTCTCCAACTTGGTCGAAACGACCCGCTCGGCGACTGTTATGACAACAGTTATGTCGCTCAAATCTGTTGGCGGAATTAGTTTTGACATAAACGTAGTTTGCTTGTTGTAGATCTGGCTACAAGCACCCCTTCGAGATTATTCCGCCCACTGGCCCACCACTGCAACTCCTGTCAGCTAGGATCAACCACATGCAAGGAATTGACGCCAAGCTTAATGAGTCTCTTAGGGACTAGCTTATAGCTTGTCTTGAACCCGCAAGGTAATGAATCACAAATAAGACAAATAGGTATTGAAACATTATAAATTAAATTGCATCTTTATAAACTGTAGAAAATTTCGGCGCGCGAATATGTCACGTCATTTAGCTACATTATGGATGCCAACATTAGCCGTAAAAAAGATATGAAGACGCGCAACTTTACTACCTAAGGAAATAAAGTGACAGAATGTGGAAATTCACAAAAAGTCCCAAGAAAATGAGGGCTTTGGTTGTCGACTTTGTTGAATTTTTAATAATGACAATATTCTTAATAACGCACTGGTAATTTAAATGAATTATTATAAGCATTAATGTTATAATAGCTCTATAAACCGTATACAAATTGCGTTCCCCGCTGCTTCGGATCTTTTTATATCCAACTTCCTGTCGAGTTCTTTTCATTTTTTTCACTCAGCATCCTTTACACAAATCTTTTTAAATCCATCTCGATTTGTCTCGCTTTAATCCCTTTGAAATCATTCATGATCCGCACTGTATAGAGAAATGTTGAGCGCCTGCATGTACCATTAATCATTCATTTTGCCTAATAGCAGTTTATTCAGATAAATGCGTTGGTATTTAAAAACAAAGTACCAAAATTAACGGAACGTGACACGGGAACTCCGCTTTAATAAATCAAAAAGTTTTGCAGGTGTCTGTGATAAAATAAATTTTAATTTAAATAATATCTGGCGCGGGTCGCTGGAGCACCGCGAGCGTTGGACCGGTTGACTTGTGCAATATCGTTTTTTTTAAATACATCTGTTTTGCCGAGTTAGAATTCGACCAGCCGAATATTTTTCAAATATGTTTTTGCTGAAATAAACATGGCATTATAGCTATGTTAGCAAGTACAATTATTGGCGACTAGTAATATTTGATCATAGCTGGGGCCCTTCAGAAAAATGGGGTTTACGATGGTCACACTACTGAAAGATTTGACACACTTTAACATTTTTCAGAAGAATCTGAATTACCTATTACGTATCAAAAATCATTGAACCTCCACACATCTGAATATGTAGGTCACTAACACTTGGCTATTCACATTAGTTTCATATTTTTAATCAAAAGTTTTTCCGCTTTCATTGCCCCGACGTATAAAATGAATGCACCGGTTTTAATTACATTCCAAATATATTCCATTAAAGTGAAGAATATCATTGAAATGAATGCTAAACGACTTTGGTCTTAAACGGAATATGAAAGAACGACTGCTAAAAATATAAAAAGGAATCAAATTTCTTCTTTCATGGTTAAGCTTAAAGCTCAAACCATGCATGCTATGAACTGTGAACTTCTAAGCTTAATTAAATTGAGGAGATAGACTATCTCCTCAATTTAATTAAGATAGCAGGCAGTCCTTTTTATTTGAGAATTTATTTCCAAAACATTATAAGTGGTAGAACCAGGCTGTTGTCAGTCATGAGTTACGACTCAGGAACATCGGCAGGCTCATCAAGGCGGTAGGAGATCGGAGTAAATTGAATGAGATTGCTGTGGGCCTAAAACGGGATACCCCGTCGGGATTCCCTCTTTCCACCCTTTTTCGTTGTGCTCCCCTCTCGATTTGATTGGCCGGCAACACATCCATGATCCAAGCGTTATGGATATTCAAGCAGAGCAGGTGACCTGTTTGGTCGCTTTGGTCTTATATAAGTTATGTAACTCATTAAAAATATTTTTTTCTTCTGAGTTAAGTACCGTAAAAAAATACATTTATTTAATATTTTACGTTCATAAAAAATTTTAGTAGGTTTCTGATTCTTAGTGTGCCTGTAGTGCGACGTGTGGTGCTGGTTCTAATCAGGATAGGTCAAATTTAATTACTATAATACATTTAACTGTTAATATTCTTCCATTTTCAATTCCACATTGGGTTAGAATCAATATCAGACCACTTCCCAATGCAGGGTGCGAGCCTCCTCTATAATCAAGAGTGCGATTTATAGTGGCCATATTATCAACCATGATGGCCTAGTGAGGATTGGCCGTGTAGTGTAGTATGCAGAGCGTGATAATTGACTGTAATCAATACACATGACTCCAAAAAGTCAGACGTGTTCCCTGGAATGAACCCGCGACCACCGTGAAAATATTAGCCGCGTCTATTCCGGTACCAACAGGCCACCACACACTGGGCCAATGTTAGCCCTAAAATTAAGTTCTTAAAATCTCAGTAAATTTATTTATTATTGAAATAATCTAATACAATAATTTAATACAATGGCCGTGTAACATCATAAACACGTACTTTATCTTAGAAAATATCACAATGATTGACGTACAAATTACGTATAATAATTTTATTAACTTTTTCAACAGCTTATTCGCAAATTACACAAGAATTTTATTGCCGTACACGCATTAATCCTTGTCTAGTTGTATGTACAACTTTCAATTAAATCTATAAGCAATAAAATATATTTCCAAATCACATGATTCAGTCAAGAAATAAAACCGCCTATAATTTGTAAATAGCGGAATTTATGTAGTTTGTACAGTGGTGAAACGGGCATTGGTAACTGGATAAGCGTTATTTTACAGAAAACAGAAGTGAAATTGCAACTTCGAACTAAAGGATTTACATACTGCTATTTTGGAAGCGGCCTTCATCTTAACATATCCTGCAAGTTTATTTAGGCTGATCATTCAACATATGGCTTGACGCCTATAAATGTTGCACTTCCCAGTGCTTTGTCTGTAAAATCTTAATGGATAAATTCACAATCGATTGATTGATTTTTTAGCGGCACAACATGACAAAATTAATCAGGCTTCACATCTATGTCACGCACAACACACCGGTCCGACTGGAACGGGAACTTTCGCCTCACGCTTAAAGAGGCGAAAAATTTTACTAGATTAACGACCTCCATGTATTGATGCATCATTTATCACACGGTTGGAATAATTAAAACAGTAAACCACGCCTTAAAACATGCCTGTTAATTTTTAAATTTAAATCCGTGTTCCAAATTCAAAAAGTCGATAGCAAGATAATATGAATAGATTTTAATCGATTAAATTAAATATTTAGCATCAAATAATAGGTTTATGTTGTGAATTAAACGCGCGGAACCGGTCATTAAAGTGAAAGAAGGGGAAGAAAGGACATGAAGGTTCTTGGAAAAGAAATACGATGGAAAAACCAACTGGTCATGGTGACACCACTGCAATGCTGCGCACCGTGAGTGCGCCAAAATCTTATAAATTGAGTTTAAGAATAAAAAACTCTTTTGTTTTAACTTTTAGTCTTTTCAAATGTTATTATATGTAAACATACGTATGGTGAATCTGACCAATTATTTATTATTCAAACTATCTTCCAACTTAGCCTATTGTCTATTATCTAAGAGCTTATTATACCATAAATCAGCACATAATTCATATACTAATTAATTCACACGCTGCGAGTTTATCAATTCATTAAACGCTCAAGATTTATTTCCCTAGCTTAATGTCGCCGCTGACCATAGCGTGAGATATTCAGAGGCAGCCCTACAGAGATCTAATCTACATAAGGCAACAGTGTTGTGAAGCAACCCTGAATAAGTAATATTACGACGCCTACTATTGGCAACCCTACTGCTTAGGCCATAAGAAATGTTTGAAAATTATCGTAATAGGAATTCAGTTATGGATATTAAAATTGTTTAATAAATAATATTTGTATTAGGTACACACAGATGTTAAACCTGGTATATAACGAATTTATAACCAGACAAAATAGAGACGCTAGAGCCCAGAGCTGCCTGAAAAATTAATCCTATTTCAAATACTTACATATTTTGAATTATAAATATAACACGTTTTTTTTTTAATTGAGTCTGTTCAAAAATTTTAAACCATTATTTTAAATACAATTTTAATTCAATATAAAATATTTTTTTACATGTTATGAATATCGCGTTGAATGACTGAATGCATAAATCCGATCACGGAACTATATCTTACATCATTTATGAAAGAATCCAGAGTAAAAATATTAAAAATTTTATAAATACATTTCGAACTCAAAAGCCTCTTAGTTCCTTCAATTCCAGGTAATTATCCTATAAGAGTACCACTGCACATAAGTGAGCTGTGAGCTCTCACATATTCGCAAACTGCATAATGCTACGAACGCAATTTCATCTCAGAGAACTTAGCTAACTTTACAAATCCGAAGCTTAGCGAACTTGTTCAACAAATCCACGTTTACCTTACATTTTGAATCATATTTTCCGTCTATTTTGCTTATATGACAGGGGTAAAATGGTGGCTTAGGTGGAAATTAGAAGTTAGTTATTAATACCTATGAGACTGACCAGGATAACATTAATTTATGTTTCTGAATAACAAGACTATTAAATTAGCTAATAATAAAAACTACAAGTTGTTTTGTAAATAACAAATTCGTATCTCGATTAAGTTTGCAATGAAAACAAAAAACAGAAACAAATCTAAGCGAAATCTTTGCTACCACAATACTGTTACTTAACGTCAGATTTCTGTGATATTAAAGTCAAGAGAGCATCATAACGCTACCACAATAGTCCTGACTCATAAATTATATTATATTTATGACTGCCTAGGATATCTAACTCCCAATATAACACCTTACATATTAAGTCTCATTTAAAGGTAATAATGTTTGTATCCGTGGTGCTTTACAACTGGCTTCTGTAGCGTAAATCTATATGCGAGGTTATTTACCTTTTTATTTCATTGTTTTTCACCTCTTTGTAACGGAGGGAAATTGACAAAAATATATCCAACTCCTCCTATTAATTTAACTTTATGATTAGTTATTTACAGGTTAAAGACAAGTTTGACATTTCCGGAGACAATGTTTCAATGCTATATCTTTCCTCAGCCACAGGAAGTCCACTGCTGAAAATAGGCCACCCCTAAGAAGTTCCACAATGAGCGAAATCCATAACGAAGCGGCCTGCATCCAGCGCCTTCCTGCAACCTTAACCTTAGCCTTATCAAGCATCAACGCTCGGTTTTATTAAATTACGTGCCACTGTTGATCCTGGCTTACAGGAGTTGCAGCGGTGGGTGTGAGAGCAGGACAGTCCCCATATCTCCCACTGACGGAAACAGATCTATATTATTAAGACTCAATCAAGTACCAATTATAATAACATGACATAATATATTTACCTATATAATCGTGCACCTCGTTGCGATAAATAATAACAGTAAATTGAGTAACGTATGCCAAATACCTATAAATATACAGTCTGTTCAGCACACATCGCAATTACCTAAATTACAGACGGTTGCTTTATTATTAACTAGCTGTCGGGCCCGGCTTCGCCCGGGTGCAGATAGTTTTTGAGTCCAATCCACATCAACAACATATTTTTTCGCGTGTCTACTAACTATATTTCCCGCGTGCCGTCGACTATATTTCCCGTCCCATATATTGAATAGCATTAAATCCTGTCGTCTTCTATCCCGTGCCAACTATTCGAATTTGAAAGAGTAGAAAATATGTATACTTGGTTTCCTGACTCATCCCACGGGAACACTACATTTTTCGGGATAAAATGTAGCCTATGTGTTAATCCAGGGTGTCAGCTATCACTATACCAAATTTCATCAAAATCTGTTGAGCTGTTTTTTCATGAAAGAGTAACAAACATCCATACATCCATACATCCATACATCCATACTTACAAACTTTCACCTTTATAATATTAGTAAGGATAGTCTAGCATACATTATCTCTAACCTAGTAGAACCTATGAGTACAACCGTTATTTGATTTCGAAGGCGGCTTTCAGTCAACGATCAAATATTGATTTATTTTTTCTAAATAAAATTCCTACGTGACGCAATGACGAGAATGCTATGAAACAAGACACCATATCTCGACAAATATTTGTATGATCAACAAATAAAACCGTTTCTAGCAATCGTCTAACCTCGTAGTGACCGGTCATTTCAGCGCATAAACTCTAAAAATAAATATAAGCTAAAAGAGCATTCATGATCTTTGATTAACGCAGTCCTTGCTTTTCCTTTTTCTATGCTTGTAAATAAGTACGGTAGAGGATTGCTAGGTCGTCAACAAAGCTCTTGTAATTTTCCGTAACGAGGGCCCTAGTTACGCATTTTATATTCTATGTCAATTTTAGTTTCTATAGCATTTAAATTAGTAATCATAACATCATCTTGCATCAGCTCCCGGCTTAAGGAAAGAAGTGCTCTTAATGTATCCTATATTTAAGTCATTAATAAAATTGCAGGTTAATGGCCGTTCACAGCGTCGCCTCACCAGTAATAGATCTCCGCAAATGTCTACAGAATTTCGCAAGTGTAGTCGCGCTAACCTTTCATTACCTAATTGCTTCGAGCTACATCTTTAAATACATATTACGAACCCTAGTAAAACTTTCTACCACTTCAGAAACCTAATTTAGCCCAGAAACCTAACAATGTATCATTTCTACGACAATATTATACCAGAAAATCTTATTAAAACTCACGAAGCACATAATATGCTAATGCGTTCACAATTCCGAACCAAGATGTTCCCAAATCGAGTACACTTAGTAAGTTGTTACTACATACTATAGGCTTAATTTATGGAACAATTTGAGTGCTAATATCCAGTGAAAACCCGTAGTAAGGCCTGTGTGCGGCCGTGGTATTCCCCAAACGCTAGGGCTACCCATTACCAAGTGTAAATTAGGGAATTTGAATGGTAATGTTGGGTCAGAGAGATTGCCGTTTCGCGTGCAAGAATTCGATATTGGCTCGTGGATTTATAAGAGAACGTATTGCTGGTAATTTTGTAGTCATCGATAACTTTGAAATTGGAATTTACTATTTAGGTTAAAAAGATTAACGAGGTCATAAAAGGGGGCTGGATGCTGCCTAATTCTAAAAAGGCAATCTGGAATAATTTTATCTTTGAAATATTTTTTGTTCAGTAGTTGAATCGTGGTTGTCATTGAAGGTTCTAGAGTGGAGGCGACGTACATCCAAGCGAAATGTCGGACGCCCGCCTACAAAGTAGATATCTGGCTAAGGTTGGATGATCGCTGGATGCAGGCCGCTTCCAACAGGTCGATGTGGAGATCCTTGTGGGAGGCCTCTATATTCAGCAGTGGACTTCCTCTGGCTGAGATGATGATGATGATGAGTTGAATCATGTCACTAATAATGATGATGATGAAGATAAATTAAAATCCGCATATCTGGTTTTTATATTAAATTAAACGTTACCGAAAAAGCGACCGAATTCCTCTAATGTATATTTTATCTAAACTAAATTAACCACCCTAGCAAAATATCAAACTAGAATATTAATAAAGAGCGTAGCACCAGCATTTTGGTCACCGAACTAGAATTCGTTTGTACACCATTAGGTGTAACAGTTTGCCGGCCCGAATGTTCCCCGTTCCTGCAATATTGGCTCCTTTAACCGGAGCGTGAAAAAGCAATTAGAGACTGGCAGATTGTGCCGGGGAGAATGCAAGGATTCTTGGTGAGCCTTATAGTTGGGATTTAGTGATATTGCAGTGATACAACTTAGGTGTATTTGGAACGTAGTGACTGCTGTTAGTTTTGATGAAGTGATTAATGAATTACGTATCTTTCGGTGTTAAAGTGACGATACTTGTTCGATAAATATTAGTCTTAATTATGAATTTAAAAAAATAGGCAAACTTAGGCCTGCTACTAAAATTTCTACAGTGAGACTTTGAATCGCGACCTACAGATTTAGTCCTGGTTGTAAGAGTAACAGCGTAAGTCGATTTTTTTCTAAACTCATCTACGAACATAAAAATCTTTAATTGTGGGAGCGATTGGGCTCATAGACCAGCACTTGCTTTGGCATCTACTAATACCAGAACAAGACTACACACCAGCATAATACTAACAAAGCTTCGCATACATGTTATATTATACCGGGTATATCAAGACTGCTACCGAAAACCAAGCCAGATGGTAGTTTTAATGACTACAAACACTACCCAACTTAAAATTTCGCAAAGAAACGCGAAATTAATTTATAATGATTTTTTAAATATCGTCATTTTTGGGTGGTAAATTCATAGTTTTTGCTAAAATAATAATTTAAACTGTTTTATACCTTAGAGCATTTATAAATAAAAGGGTATATACTATTATTTTAGGAAAACAATGTATTTACCACCCAAATATGGCCATAGGAAAAAAATTAAAAAAAATAATTATAGCTTTTTTTTGCAAAATTTTCGGCTTCGTTTTCGGTAGCAGTCTTGATATACCCTGTATAATTCATATGTTTATTTTAGATAACTCGCAATTATATACATTTCCTTATGTTCTATTTATAGAACTCATAAATAATAAAGCAAAAATACACAAAAAAATACCAAATAACAATATTTAAAAAGTGTGTAGTAATAGAAAAATAATCAATGAAATAGTTGTTAAATTTATTACTTGAATGAATCGCGTGATTACGTGTTTGTGGAGGCCTAACAACCATACACGTGGTTGCGTTTATAGTTATTCAATTAAAAAGCGTGAACTTATGAAATAAAATATCTACAGAATATTATGTAGAAGAAAAGTAAAGTAAACAAGGCTTGAAATGTCAGATTTATTACGCTTACTTTCGATAAAATTAAAATTAATACACCCAACAGTCACATTCATAGTCCTGACCCCATACTGAAATCGAATCTTGTGTCATGGATATTAGAAACTTCGAGGGACTTTTCAGTCTCACAAACTGTCAGACCCGAAACAAAAACCTGTGGTTGACACAAATATTTGTCTCAGTGGAGAGATCAAACCCGAGGTCATGGGTTTTACAGACGGTGTCTAACCAACTACGCCACGTAGGCTCGTTTGTAAAAAGTGAACAAAAGAAAAGAGTTTTCTTTATGTCACATATATGACCATTATATGACTAGGAGCTTGGTTAAAAGTATTATTTATTTTATTTACATGTTTTATATGTCAAAAGGAAGCATCAACCAGCGAGAACAATAGACAACCCTCGACATCGTCATAATTATGTACGGCCTAGATAATTTCTCTGACAACTGAAGGACCCTCTACAGGAAGGAACACATCAGGATGTTGCTAATTAAGTGCTTATTATATATTATTTCAATAGCTTGCATCCAGGTTACTTTGTATGGGATATAAAAATTTGCTAAGGCATACTTCTGTGCATGCAAACATATGTAAATTTTTAGCTTTATGGATACGACGAAATGGCTACAATTCACTCCATAATATGTGCTGTGCAAATGAAATACAGTACCCTCTTGCAATGGATGCAAATTTTTGGCTAGTATTCAAACAGAACATATAGCTAGGGCTTAAAGTTGTCGTATTTTTAATATAGAGGGAGCGCTTATACTTTAAAACGTAGATAAAAATGGTCATGCTAAGTGACCTTTTTCTGCCCACCTATTGGCTGACATTTGGCAGGTTGTCCAGCTACCAATATAACATAATTATAAATTCTTTAAGAACTAGGGTTAACCAGAATCACAAAAGTCGTTGGTCACAATCACAAGATGTTAGATTGAAGATGACTCATGTACCCGAGCGAAAATAAATATCTATTTTAGAAAATTTAATTATAATACACAACCTCGCTCAAACTCAAAAGATTCACTCTATTTGTTCTAAAATAAGATAAATAGGCTACCCCAATACATCAGACATCTTACTACCCGAATCTTCAGAAGCCAATTTCCATTACAGTCAAACTAAAACACCGCGACCCACAAAGAGACTGTCATGTTTACAATACAAAAAAACTCGGCAAAGCAAAAATACGTCACGGCGCTTTTTGTTCAGTAGTTCCACCCTTAGGGACAATTGTAACAAAGTAGAAAGCAAGGTAAGCAGAGAACCCGTTTAAGAGCTTGCAACGCTGTTTTATTTAGCGATACTTTACTGGAGTTGGTTTTACATGCGTAATCAGGTTTAGAGCATTTGTGTTATTGTACGGTTAGAATCTTGTGACTGTAGATGAGCAAACTGATAAGCGATTATCGGTAAGGATTGTTGTGAGATACCAGAAGAATCATAGGTCTATATATTTATTTCTGTAAATGGTAGCTTACATTAGCAACTTGTGCTAAACTCTTAATTAAATCATATTAGGATAAACATTTTGTCTCCAAAACTAGTCGGTAGTAAATTTAAAGGATAAAGAATTGTGCGTGGGGAAAAAAAGGCGAATTGATAGTAAGTTAGTCCTCTCTGTTCGTTACTAAACACAAAACAAAATCCCTAAGCATTACATAAGTTTTGTGAGACACAGTAGTAGACCCGCTCAAATTGGCCCACGAATACAAAGGTATTAATTTGCCACATCAACATCTGCCCATTACTAAAACAACCCGACAATAAACGTATCAATAACCACCACATTTCAATATCACCGCGTAATATGCCATTATTAAGCTAAGTACCGTAAACCGTTCTTAATTGAAAGAACTGCGTATTATCACTAAAGATTCCATCGACCAGCATAATCAGACCCTTTTTGCCTAGAACGTATTGCTTTATATCAAACAAAATGCGGGTTCAATGCAGCGTGGACGCACATCATCCAATACGGGCCAAAAGGTTGCTGTTAAATTGTGATTGATTGCTGTTGCAGTAGCTAGTCCATATTGACTGAGCCCTGATAAAGCCGCATTAGTTTTATTACGATAATGATTGGTCGCGTTTGGGGTCCCGTATCTCGATGTAGCTGTAAACTAAATCAGGTGAGCGGAAGATAACGTTCACTGCGTTTTTTGTTCAAGCCCAGATACAGTAACGGAGGTGACAGCGCGAAATGGATTCATAGAAAGCTCTAGAATTGTCAGAAACGAACTGTTAAGATCGTTTGATTTTTGTAGCTATTTGGTTTCTCAGAATTAAAATAAATCGGCTTGTATTCGCGAGGTTATGAGAGATCTAATAATAATAACAATTCCAACAAAATTGGATATTTTCCCGCACTCAGATTTTGGAATGGTCATAATGCTAGGTTAAACAATATAACATCATTTTTATTTAGCGGATGAAATCTACATCGATAAATTCTATGCTTCATGAGAAATTAAATATAAATCTGGCAATCCTGAACGTCAATTTCAAGATTCAGAAGCAACATTCAAGTTTATACGAGTATTATAAAAAAGTCTTAGCATATTAATCATAACAACGATGATCAAGTTACATTTTCTAGAAAATATTTAATTACATTAGACACGTAGACGAATCAGTCACGGCTAGATGTCAATATAGCGTGGATATTCATACAACAATAGCGTGTTTTTGTAAACATGATCTATGAGATCGAATTTGTTCTCAGAAACGTGTCACTGTGGCAAAACCTATTGTTACTGACGTTGAAGTATAAACTTTCCATTATTTGTTTAAGAGCGTATACACCTTGCGCGCAAAGTCAACTATAGGTATTTCTTCGTTAATTTCACGAACACATACGCGACCAAAGCTGTGTGCGTAGAGCTACCGCGTCGGCTCGCTATACAATCGGCTCAAACAACTTTGATCCGTGCGCTTCAAATATTCAATTGAAATGTAACTGTAATATAATATCATAAAAATATTTTATTTGCATTATAAGTAGACAAATATTACTGTGCAAGCAAAGAATAATACAAATTTTGGATACTAATCATATTTTCGTTATTATTACATTGTTAAGTTGCATTCAAATCAGTGTTCAATCAGTAGACACTACGGACGTTTTATTAATCATTTCGTGTTCGAACACATAAATATTGTTAGGGGCCTTACAACCCCTTACAATTACGAAATATATTTAATTTTATATTACAATACATAACATAATTTAGCCTCGGAATTACGTCCCATTATATTACCTGAAACATAATTTATACTCACTACAAAATCATTGTAGGTAATAAAAATAATTAAATATTTTACTACCAAAGTACTAAGATGTGGTAATCGCATTCCGCGCGTGGCTATATTTACTACGCGCGGCATAATCGACTGCAGCCAGGCCGGAGCGACGAGCGATACGTCCTCCCTCTGGAAGGCCTTGCGGCGGTCTGATTTGATCCACGTCGGACAGCGTGTTTTATAGTGGTTTTTAAAATATTTGTAGAAAACATGAAAACTAATTTTGTTGAAATATAAAAATGGTAATTTATTGATAAGATGTTCTTCTATTATAATATGCAATTGTTATAAAAAATTATGTACGATAAGTTGGTGAAAAAAAATATGTTCTTGACGAGAGTTTCTGAATAATTTCGCATTGTTTAAATTTTTATTTTTCAGGAACTAAACACAAAAAGATTATTTTTCTCAGCAAAATCCCTCCATAAGGGTCTTATTAGTCTGATAATATTTTTATTTTCATCTTATATTTAGTGGTTAAGGATATCTTAAGCTTCTAAATTGCCATTTAAAGCCTAAATATCGAAACTTGTGTTCAGTAATCCGTATAGTACTCACAAATTATCCATCAATCTATAATGTTTTCCACCAAAATCCCTAGATGAAAACCTTTTCTAAAATTAGTAATAATTATTTTTCCTTTAAATTGTTTATTGGTGGCTATTAACTCATTTGAAAAGTCCTGTTTTTAAGCCAAAAAGCGCGTGCAGGGTATAAACGCTCTTAATATGAGACTTCAACGTAGATACAGATATTGAAGATGTAGGGAATTAGAAAAGGGGAAGACAAGACATAACCATAAATGCTGCTTGAAATGGATGCTCAATATTGTACGTATTACCGAATTATTTTCTTTAATGATAATCCTGATAAATATTTACATTTATACCTCAGTTCATCTTAAAATGGGTCACTATTTCGAAATTAGAAATTAGGTACCCAAACGGCATTTCCACGAAGATTTTCACTACATACAAATCGTTAAACTTATTAAAATTTTTCGTGATTTTAAATGTTTCGACATAAATTAACGAGGCCAGCGGAACCTTAATTCCATGATCGAAGCAAGGATAGCTAAAGCCACAGATAAGCTAAACAATTTCGCGGCAAGTAAATGTCAGTGAGAAAAGTCACGCGAAGCTTACGACGTTTCCGGCTCTCGGCCTCAGGGAATTATGCAGTACATCGTCTTAGAAGTCGTAAATTCTGTTAAGAATTAACGTTGCGGTCTAACTTTAAAAGAATACTGTAAAAATCCTGCAAAGAATGTTAGTACAAAAAATCAACAGGTCTTTAATAAGTCAAAGGTGGATAAAAGTAGTCGAAGCTATATTTAATACAATGAAACATTTTGTCACAATACTAACAATATTTTATTCAATAGCAAATAAATAATCTACGGATAGAAAACACAGCAAAATATATAAATAAAAAAAAACCTAATGCAAACAAATAATTACAATGTTCTACATTTTCCTTACAAAACAATCAATCTTGCCTTCTAAATTGCAACAACAAAATTAACTATCATGGACATGGAGTACCCAAGATGGCGTCTTGTCGCTCTATTTAACAAAAACTTGTTAATCGTCCGACACTAAAAGATAAGGGGGTTTGTTAGCGATAATGCAAATCTCTAAGGCAAAGCTGTTGTAGCGAGATACGAAAGCCTCGGAGACGTCTTGTGTAACTTGGCAAATATTTAATTCTGAACAAAGAGTTTGCAGTGGAGACTGTTGGGAATGCTGGCCCGCAATTTATATATAAGAATTATCTTTGGTTCATGGGCAAAAAATTAACACTATAGGTATTCTAAAAGTTATTAATGATATGTCAGAATATTTTACATCGTATATCGAGTAATTTTGGTGCTATAACACACACTAGGAAAAAAATTTTCTATATGAATTATTATTATCCTAAGTTGCTCATTAAGCCGGTCTATCGATGGCGGTTCCATTGTTATTCATACAAAGAATATTTTTTGCCTCATCCGCTAATGGCTAATAGTCCACTAGAGTATGCTACTTATAGTACATTGCGATGATTCAATTGGTCCTTTTATAACATTTATTGCTTTCATTCGAATTTAAGATACCCTAACTAAGAATATATTTCTGTCATTGACTCTTAATGAAGATCTTGATATTATTTTCAGACCTATAAAATATAATAGTCAAATATTAAAACAATATCAAATATTATTTCTCAACAACTGCGCTGCAAACGAACTTCAAAAAACGGTTATTCGAAAACCATAATGTGGTCGTAGCAGTAAATTTTTATGCAGTAATTTAATCAAAATATTGCAACGGCTTCGATAGCTGATTGCATTGCAAATGATGAGCTTCATTATAATAATGTGCTTTAACAAAACATTCATATAGCTTATGTCAACAAAGCAGGGAGCAATATTTTCATTGAATATTATGTTCCATAGATCGATCAGAATCGCAGACTTGTACGTATGTTTTACAGTATAGGTCTTAATTGCTAAGGTCACATTACAAAAGAAGACCTAGACAATTCCAGGCATGAGAATAATAAGGTTTTTATACAGCCTGATGCAGAGCAATTAGGGCATATCCGGCAGTGCCATAAAAGTCATTAAAAGAGAAAGTCGATTCGAAAACTGAAGGTTATTCGTGAAGAACAATGTGGCTCAACGCGAAAAACTTTATGTGATCAAAAATCTGCCGCTCATTTGTTATTCATAAGGCGTAAGTGTAGGAAAAACTTACAGCGGCGTCGTGAATGAATGAAAATTTAATGGAACAACACCATAAAGGCGGCAGAGCGTGAAAACGCGTTTCCTTGGGGTTGTTTTGGACCCTCATTATTTGTCTGTCCCTCTGGTATAATGGCCGTCCTATCTGGAATATTGCCTTTTTGAATATTGCATTCTACTTCGCGATCTGTTCTGAATGTTTGATATCGCCTGATGGTTTTCAAGGTTCGTTTGGTTTCTTTTTTTCTGAGGAGAATCGTTTACTGAATTTAATTGGTGTAATCAAGAATTTTGTGTTTCGATTTTAAATTAACTACAAAATGATTGCTTAATTAACATTAAGTAAATGGGCAACCTTTATTGTGAAGATAAAGATAATTGTTCAAATCATAATAGTCGATTTGGAAATACAATATTTTTGGACATATGAAAACTAATGTCGACTCCAAAATCCAAAAAAATACTATTGTGGTATGTCACACGACTTTGTCATATTAATCAGTTGCAATATTTATAAGTATTTATAAAAAAAGACCAAAAGAACAACCTCAATTTTTACCAGCACTGAACGACTCTATTCAAGCTCTCCTTTCCTTAACTGAACCACGTGCTAGTTTGCGGAGCCATAATTTGACGGTTTAAACTACAGAACAGGTTTAAACCATATACGTAGTATGGAACAGTTTAAATAATCTGGGAGGGAATCAAAAAGTCGTTCAAGTTTTGTCTTAGGCACTGTGCCTTACCAGAACAGGAATTTAAAAAAATGAACAATTGTAAATTAATTTTGTGATGAAGTAGAGAAAATTTTATGAAGTGTGAAAAAATATTTGCCACAATATCAAACGAAACAATATTCCTTTTTGCCTTAAGCAAATAAAGTTATAAAATAATTTACTAATTGAGAAGACTTTCCAAATATTATACACGACCAACAAATCTACAGAAATACAGATCTCCTTCTAACATCTCTACTTGAAGTCCGTTTGTTACGCCTATGTTTACGACAGGAAATAAATTATATTTGTAGATACTAAATGTATAATAATATTGATAATAAAACATGTAGCCATCGTAATACAATTTCCTGCAACTTTACTCAAAGTATTGTATCTACACAAAATCCTTAGCTGAATAAAAATGGGCCTTTGAAATAACTTATGTTTTGGAGTACACAGCGATTGCAAAATTGTCTGAGTTTTGTACAGTTTCCTTATATTTTCCCTGCCACGGACAGCTATTCAGATACAAGATATGAAATATTCAGTATGGTATCTCTCCATTTAGACTGAACTATCAACCTTCCGTAAATTTTAGGAATATTGATTGAGTAAAGGCATCATCAGAAGTCCTTTAGACTTAATCCTAAGTACATTACCAAGTATTTTGAATGATGAAAATCTGTTTATAATATTAGTACCTGAAACAAAAATATTCACAAATTATTTACAGTTCACACCATTAATTTTTATATAAGCGCATAAACGACCGCTCTTTTCTATCACAAATCAAAAATAAAATGAATAGAAAATATATATAAACATAATAAAAATAGTAAAATAAGTACTAAATTTGCATTGCATTAAGAATTAAATTACGTAAGAAGAAAGGGAAAAAAAGCCAAAGAACAACAACGGCTTACTAAAGGGACGAAAATTCTTTCCTAACAGACCACTGCTACCTATACCAATAGGCGAGACGACAGTATCAAAAAATTAAAAATTTTATGTTTTTAAGGGAAAATACATATTACAAGGATTTCAAATGATAATTCAGTTTTAATCTATACTTGGAGATTAATAAGATTTTAAATAAAATCAAAGTACAAAATATAGCAATCGGCCATTTTGACAAAAACGCTCTTCACAACGCATGATGTCACGCCTATGTAAACAAGACCATAGACTAGGAAGTAAACTCATGTGTCATTCTTTGACTATCGCAGTCACAGAGTACATTCTATATACGGAGATAGAGTTATAGTCAGATTATTGGAATTAGCGCCCTCTGTCGGTACACGACGTTCGGATAGGACATAGGTCTTATCAATATTTAATTAATTTATATTATAAATATTTTCCCCAGTAATTTCCAAAGCCCGAAATTTTTACTGAGTAGGCTTTTGGAAATTAGTTTAGAGAAAACATGACTAGAGTTAAGCAAAGGTTTCTAAGTAAATAAAATAACAGTTTAACGGTTGTATTGTTTTTATTATGATTCCTCTTGTGATTATAATTATATACAGATACTTTTGTTTCTCTCTATTCATATTTTTTCTAACAACAATAATTACGCGATGTTGAGAGAAGCGACATCTACTGCAAATGGAGGAACTATTTCATTTCAAAGAAAAAAAGCAATGTATGGACTGTTAAGCCACTGGACCACAGATTAAGTAGTACACAATGACATGTTTACCTAGTAGTGACATCACAGCGGACGCCATGACACCTACTAGCGTTTTTTGTGCACTATTGAAAAATTATTAGAAAAATGGCTTAAAACTGTGTTAAGCCTTTGTTAATTCTTGAAATATAGATTTTTTCGTATATAATAAATGTGTGCTCATATTTTAGAATATAATTTGAAAATCATTCGTCTCGCCTATTGACACTTACTGTTAGATTAACAAAACCCATTAATATTGGTAAAGTAAGAAAAAAAGGGAGCGTAGTTTCCATACTGTTTACATTCAGTATCTCGTCCACGTATTTCATAACGTAGCTTCAGACAAATAAATAAAAAAATGTTTCGGCTCTCACTGAATGTAGGGTGCCGGTCCTTCATACCCACGCACATGTATGTAATAAATATTGTTCAGAGGGTTAGCGCTAGTGTCTATATTGCCTAGGAGGTATTCAGTGGAGCAATGTATTCAATCATTTGCAAATTCGGCTTTTGGATGTAAAATGTGAAGATTACGTATATAAAATTTTTCATAGAAAACTGCTGTTCTTAGAATAGTCAGAGACTCTTCCTTGGTATTGGGAAAAATGTAATGGAATTACAGGAAT
Organism: Hyles euphorbiae; assembly: GCA_023078785.2. Lineage (NCBI taxonomy): Eukaryota > Metazoa > Arthropoda > Insecta > Lepidoptera > Sphingidae > Hyles > Hyles euphorbiae. The sequence goes on along the minus strand of CM041039.1, from coordinate 4,514,802 downwards.
CTAGTAATTGATGGACATTTTTCATTGATACTTAGCATCGTATGTATCAGAATGGCGAGCGCAGTGGCATGCCAAGCATCGCTTTGTAATTCATGGTTATTTGGTTTTGTTACTGTCCATGAGTGGTCCTATCGTTTCCCAATAGTATGCTAGTATCGCCATTCATTGCAGTAAAAAAATATAAAAAATCTAATAGTGGATTCCTTAGCGGAAGCAAGAGTATTAGGTTAATAAAACAACAACTAAATATTCTCCTAGTTGTATCATCAAGAAGTAAATAAAGAATTATGAACGAAATCATAGATACTAAATGGATACTAAAAAGGAAAACCTCAAAATATATTTGTTAAAATTGAAATGTAATTATTGCAGTAAATATTCAATAATACTACTTCTCAACGCGAGATAAACAAAGTTTAATACACTCATTATGTGATTCGTTGACATTAAACCGTAATTACGACCACACATATAACAGTTGCAAACAATTATTATGTAATTTTATGCATTATGTAGATAAATGCCGCATCTCATTTCCTGCGCGGAATCAATTTGTATAAATCACTAAATAATTGAATATGGATTAGTGTTTAAAACATAAAAACTATGACAATAATTTATGAGTGCTAAAACGATAGAACACAAAGCGAACAGATGACCATAAGGTTTCAAAAAGTTTAATAATGCAGACCGCTTCCAACACTTTCGGAAACCTTGTATCTCAAGTCCCAACCTAGGCCTAAACGTAGGTTTTCTATGGCTGAAAATTATGAAGATTTTTCAAAAATCCTATTTGCTTTACCTCTAAAACACACACCAGCATGTCATTGACGAAACCTTTGTAGTAAAGAAATACGCACATACAAACAAAAACGTCGAACCGTGCAAAGAAAATAGTCCTTTCTTCAAAATTGAAGTTGATTTGTTTTTATTAGATTCCTTTGTATAAACTTTCGCTGACACTCAACGCTCAGTTGGATACGTATTCTCGTTCGCTAACTAACGCTAAAAATATGCAAACTTCTGTCTCAAATGCATTATTGTTATAGCTTTTGTTTGCGAAACAAAAGAACCCTTTTACCGTTGTAGAAGTCAAAGAATATCAAGTTAAAAATCACGAAGTACATAAATATTTCTTTGATATGTTTGGAGAGTAAGCAAACTATTACCTTACTTTATCGTACTATTAATCTAAATAAGTTAATTTAAGAAATAATATGATTCCGTTGATAATACCTACTTATTTTTTTACTATTAGAATAACACTGTAAAGTACTTGAAATGTATTCAAAAATCAACATATTTTACAGCGCTTGTTATGGCAGTTCAGACATATATCATATATCTGATTTGTGTGGATTTTTTGTTACAAAATGGCACGTAACTATTAGCTCTATGGCTAACTGGATGTTCACATAAAAAATTGAAAATCGAAACGGTTTTTTTTTTCAGGCCATACATAAGCAAAACAGCAATCACATACATACATACTACATCGTAAAGTCCTTACCTCACTAAAATCAAGTCTTATGTCATTGATATCAGTAGCTACGAGAGACTTCTCGGCCTTGAAAACACCCATACCCACAATAATTTCTCGGTCGAACCCACGGTCTCTCTTTTCACAGCCGGCGTCTAACCAACTGCGCCACGGAGGCTGTCAAATACTTCCAATATTTATTTTAATTACTGCATATTTAGTACATGATTAATATAGTAAGGAATATGAATATTCCGGTGGAACTGTGTCGAGCGGTAACGTTAGTATGTTCTAGTATTTCACGGTATCACTTACGCACTGCACGAACATTTAAAGTCACTACTGTTTGGTTACAAATGTAAATGTTTTAAGAAAATATAACAGCCTTATTCATAGACAGTTTTTAAACCTATTTTAGTTATCGAATGTTTTGTCCCTTTCGAACATGTTTTGAATTTAGTTTGAGCGATGAGGACAAAGTATTCGATATCTAAAATAGATTTTAAAATCTTTGTATAGGGATGTTAGTCGGTTATCAGAATGCATAACTCTATTTTTATTTATTTTGTTTTATGGATTCCTAGTTTAGATTACAGACAGGCGGAACTCTTTTAATTCTTCTTATTCGGAAACAAATAGTTCTATAAGTATTACACAAATATTGGAATTACAAGTAACCATTTACATGTTTTCACATATAGACACGTAAAGTCCTATTTAGAAGGAGCGATCAGTTTTCTTGTTTTAAATCTGATGAAAACGATGGTGCTAAAATGATACCAAGAATATTTATCGATATAACAATAATTTCCCCGAGTTTCCATTATGGCCAAAAATATTCTGAGCAGCAATTTATACCAGTAGGTACTAAATTATAATAATTCTTGTTCGTAACCAAAAAATATGATTATGAAACCAAAGCGTAGACTTGTAGAATGTACGTAAACAAAAATTGGAGAAAGGAAGCCTCTGTATCCAAAATGATGCTTGCTTATATCATAACTTCATAAGAAATTATTGTGTATTGCAAAAAAAATATGGTCTACATAAGCCCAGAGAAGAAATAACTGCACATTATGTCATACAAGAAACAAAAAATTACGAGATACAGTTGAATTTTGAGTGTAAACATTCAATGTTTAGTAACCGTCCATACAATACCTGAATAACTTTACGGAAAATAATATTAAATTTAAAAAAAATCCACTTTACCACTCTCAATCGAATTGTCGTTTGTGGAGGAGGCCCGTGCCCTGCAGTGGGACGTATATCGGCTGATACAGAACAATAAAAAATCTTCGAAAATCTCAAATAGTTAATTGCTTTATTTTCACTAATTCCCTAAATAGTCCACAGAACTGGCACCCTTAACCCCGATCCATAACGAAGTGGCAATTTATTAACATTAACCGAAAACCGTTACGCTAATGAAGTTTACCGAACCAAGACACTGGCTGTATTGTGTGGAAATAAAAAGTAAAAATAGCATAAATCTAATCTTGATGGAGCAAAACCGGGTCATCGGGCGAGCGCAGTTTTTGTCCATTCATTACCTTCTGTCTGTCTGTATCAGCCCATATACGTCCCACTGCAGGGCACGGGCCTACTCTACAATCGAGAATACGATTGAGAGTGGTTAGGCCATATAGTCCACCACGCTGGCCTAGTGCGGGTTGGCGGACTTACATACCACAGAAATTCTTATGAATCGCTATGGTATGCAGGTTTCCTCACGATGTTTTCCTTCACCGTTTTAGTGCGTGGTGATTGACTATCAATACACACATGACTCCGAAAAGTCAGAGGTGTGCCCTGGGATTCGAACCCGCGACCACCGTGAACATGTTGGCAGCCGCGTCTAGTCCGTTTACCAACAGGCCACCACGCACTTATTTTCATTACCTTCACAGCTTTGTATTTCATACACACTTAATGGGTTGAGCATTTGTAGTTTTAGCAATCGTAAAATACTTTTTAGCACAGGCACGATGAAATAATATTAAATAACCACCGCAATGTCTATTTCTCCCGTCAAACAGCAGTGTAAATGCACTGTTGTGTTTCGGTTTGAAGGACATTGTAGCCAGAGTTACTACTAGACATATTGAGACTTAACATCTTATGTCTCAGGATGGCGAGTGCAGTGGAATGCCAAGCATTGTTTTGTAATTCAGGGTGTTGTTTAGTTTTGCTACTGTTCATGAGCGGTCGTATCGCTTACGATCAGGTGACCGGCATGCTCGTCTCGCCATACTTGGCAATAAAAAAAAACTTAATACACTCAACAGTCACATATGTACGCAGTCCGGACCCCATACTATAATCGAGTCTTGTGTCTTAGCAGAAACTACGATACGACAGAGTTTTCGGTCTCATCACACACCCAGATCGAAACAATTACGTGTGGATCACACAAATATTCTCAGTGCGGGGATCAAACCAGCAGCCTCTCGTTTCACAGCCGGCGTCTAGTCAACTGAGCCAGGGAGGCTGCCGAACAATGCACCTGATATTGCATGCATTGGAATCCAAATACAGTATGTATCAGTAGAGAGATAATTATTTCAAGCCGACCAGTTTGGAACAGGATATTCAAAATCTGAATCTGCAACGCGAAAAACTTGACCGTGACATCAATGGTTGGTTTTCCATTAACATGCATGGTAGTCGATATACGACTATGATTATTAAAAAAAATATCTTTAAAAAATCAACAAATAAACCTTTAATAAAATAGGAATCATTTGTTACCTTTAACCCTTTGACGTAAATGGGACACCAGTGTCCCTGAATTTCAACTCAAGTTTTTACTGATGTAGTAAATAATTTTACACAAAAAATAATGTTCATAGAATGTTTTTGAATTAAACTTCTTACATTTGAAGTTTGGTAGCAATGCGCCTAAAAAAAGAAACAAATAATTCCGCATTACTATTAGATGTTTTGGCGCGATTTGTAAATATTTTTCAAAAATATATTAAAATTTATTTTTTGACATTTTTGACTACTTTTTCATTTTATTGTGATGAAACGGTAGGTACTCTTTATAGGTCTTTAATTATTTATTGTAATTTTGCATAATAAAGCAATAAAAATACGTCATATATTACTGGGGACATAGTTGTCCCAATATGCACTAAGGGTCGACAATCTCTAATATTGCGATATTATATTTTATGTCCCTTCTGCAATAATTATAATATTTTTGTAGCTTTTTATTATTTTAGGCACGGAGGGGCGCTAGAATATTTCATTTGAATGAAAATCAAGTGGGGGCTGATAATAGTGACGATAAATATGCACTAGTCTTGGGTGAATTAGAGCAGGCAATCATTCTCTAAGATAACTGAAGTTAGGATTGAGCCTGATCAGCCAGTGCACCAGATATCACTTGAGAATTCAGATTGAATTCCAGGGTCTATGATCTCCTGATTCACAATTGAGTGGTGTAGTTGCAACAGTCAGAACTGCTACCCATAGATATTTTTGAGGCAACTTTGAATTTCAAAGCTTTGCTTGGAGAAATTATATGACATGGAGAAATTCTTTGTACGATGCTTATAATAATGGTTCAGTGTCTACATATCTTCAAGAAATTATAGATTTTATTGGTACGAGCTATAGGATATCATGTTACCTTCATTCAGAAATTGTTGGTAGGCGGAGTAGCCGCCTGATATGGGTGTACCATATTTAGCCATAATTATCAAACAAATAAGAAGAAATTTACATTTTTGCAATAAGTTGGAGCGAGCACCACTCACATCGCCAGATTTTGATAGGGCATATAAAATTCTGAAATGTGATGAATCACTTCAATTCATCTTTCCAATCACCCCCGGTAATAGAAAATTGGTTCTCTACAGAACTGCCCTAACAATGTGTGTGCTCTAAGCAATATCAATATATGTTTAAAAAAAATCAATATATAAATGAAACCTGTTGTTATATGTTCATAAATCTATAAAGAACCTAAATTTACATACACCATAATATCAATTCACTGTCGCCAGTTAACGCAAATTGGGACATATTTGTCCCAGCGATTTTTGGATAGTCAGCTAAATCTTTTGATATTTTTACAAGGAATAGGCTTATAATATACCTAAACAGACAACCTTAAAAAGTTATAAGCATAAAAACTTTTACACATCAGTTTTATACGTGAAAGGGTTAAGGAGCTGACATGCGAATATCGCCTAATACGGATATTCTAAAAACAACAAATAAAGATACTTTAAAAAAATAAAACAACATGAACCTTTAAAAATATAATAATTCCTAAATATCTTTAAAGAGTATACAGACGGTAATTTACCATAAAATATGTTTTTATGGTAAATTAAAGTAAAGGTAAAGGTCGCGGGACGTCGCTGGATGCAGGCTGCCTCCAACAGGTCTCTGTGGAAATCATTGGGGGGGCCTATGTTCAGCAGTGGACTTCCTTTGGCTGATGGATGGATGATGATGGATGATGTTTTTATACTTTCGTGGTGATCCTTAAAACTCCAAAGAAGTAAGTAAGTATATTAAAAAAAGTATTATCAATGCAAAAAAACATGACAATGTAAAGAACATGTCCCCGGTGACAGTTTCCCTAGAATAGATAAGTTAAACCGTTACTCGTAGATACGCTTTTCCAGGCACTACTTTAAATCACTACATAGTATAAAACAAAGTCGCTTTCTCTGTCCCTATGTCCCTTTGTATGCTTAAATCTGTAAAACTACGCAACGGATTTTGATGCGGTTTTTTTTAATAGATAGAGTGATTCAAGAGGAAGGTTTATATGTATAATACGTACATATTATTGCACAGAAATCTATTTGTACCCGGGCGAAGCTGGGCCGGGCCGCTAGTATGACTATAAATCAAGGAGGAAAATGAAGTTATTGACTCATTTTTATATTGGATTTGTAATGACGTAATTTTGCTGGAATTTAAATATCGATTTTTACATATTTAATATATTTCAGAATATGTTATCTTTTTACCATTTTATTTGTCAATTGCAGGGTATTCAGTCGTATGCAATTTTAGACAAAGTTATTGTCATCCAAATATATTTTGCTACACCTACATTGATATTATAAAGTTACAATAATCGAAAATTTCATCGACTTTATCAACTTCCGAAAGGATAGAATTACTACTTAAGACTTCAAGTAAAAGAAATAATCAGAACGACTACCAAAATCGAATTTAAAATTAACTATACTACGGTCCATTAATTTCGGCACTGCATTAATTTAAAATTTAGCACGGATACGTTGCTCACATTAACCATCAAATGTCTATCATTATTCTCAAATAGTGCAAGTCATCATCTCATATACACAGAATATTATAAACCAATTATGTCTACAAAATCATTTAAACGAAATAAAAAATCTGCTCTATATCTTACTTAAATTGCAATTGTAGTCGCTTTTAGAATAAAAAAAGCAATACCGGGTCTATCAAGACTGCTAGTTTAAGTGATTTCAGACACCATGCAACAGAAAAAGTTGCAAAAAAAAGCGATATTTTTTTTTGTTATTTTTTTCCTATGGTCATATTTGGGTGGTAAATATTTTTTTTCCTAAAATAATAGTGTATATCCTTTTATTTATAAATACTCTAAGGTATAAAAGAGTTTAAATTATTATTTTAGCAAAAACTATGGATTTACCACCCAAAAATTATGATATTTAAAAAAATATAAAAAAAATGTCGCGTTTCTTTGCGAAATTTTAGTTGTATTGTGTTTGTAGTCAATAAAACTACCACACGGCTTCGTTTTCGGTAGCAGTCTTGATATACCCGGTATATCTAACAGTCACACACGTATTCAATACAGTATAAGTGTTGCGACCTATAACGGTAATAACGGCCTTTTGGTCGGTCCTTCACTGAAAATAATATTTGGCATCACATAAATATTTGTCCAAATAAAGATTTTCTTTTAAAATAAATAAATATATGGTCACAAAAACTAACCTCAGACTTGATCAAGTCTGGTGTCGTGAGTATTAAAAATTACGAGAGGATTTTCATCCGAAAGAAATACCTGTGCATCACACAAATATTTTTCTCGGTGCGGGAATCAAACCCGCGCCCTCTCCTTTCACAGACGGGTCTAACCAACTAGGCCAGGGCTTCTTAACCAACTTCAAAACAAATTGCGTAGGGTGACAGTCAATGTACTTGCAATGACTTTTCCTCATCATACATCTGTAAATTAATATTTATTTAGCAATATTCGCAACCTTTAACGCAAGTATTAAAATACTCTTAGTACGTAATAACTACTTATTTATACATGTATTTAGTTTTAAACACTTTTACGTTTAAGCATGCGTTAAGAAATCTAAACGCTAAACTATAAAGTAATCAGTGACAAGTTTTATGCGTGTTACTAGGGTTGGTACTCCGGGAAAGTTAAGTTTCTGCATTTTATAGAAAAAAATCTAAACATATTCCTTTTATTTTAAACACTACCATACCTAATTCTTAACGTTCAATTACATTGAGATTAAAAGATAAATGGGAAATAAATATCCAATAAAATTATTGGCCGATATAAAACCTATAATAAAGATGACTAAAGTCCACCAATTTATATTTTGCCCCACAATTCATTTGTAGTCTATAGAACAGTTCGCCGAAACACGTGTTCATTGACCTTGCTATGTAGCGTGATGAAGCAGTTTATAAGCCAGAACATTTGTTAAATAATATATACACCCAACAGTCACATACATAGTCCTGACCCCACAACAACATCGAGTCTTGTGTCGTGAGTATCAGAAACTAAGAGAACCTTTTGGGTCTCACAAACACCCAGACCCGAGACAAATTGTGTCAAATGAGAAGAGGTCATGCATACATTATGTGACAGGTACTCTAAGACGTAGTGCAATCACTTTACCCATAAATCAAAGTTGTAAAATATCGTCACTAGTTTAAACCACAGTTCACTTCAAGTTTTAGATGTATTCAAAGAGTACGATTTGATTGGAATTGGATTTTTACTCCATATTGCGATGTTTCGCGATCTCATCACCGAACGGAAATACCTTTGACGAAGCATCGGCAACTAGTTGCATCTCTGAAGCTTTTTGGGAGTTTGTGTACATGCTAATGCACTCAATATTAATCTCTCCATTTTTAGACAGCGTATGATGGAAAAACGTTTTAATTGAAATAATAAGAAGTTAATCAATATTGGCAGGACACGGGCACCATTGACATAAGAAGGGTTGGTCTAAATTTTTCTTGACCTCGTATAAATGACTTATAAATAATATAATAGTTATGGATTATTATAATACAATTTCAATATTAAACTATAAAGATTTTGTTTTCATACTCAGCATCAGTGCTTCATCCACATCTTTTAGTTTCTTCTTTATACTAAGCTTGGAAACGCCAGCCCTAACCAAGCATTGTCCCCAAGCTAGCCGTGCTATCTGTAACGCGACGCCATGTTTACTGAGTGCAACATCCTTATCGCATAATTTGTGAGCACTTGCATAGTACCTCCACTGATATATGTGCGTCTGGTACATTTGCGTCGCGACAGTATGCTTGCTGCTTTAATTTCCTTCTTCATTTGTTTATGAGACATAAATTGAGCAATAATGATTTGAGTAGTTCAAGAACCGTTGAAATTAATTTGGTTATTATTATTAATTTATTTTATAAAATTACTAAAGAAATAAAAAGCTTCTGTACACGTGAAGACTGAAGGTAATAAATTGCCATAAGATATTTAAAAATGGAATGAAATCTATTGTAGATATAAAATAGCCAAGATTAGAAGATTGCAATATAAAACTGCTTTGTGCAACTATGTGGAGCTCAGTCTGTAATACCAACTATGCAACAAATATTGGAGGAAAGTAACTTTAAATTTTCAATCTGGAATTTCGTTCCCACATGTGCCTGAATTTTCAAATATTTCATGCTCCTCGGAATGTCTAGATTGCTCGAATTTTAGTTTTTTAATACAAAGATTTTAAAATATATTATTCTCTTTTTACTGTAGGTACATAAAAATGCAAAATCCAGTTACGATGTTTTACATTCGCGAAATAACGAACCAAGAAGACAGAAGTGTAATTAGCTTTCCCCAGCTCGTTTTCGCCTCAGCGGTGACTAAGACGGGTGGCTTCAAGGAGTGCTGGTTTCATTAAAACTTACTTAGTCTAAAAACAAATAGTGCACAAAGGTTAGTTTGCTTTGATAGGATTTGTGATATAAATTGCAGTTTTAAACTAGCAATTTATTAAGCTTCGCCAGTTGATAAATGCATTTAATCTAGCAAACAGTTTTAATTCCCTGACAATGTACACTTTGGATATACCCAGCCATAAATTGAATACTAAAATTTACCCAACGAAAATCTGAGTAAAGAAAATGTAATTTTCAATCATAAACGAAATTGTCGCGTGGAAAGCTATTCCTTACTATCAAAACATAAACTGGACTGTATGGCCTAACCACTCTCAATCGTACTTACGGTTGTGTTGCCTTGCCCTACAGTGGGACATATGTATATGGCTGATACAGATTAATTTAATGTGGATCGCAACTATTTTAATAGGAAGAATTCATATAAAGCATTTCGATGTATAATTACCCAATAACTTATCATATAATTTCAATATTAATATGGAAATTCAAGGACTAGGAGAACTTGGGGAAAATGTTAATCCGTCGATTTTAGTTATTGAAAGCAATGTTTGTGTGGTTTGAGCTATGTCAAACACTAATGGATAGTTTGATGGATGACTAGCATATTATGCACTTAAATAAACTACGATTACATGGCGGAGTAAAAATCAAACCTTTACTAAATATTAGGGTTGGAAATTGAATAAACACAAAAGTAGACAAAATACAGATAGACATGTAAAGTATAAAGGCAGACATCCAACAAACCTACCTATATACTGTTGTATGTACTTTACATAAACTACGATAACATGAAGTAGTGAAAACCAAAACATTACTGAATATTAGGGTTGAAATAAGCCCACCAGTAAACATAATACAGATAGACATGGGTGGTATTTAGAAAGACGTCCTTCTCTTCACACCATTTATACCCTACCCACATCCAATACAACGTTAAACTAAAAAGGATTTACTAAAAGCATCGCCATAGTAAATGATAACTAAGCCATTACACAACAGGCCCAGTCGCGCTTAATAAGTGCAGCGACTGATTTACCACACTTGGTCAGAACTTGTTTACTGTCGCATTGACACATATACCAAAAGGCTCGTGAGATTCCGCTAGTTTTTGTCGGGCTCAGCGAGGTTACTGATGTAAAGAATAAATGAATGCCATCTATATACGTCAATGAAGTTTTTTTTTTTTGGAGTGAATACAAAAATACTTAACACACGACATTTGAAGGTAAGAAAAGCATAAAACGGCGATAGAATTTGAGAGATAATGGATTTTAGCTATCAAATGTGTGAATGTGTATCAGCCCATATACGTCCCAGTGCAGGGCACGGGCATCCTCCACAATAGAGAATATAATTGATTGGTTTTGCCATATAGTCCACCAAATTACCCTAATGCGTGTTGGCGAAATTTACATATATGTTTTTTTTTTTTTTTTTATTGCAGTGAATGGCGAGACGAGCATGCCGTTCGCCTGATGGTAAGCAATACGACCGCTCATAAATAGTAGCAACATTCCACTGCGCTCGCCATCCTAAGACATAAGATGTTAAGTCTCAATATGTCCAGTAGTTGCTCTGGCTACAATGTCCTTCAATCCGAAACACAACAGTGCATTTAAGCAGTGTTGTTTCACGGGAGAAATAGACATTGCGGTGGTACCTACCCAGATGATCTCTCACATATGAGAGACCTACCACCAGTAAATCTTGCAAAAATAGTTATAGTGCAGGATTATTATCAAATGTATTGTAACCCAAATCGTTATATCAGGGCATAAGAAACAAAAGGAACCCAACCTACTTTTCTTTAAAGGAACAACAGATGTTGGTGCGCTTTCGCCAACTCGCTTAAACAATGCTACACTACAAAACGAAGAAAGAGCTCTTAATCTATAATTAACAGTAAACATCCTGTCGCTCGAAAGCATTCGAATGGACCGATGCAGTAAAGAAAATTACTTTAACGGATATTTCGCCGTGTACTCATTACCTATTAGGCGATAAAATAGTTTTAAATTAACGTTAGAAGAAAATAATGGCAAATTAACTATAACATTGTAGATTTTTCAGTTATTGCAAGTGTATTTTTATTGTGTGTGTGTTTATATTAAGTGTATAGTTATGTTTGATTGTCTGTATCAGCCCATATACGTCCCACTGCAGGGCACGGGCCTCCTCTACAATCGAGAGTGCGATTGAGAGTGGTTAGGCCATATAGTCCACCACGCTGGCCTAGTGCGGGTTGGCGGACTTACATACCATAGAAATTTTATAAATCGCTATGGTATGCAGGTTTCCTCACGATGTTTTCCTTCACCGTTTTAGTGCGTGGTGATTGACTATCAATACACACATGACTCCGAAAAGTCAGAGGTGTGCCCTGGGATTCGAACCCGCGACCACCGTGAACATATTGGCAGTCGCGTCTAGTCCATTTACCAACAGGCCACCACGCACTTTATGTTTGATTACTTCAAGGTAATGACCGCTTCGTATTAAAGTATTTTCTAAAACATACATACTATACATAAACTCACGCCTTTTTTCACAGAAGGGGTAGGTAGAGTTACCAGGACATCCACATTTCGTCTTGTATGTTCCGTTCCACAATGTGATAAGGGGCGACCTATCGCCATATCGGGCACAAACTCCTGACTCCGGGCTGATAATGAAAAAAAAAGCCAATATGACTTTGCCCAACTCGGGATTCAAACCCGAGACCTTAAGTCACGTACAAAATACTCCAATTAACAAAAGACCATACGAACAAGCTAATTTAAAACAAAATAATGACATGAAAACATAACGTTAGACTGAATGAATCTTACTTCTAAACTAACAATTCATTCTATATTACAACGAGGCAATTTCATGCTCAACAGCGCAGTTAGAGAACATCCCGAGGACTAAATTGGAAGGCGATGACTTTCATCTGAACAAATCATAAGTTATAGACAATTACCGTCTAATGTTGGAACAATTTGACCTAATGTGCTAAACTCAAGGCATAATGAACGCTGCAATATTTTGTAAATTGAAATCACCGGATGTGAGTTGTTTCCTTTATCCTCTATTCCTATTTTCTGTCCTGTTCCCGTTCATTTTAAGAAACTGGCTTTCGCACGTGGCGATAATTATCATTAAGGAACAGGTGTAGTCTGCTTCTTTTGAAAAACTAGAGATGGTTGTAAGTAAAGGGACTATTTTTACTGGTATTATAGTGAAGCCAAGTGAAAGACATCCTGAAAAATTACATAACTAACATTGTGAATATGAATTGACAATTTTTGCTACTTAAAAGCATTTTTAAACAATTTATTGATTCATCATCATCATCATATCAGCCACAGCAAGTCCACTGCTGAACATAGGCCTCCCCCAAGGATCTCCACAATGACCTGTTGGAAGCGGCCTGCATCCAGCGACTTCCTGCGACCTTAGTCAGATCGTCCGTCCACCTTGTAGGCGGGCGTCCGACATTTCGCTTGCCTGTACGTGGCCTCCACTCGAGAACCTTTCGGCCCCAACGGCCATCGGTTCTACGAGCTATGTGCCCGACCCACTGCCACTTCAACTTGCCAATCCTATGGGCTATGTCGGTAACCTTTATTGATTACTCAACTAGAAATACAAAGCATAACATCGTCGTTATGTCTAGATATCCAATTAATAAATAAACATGATGAACCTAAATTATTTCTCGTTCATATTTTTATTCCGTTTCTCGGAACATCGGATAAATCCCCGACCTTCGGCGAGGCTGCGGCAAATGGTCACGATTTTCCTGCCACACTAAACGCACTAAACGATATGTAAATACGTATGTGTGAAATGAATGCGAATGATATGGGCATATTGACAGAGGTCAACAACTGATTGACTGTTGATGACGATGAAAATCATAGTGACGTGGTAGCGTTGGAGAAATATGAAGTCTGTTAGTTCAAGGTAGCGGATGTTTTGAATGTTCAGACTTCCGTCGTAATTTATGAATACGGATTAAACGGCCTAACCACTCTCAATCGTACTTTCCGTTGTAGAGGCGCGCGTGATCAGCAGATCGCTTATGGGCTGGTATACGTATGAATCTATTGTTACATGGCAGTAGGTATCGTGTATAAACAATAATAATATCTTCAGTAGGATTTCCAAATTGCAAAAAGCATATGAGGTGGATTTCCAATTGTAAAGTCCACAAAGTTTCAGCTAACTTTCCGAATTATTTGTATCTCATGCGTGGTCATCCGTGTGCTTAGTTCCGATTTGCACATCAGCAAGTACCAAACACAAAATAAAATCGCATGCACTTTCGCGGTATATAATTTCACAATTCCCACATTTTTCTCGGATCAACGTAGTCATTAACTAGTTTACGGTCCACGGAGATCATTTCACTTACGTTCGATTTCACTGCATTCTGAAGGCACGCGCCGCGCCGAGAAACCAACATTATAAATTAAAAGTGGGAAAAATACGTCTTTCATTTATTTACGTATTTGATTTCCATATACATGTAAATTAAACATTATGATAGCATCTTAATAAAGACTTTCAATAGCCTTTTAAAAATATAGAAATACAGTATCATATGGAACCTAAACAATTCGACATAGACTGTAATCGAAACGAAGTCAGACTTTTCAGCAAACGAAAAACGATATCATTTTATTACTATACTGTATCAGTGTCATTTAAGGTGCGCCAATCAACCTGATTTTGATTCTTGGGTAGTCGTAAAAGATAAATTAAGTAAGTCAAATATTTAAACAAAACATTGACTGCTATGGATTTATCAAACTGCATTTACTCTACTGATTGATATATTAATCTCTGATTGCACGCTATTAAACACTTCTCTTGGTTTCCTCATCGATTTCTAAAAAGCTATAATAACACTGAGATAAAAATACTGTACTGTATCAGGCATCAAGCCCATATAGGTACGTACCGAAAATATAACAGTGAGGGAAAACATTATGAGCATACCTGCATATCCATAGCGATTTTTATGGCCACGACTAACGTGGTTGACGATATGGCCTAATACCTCTCAATCTTACTTTTGATTGTTGGGTTTTGATTTTGATTATAGGCTCGTGGCCTGCAAAAATACTAATTTGAGCACAAGGTGATACAATTATTACTTTTATAACAATTTAATCCGCATCCAGTGGATTTTAAACAACTATACCTTGGTATGCCTTGTTAGACTCGATGGCCGTTTAAATCACCGCGTATGAGTCATGCTGACCCACTTCGCTCCCTAGCGTGATGGGTGACGCTCCCAATACCATATCGGGGAGTAATTACATCGTTGTACACATATTCTCATGAACGGCAAGATGGATGGGAGTTTTTAATGGCCATGATGTATATTTCTTGTTTCTAGGGCTCGCAGTTACAATAAAAAGCAAAGAAAATATTTAACCTACCACCAGTGAGACATTGCGGTGGTAAGTATTAGAAATTACGAAGTTCAGTCAGACCCGAAATTAATTTCCATTGATGACAGTAAAATACTCGCGGTGCATGATTACAATCCCATTATCATTATCAACTTTAATCAATTACGGGCAAAAGGACCGGCGGCGAGTGAATGCATAAAGCAGCAGACTGGGATCTGTTGCGAGCCCTGGGAGATTACGGGAGTACGGGCCTCCTCTACAATCAAGGGTACGATTGAGAGTGGTTAAATCATATAATCAGGTTGACAAACTACATCCCATAGAAATTCTTACAAATTGGCTATGGTATGTAGGTTTCCTATACACTCTCTTCCTTCACCGTTATAGTGCGTGGTGATTGACTGTCAATAACACGCATCAAAAAAGGTTCGCACTTCTAAACATAATATAAATCCTTTGATCATATCATTAGCTAAAACAAATATTAGGGCATCTTTAACAGTAAACTAAGGTGTTACCAATTTACTGTCAGCTGGTAAAACGAAATCTTTGCAATTCTTGACTACACATTTGTAACTCCACACCATCTAATTAATTTTCGGTTCAAACTCAAGACCGTTTTATATACTCATCGATATAGCTGTTAAAACATGTAATGGTGCTCGAATATGATTAAACAGTATTAATGGCACAAGGTTATGTTTAACAGTTCACCCACAGATGCTATGACTTCATTATTTATTTATGAACATGCTATTGTTTTTAACCTTCTTTGTTGAACATGTGCGGAGTTCACTTTCAAGGCTCATTTTTTGTTCGTATCGATTATGTTGACGTCGGTTTTTGGTGTTGAATGTCATAACTCATATGTTGAATA
Organism: Hyles euphorbiae; assembly: GCA_023078785.2. Lineage (NCBI taxonomy): Eukaryota > Metazoa > Arthropoda > Insecta > Lepidoptera > Sphingidae > Hyles > Hyles euphorbiae. The sequence continues at coordinate 4,498,859 of CM041039.1, read as the reverse complement.
TAAATGATCAATTATTACATTGATACTGGGAAACTAATAAGTATCCATGCACATTTATTTTCGATATGACCACTTACTTTTCTTTAAATTGATTCGTGGCTAGACCAGCTACAGCTATATATAATTTTAAATAGGTATAGTATATAATTACACCCAACAGTCACAAACATAGTCCTGACCCCACATTAAGATCAATTAAGTGTTTTGACGTAGGTATCAGACACTATGGGAGAATTTTCGATCTTAACGATTCGAAAATGGTGAGTGAACCCGTCTTAATCCGCATTGGCTCCATTCAGTATGCTTTGACTTAATGTTTTAAATTGCGAATTCCAATTCTAATCATATGCTAAGAAAATCTTTATCGATGTATGTGCGTCAACTATTGGCTGTCAAACAAAATATACTGTAGACTCGTCTCTTTTGGCAAAGTATCTAGAGTTAACATTGCTATTATTATTGTTAACATAAGACTATTTAATGCAGTCTAATAATGTTTACCTTTATTACAATACTAAGGTCTTTCCTAAAATTTTCTCAAAGCATAGTCAATAGAAAAAGAAAATACTGTTTCTCAAGCCAAGTATTTGCACTATCCCGCACCTAAGCATTTCTTGATGGCAGCAGGATTGAAATATTGAAGAGCAAATATTGAAATAGCCTTAATCGACACTGTAATTTCGCTCCAGTTCCATTTCTACTTACAAAGACTAATAAAGCTATGTAAATAGTATGTTCGTAATTCAGTTTCAATTAAGTAGTGCCAATGATTTGAGTTCTGTTTAAATAACTTTTCTGTCTTTCTTATTGGAAACTTCGGAACGAGAACTTTAATTTTAGTTTCAAAATTCCGTTAAATTTTCTGATGTTAGAGTTTTTAGTTAAGGCAGAAGAGACAAGACAAATAATAAATTACTGCTCATTTCAGTAATACAGCAAAAGTAATTTTAAAACAATGATGACCAGTGAGGTCAGGAAGAGGTCAGGAACAATGATTCCAGATATTACAACGAATATTGATTCGTCTTGATAAGATCAGGACGTGTGGGCAGTAACTCGTAAGATGCTCAATTTTGAAATTGATTCTAGAACAGTCCAAGCTGTATTCCAGAATTCCATGGATATATATACCTTTGGCATTGTTGGATAAACTTTTAAACAAACTATTTATTTTACAAAAGACAATAGATTCAGTGAAGCAAAAGGCATACCCAAAGCAAACTACAAAGAATAAGCCGTACTCCCAAGGGCTTTGAGTAGTTAGTACGAGATCCAACACACCTTCCCTAAGGGAGATCTCAAGGAGATTCATTATCAAGGAGACTGTTTAGTATTCTCGTCCAAGCCTGGTGCAGTATTCTAAAGAAATAAAACTATTCGCAAGACACAATAGGTGTGAGGATCTTATCTTTATACGTGAGTGAATGCCTGCTTGAAGGTTCAAATGTTTTTTTTTCTATTTACTTACACATGCCCTATCTTTATGAAAGACACTGAGAAAAAAAATGCTCTAAAACAAGTGAATTCTGTATTGCCTATATATTTTTTTTATTACTGTTATTTTCATTAGGTCAAATTTAAGGGTATGTTATACTATTAAAAAATACATGGCATTATCATTTATTATATTATTATAGGCATCGTAATTATTAATTTGTAATGATTATTGTTAATTTTCAACGGTAAATCTTTAACTACATTGTCTTTTACACCTGTGAAAATAAAAAATTGCGCAAATTTCCAACAGACGTCATAAAATTCTTTGTTGCAAGCCCTACCGCTTTCACATGAACAAAGAACAACGTATCTTCTTTAAGGGCCAACATAAAATATTTCGTTTAATCGTTTACATTGTCAATTTCCAATGTTGAGTTCCTCTATCCGGTAGCGTGCATACCTTCACGCAAATACAACTTCTTACTAAGAAAAGTTTAGTAAATCACAGTGATAACTGATATGTTACTGGTAAATCTAGTCACATCATCAACTTCTGTCAAACGATGAACACAGTTTTAATCTAATTTAGAAGATATTTGAATAGAACCGAATGGTAAAAATGTGAAGCCTGATTACAATTTTAAGGGCTGGTTTACCTTTACTGGATGTTAACCTAACTAGTGATAATACAATATACAACTTCCTCGGGACCATTGTACTATGGTACGCTTGCAAAGCTAAAGTCTCGGGTTCGAATCCTGGGCCGGGTAAAGTGAAAATTCAATCAAGAAATCAGTCCAAAGTTGAGCTGACCCCTGAGTCAAGGAATTTATGCCAATATGGCGATAGGTCCGCCTCTATCACATCGTGGAACGGAAAACACAAGGTGAAACGTAGGTATCCTGGTAGCACTTCTGCCTACCCCTTCTGGGTAAAAAGCTTGAGTTTATGTATGTATATACAATATGTATAATATGTATGTATGTACAATAATTATTATATACTGTCTCACACACAATCCCCTCTCGTGTTTCATATTATCATTTCAAATACCGTTTCGCAGAATGTAATTTCGCGTTATTATTCAACAATGCAGCACCTTGCATTAGTTGCCATCAGCAATTTCGATCTTCGGCCATGAACGTCGCTTGAACTTTGATACTGTTTTTGTGTAGCGACAAAAACTGCGGGTTTGATCACGATTGTATTTAGAGTTCCGTACTTAAAAATTGATAAATAGAAAACTTACTCATATCATATTCCGTTACAATTATGAAAAAAGAATTTTGGTGAAATGATCACTGGAAGGCCTCTCATATGGGTGAGGCCTTATGGATGGCGAGCGCAGAGGATTGCCAAGCATTGCTTTGTAATTCGTGGTGTTGTTTGGTTTTCCTAATGTCCATGAGCAGTCGTATCGTACTATCATAGCTACATTCACCCAACAGTCACATATTATGTACATAGTCCTGACCCCACACTTGAATAGAGTCTTGTGTGATGGGTATCAAAAACTACAAGAAACTCTTCGGTCCCACACCCAGACCCGAAACAAATATCTATGGTTTACTCGTCTAATCCACGGAATCGAAAAAATAAAAGATACGTGTAATATGCAATAATTTAGGAGAAAATATAAACCGGCTCGCACTTGACCGGTTTCTTAGCTTACTCAGTCCATTTTCTATGAGTGACGTTTGTTATTCGCAAATGTAAAAAAGTGGGATTATAAACTGGCTAAAGTATTCCTTTTTTATACATAAGAATAATGTGCGAACTATGAAGCTATCATTTGTTAGTATGTATTAAAATTAGATAGCCCCTTTTAATGGTACTGCAGACTAATGTATAACATGCTGATAAAAGTGGCTTGAAATAAGCATGTTATGTAAGCCAATTATGTGCTGCTGAATATATTTCAATTACACGTTATTCTATTTATTTATTAAGTGAGAATTTTTTTAAATAATAAAATTGCAATGCAATAGAATTTAAAAAAAAAATTATGTTATTCCTACATAACAATGACGGATTAAAAACATTCAATACTGTTGTGCTATAAAATAAAATAACTTTATTTATTAATAAACCTGCACAACTAACATATGTAAATAATCTTACTAATTTATTAAGAGAACCCATTTTTGTCAACATAAACAAATCTCAGATCCGTCCTTGTAAATAGTAAAAACGACATCATAACAAAACGTAATCACCTCATGAATCAATTCATCACAAAACGTAAGTATAACCCGGCCGAGTGCAGAAGTCTTGCTCCACTTCCTGTTGCTAAGTAGAGAGGTGGAACGCAAACTGTTTAGGTTATCGTTAGCGCGGTTTTTACATTGACGTGTTAATTTTAGACGCACACATCACACGCATCCGTTCGCCGCTGTGCCGGGACGCTTTACATTTACAGGAATTGTACTGATATTGTGGATAAGTTTTTGGAGATTCAGAAATTATTGAATTACGAGGTAATTATATTATTGAGTATTAAGAGGCAGATTTAGAACTTTGAAATAGTATTATAGAGGTTTTGTTAGAGCAACTGTGATAAGAATTTTTAATCGACGTTGATCTGCCGTTTTTAAACTTGACTACTCCTCTTTAAAAATACTAAGTAAAAGGTATTAATTACTTCTTAACTAACTCATGACCTAACCCCAAATTTAATTAATGTCAAAATTGTATGCATTTTACGGAAACTTTCGCGTGCAAATTGCACAATAAATTCGTTCGCCGCTTTTAGAAAATGGGTACGCCTCAATCCTCAAACATTGGCACAATTATTGGATTTTGTACTTTGCAACAACATAACGTTTTCAGTCTGATCCATGTCTATCGCTGAAGTTTTGACTGAACACCGTTCATAGCCCACAAAAATCAAGACAGAATAAAACAATACAATATTTAATACAAAACGCGATCCATTTCGCAGCTTCCATATTGTCCATAGCCAAATATAAAGCGTTGGCAGTAAAAAAATATAATTGTACGCACGTCAGTGCATTGATGTGTTTGTAATGAAGAGCGTTTCCGTTTAGCTACAAGGACGCCGGTCACGCAAAACGACTCGAGGCGTCAACAATTTCATTTGCATACTACGATATACTGGAAATAGTATGTTCTATAGTACTACTACATTAAGATATGGATGCAACAGGTGGGAATGGATATTTCCCATGACGTTAGCAAGATTGAATTTCGCAATTGCGCTGATTCCATTAGTTTTTTTAGTTTTTAAGCGGCATATACTTGAATCAACCCTAGGAAGTGAGATTTGGGACAGTAAATATATTAGATTTAACTATCCTGTAAAACATTTATGAGAAATAAAAATCACGAACATTTCCGCTGTTTTACACCGAAAAGTTCAATCAATGACTATTTAATTAAATAGAGCCAACTTCATATAGCAAGTAGATAATAAAACGTGAATGATAAAAAATAATCCGATTTCAGGCCGTTAATTATCAAATCTAAACACAAAGAAATAATAACATAAAAATTGGCTAAAAAGCAGATATTTCGCAGTCTTACTTTGCCATTAGTGACTAGAGCAGTGTTTTTCAATCTGTTGATTGATGTACTAGAGGAGACGCATAGCCTTACTAAGTCTGATGTGTCTGAGATTATATGTCTCAATAAAAAAATAATAAGTATAAGTATCAAAATGAAGAAAATCAAAATTGGTCTATGGGCCCGAGGGGTCGTCAGAAGACGTTAACCTGAAAAGGGGTCCTTTAGAAAGATTGAAAAACACTAAATTAGACTATTAAGACAGGTCCATAAAAAGTGCAGAAGAGGAAAACGAATAATTTATTATTGTCTATTACAAAAGTAAACATTCTCCGGAACATCTACGCAGAGGTAATAAAAATCACGTGAAACATGAACGAACATTCGTTTCTGTACATTCAAAATATTTTCACAACATTCGGTTTGGCGAGGATTTATACTACACTATTTGCACACACCACATTCGTTTACCTTGTTTTTGTTATTCGGACCGCGTATTTTGCCTAGAAAACTAGGCATTGTTCTCTTCCAGATTGACACTATGTCACTGAACCACACACTAATTTTGTAAATATGTTAACATCTATAACAATGCCAAAGTTAATCGATTTGGCTGTTTAAGAACAAAAAAATAAATAACAGAATATGTAGCACGCACGACTCGCAAACCAAACAACACTATCGAAATGGGCGAAGCATTTATCAAATGTCCTTGGAGACGTATCGATATTTATCGTTTGGATACGATAAATAAAGATGCCAATATTACATCACTCGGTGCATTATCGGAACGTGATGTTTTCATTTCCATTTTTATTTTCAATGTCCATTCCTGTACTATTTTTTTCTAACTTATCTCTACGTGAACATAGCGTACTGTTGAATTAATAAGTATCGATTTTATGTCTTCATGACTATATAGTCTGACCGATTGTATAAATCGATCCATAATTCGCTTATCGATTGTTTACTCGGGTAATAAATAAATTGCCAAGGTTCGTCAACAATGGTTATATTGAAACGTAATAGATGTATATGTACATACTACTATAACTAGTTCACCTAATAACTGCAATTATTACGAATTCACGCGAAATCTCCTGCAGCTATACTCGTACGTAATGCCTAATGTCCAATAATATTACTTTAACTAGGAAAAGTATAGTGTTTCAATTTTAGGATAGAATATAGATCATTTTCCAAATCATAAAAATATGATATAAATATAAATATTGAAGCAGTCCTAAAAAGTATGTAAAAATCACAAAGTTTCAAAGAAAAACAAGCTTCAAAAAGAAAAGGAAATTAGAATTAGAATTTCCAAATCTGACCTAGCAGACAGCAGTTTTGCAAATGGACCTAACAATGTATAGTAACACAAAACGTAATACCAATTACGAGATATGATAAGTATAAAACTCGACTATTTTCGCAATATTCGCTATCTACTTTCCCCCATATTTGCACGGACCAAACAACATTAGTACAACCTTACACAACTGTCCGATATCCAGCGTATCTTAAACAAATATTTAAAATAAACCTATCTCCTACCTTGGACTCGCTGTATTTTTATTTAAAATAAATAACAAATGTCTACACCCATAGATACGGTTCAAGGACATGGAAACATACTTAACAATTTACTGAATCGATAAATTACTTCGTATTTATACGGTTACCTAAACAATTGAACTAAAATTTCGAACAATTTATTAGAAAAACTGAACTACGAACAAAGAAGACTGCTGACTAATATTATTATTTATTGACAGTGTCTACCTGTATTATGTCGTACTTAGCAATAAATTACTTATTCGAGTAATGATCAATGAATCGAGTATCTTGGATGTTTCAGCACTATTCCCGCAATTCTAGCATTAGAGCCACGTTGTTGTCAGTCATGGCTAGGTGCATAAAGGGACTCGTCCTGGTCGCTACCACTGTCTCACAGCAAATGGAGCTGAAGCGACAGCTTTGCCGTGTTTCGTTCAGTGAGATTGCTGGGGGCCTAATACTTCTCTTCTATTTCATTTCCGCTCTCCTGATTCGATGAGCCGGAAACACATCTAGGATCCAAACGTTGTGGACGTTCACGGGCGGCAGCGATGACTAACCATCAGGTGACCTGTTTGCTTATTAGCTGGCCCTAGGCAATAAAAAATTTGCTTCAAAGTCCACTATAAAATAACATCTTAGCACTTTGTCCCACGCTTAGTCGGCATATTCTTTATTCAGCGCATAAAATATTCTTATGATTCAACGACCCGCCAACAACCTGACGTCAACACATTCTAGACAAACACTACAACACAGAATTGAATAAAACGTTACATTCTAATATTGTTACACGTAAAACGTTCAGAAGTTCGTTCACGTAATTTGTCCAATATTTACATCAATGAACATAAATTTCGCTATATTCGGCTGATTTACACCACGTGATGTTATAACGTGCGCTGCCTACATTTTATCACAATATATCGGCATTAGAATGAATTATTGCCTATTTTCGTCCGCATTTAGGCTGGGGCAATATATTTTGATGTATTGAATGGTAAATAATCACACCCAGGTCATGCGTATAACCCCTTCGCAACAGGATAATATAACATACTTTCTTATAATTTTACAAGCTGTTTTAGTTATTATTTTGTCTCTTTTGATCTACTTTAGAATTTAATTTGAGCGAAGAAGACAAAACATTCGGTTATATAAATAAGTTTAAAAACTGTCTATGTATAAAGCCATGTTTTAAGTGTCTGTCTAAGGACTTCTGAATTCGGAACCCACAAATTTCAGAAACAAACATATTTTGTTGTTCCACAAACAATTGTCTAGGCGCATCGGTGAAAATGCGCTTCTCTATGCACAGTGACCTTCGCTTTTGGATAACGCAGGCTATCAAAATAAATGAAGGAAAGTAATAAATATTTGAAAATGTCTAGTAACGTAATCGTTTGGTAAATTTGGTACAGTCATAATGGGGTTAGGTTAGAACGCGATAGGCGACCTGAAAACCGCTCGCTCGACGTCTCCGGAAAGATAAGGACTGATGGGAACATTGCAAAATAACAGTAACACTTTCCGAACCTTAACTAGGATCTTGGCTCGGTTATGTAAGAATGCTGTTTAGGCATAAAAAAAATTGGATTTCGGATAACTCGAAAGATACACTTTTTAATCATTATTATCAAATGTGTGCAAACACAATTTGTACTTCATCTTCGTCATCATCATCAACACATCTGCGTCCACTGCTGGACATAGACCTCTCCTGTGGCACGCCACTATACTCTGAAATACGACGTCATTAATTAAATATTTAAATATTTCATATTTTGCAAATGTCGCGTTGAACATTTATCAATTTCCCCAATACTGAAGATCGCTATTTTTCATAATACCACACAATACAGTACCGTAAAACAATCCAATTGAATTCCATGTTATCGAATAATAATGTAATCAAAACGCACGGCCGAACACTCAAACAAGATGATTTTGAAGTTATTGTAGCCGGATCTGCACTGGAGCCAACTTGCCTGGATTAACGCCGCGACGGCGCCCGAGGTGTTGTCATACACAAATACAAAATGGCGGACAAGAGACAAAAGGGAAAACTTCACGCTCAAAAATAGCTCGAGTGCTGTCAAATTTCTAAAAGAACTTTTCCACGAAACGTTAGCAGCCGAATATGTTTTCAGATTTTAAAATAAATGTGAGTAATTTTATTTTAAAACTGGACAGGAAATGACTAAATGCAGATTATATTCATTATTCTTAAATAAAACTTCCATATGAACAATTTTGGGCTTTTTTGGAAACATGACAAATATACTAAATCGTGGAAAATACTGATAAAAATAATATCGACTATAACACAAAGGATTTATTACGCAATATCTTTCATCCACTAAATCCTAAACTATCAGAATATCCCATAGACAAAGTTATGAAGATCTGAGGAGCCCCAATTTAATGGAATCACCTGGCAACACCACGGCCAAGCTTAAATTATAAATGCATTTGCATATTGTAAGCAAAAGATCTTCGTCTGAAGCCGTTCCAAACGTTTGGGAGATTTACAATTGGCTTACGCGCTGATTTATCGCTTCATAATGAATTGTACTAAGGCGTGTTACGTAGTGGTTTTTTAGGCTCTATATCCAGTGTGGGATTTTACAACAATTATATTTAGTGATTAGGAGAAGATGATTTAGGAAGAACTTGAATAGCTAATAACTAATTATATTGTTAATTTCGTATTTAAATCTTACCATATTGTTTAATATCACATAATGTTTTTCAAATATGCGACAAGAATGTTTCACTGTAACAAAGTTACCAAACAAGACCTAAATATTCTTTTAGTAAGAAATCCTTATAAAAACTTTATCCCATCCTATTGCTTCAGGCACATAAGCCAATTTTCCTTGCTTCTTCAACTTCAATCGAATGAACAACACAGATGTGATTCAAAATCCATTGGATTATTATTAAATAAAGACACATGAACAGACGGCCAATAATACTAGGGAAGCTTTGTAATGTTTGGCTTACTATCAACCGTACCCTAGACTGCATTGTATTCGATGCGAGCCCCATGAATTATTACTTTGACCCTTTTATAGCGACTGCACATTTCGAAATATTTTTATAAATGTGCGTTTAATAAGAGTATTTGCTTGGCATTGTATATGTAGTATTATATTTTTGAATCAAGATTATTAGCTGTGGGTCTAATATATGGTGGTGTGTGATAGAGTCGTTTATTTTATAATAGTAGATCGGAGGAAATCGTTGCATACTGTTCACTGATAATGTAAATAATGTTTGGGTGACACCTATGGTTATTAGTGATTATGTTACTAATGATAATAAGAAAATGTAGATCCAGATATATATTTAAACACTTAAATTCACAAAAAAATATTAAAATTGAATATATGTAGAATTTATTTATAAACAAAACATCTTACAAATGAAAATGAAACCGCCACGAGACCAATAAACAAGCTAAACAATTACATCGGTGGCCTTAAATGTCCATAAACAGAAAACGCTATCAATCAATGAATTTAATATGCGCAATTACAATTTACCATTATTTCAGTGATGCAATGCTTCGGCTAGAATATCAGATTGCTAAAATCTATGATTTTACTATAGTCTGACAAATTCATTCCCGACCCTCCTAAAGAAAGCGACACGGAGAGAAGTTTTTGTCTGACTTGTTAAAAACTACTCCCTAGGTACATAATATGGTGTGTCTCCTGACATTGAAATATGTAGTGTATATGAGATGGCCCGCAATTTAAACTAGATTTTGTCTTGTATGTTCCTTAAACTGTAGAAATCATAGCTTACTGGACAAGGAAATCACCATAGTTGTCTGTTTCGATCGACACTATCCCCTTTTAGAAATTCGACTGCAGGGCTATGCACAAGTTGGCAGTTATTACCACAAGTATTACGCCATATCGAAATAGGTTACAGCGTACATGAATGATCTTTGTGCAATGCTTACTCAATGTATCAAAGAGTTCTAGAAAATATTATTTGCCAGTAAAAGCTATTAAAACGCTATAAAGGATTGTTCGTAAATATGTAAACGAGGTCATTCATAAAACTGTTTCGCGTATATAATTTTACGCGAATTATTTATTGTGACCGTAATTTCTATTTAAAAAAAGGTTTATAAGATTTTTCGAGTGATTTTTTGAGCTCAATAGACTTCTACTGACTGCTTACAAAATAATTGTGAACTACCTAGTTAAATTAATTTAATCTCAAATCAGTAGGTACTGGATTAAGATAATATATTTTTTCTTTATAACTAAATATGACTAGGTATAACTTGATAAAACTGTCTTAGTATCATATAGAAATAATCATTTGTATGCTCATATCATATTTGCATTGGATGAGGATTTCATCTGAAGAGCCCAAACGAACCAACAAACCAACGCAAATCCTAATTCCTTTTCGTTCCAGATAGTTCGTACAAAAATAGTGCATCGACAGATCGGCGACAAACAGAGCAACGTGAGTAAATGTGGCGTCAACCGAATCGTCGCCTGCACCAAACCAGACATCGGTCAGCGGCCGGCGTGATTCATAAACTTCGTGAATGTCAAATCTGCTGTACCATATTGTTTATAAACAATGAGAAATATAAACTAGTGGTCCGGCCCGGGTCTGCCCGGGTGCAGATACACTTTCAAAAACAGCGACCAAAATGTTCAATTCGAATTTTCACTTGTAATACAAATACAATTTTCACATATTTGTTAATTTTTGCTAGGTTTTATATACCACCTATAGCATTCCTCTTCCATAACCTTTGACTTATCTGTAATATCTAATCGATTGCACGAACACATTTTTCTTTTATATTATATTGAAAGTGTCCCGTACTTTTATAATAAGTTTTATTACCATTTCATTTAATTCGTATTTTCTCGGCTCGATGACTTCATTCGCAAGAGACTTTCCTGGTACTAGACATACAATAAAGTAGCCCTACATTACATCATGGGACTGAATTATTTCCGTATTGTACAATCATCTACTACGCAGACAGTGGAATGACGATCTGGTCTATTATTTTACGACCGGACGCCTTCCTGACATCATTCCCGCGAAATAACCAAATCTAGGCAATTGGGTTTTAGATGTTTCAAATTTCTTGTATTTTTTAACTAGCAGTCGCCCGGGTCCAAATAGGATTCCAATGGTGAAATATTTTTTTAAATAGGTCCAGTATTATTTTTGATGAGTTGTTACTAAATTTAACTAGAATACCAGGCGCACAGATGTGCCGATCTGCTCAAAACCAAGATTATACAGACTGAATTCGCCAAGTCACACACACTGCAAGGGTCACGAACGATGGAACGGATTTTACACCATTATGTACGATTGTGTCTATTCGGAATTTATATTCCAATCTTACTTTAAAGTGAGGCGTACATTCATTTCATCGATCATCTCTGCTATATCAGAAAAACATTTCATTTTTAATGTTGTGAATTCCTTTTCCACTCATAATATCAAGCACCTTCCGAAGCATTTAGCAGACTTAGTATAATAAATTATATTGCAGTGCGCAGATATAAATGTTTTATGAAACAGTGCATCGATGCGTTTGCGTGTTGGGCTTAGCAGGCCATTTGGCCGTGTTATTGACATTATCATAATATGTAGGTTAATGATAATAACCATCTAGTTTTGTGGATACGTTTATTAGATGGGAAGTAACGTTCAAATCCCCTGGATACATTTGAATTTTGTCTTGTCATAATTCTTAACATATGAGACTACTTTATTTTAAATGTTAATTATACTATTGTATAACAAAATATTTAATGAAGAGATAATATATGTTGAAAAAGAGAAAATATTTGTTGATGTAACATTTGAATATAGAAATGTTCAAATATGTAAATACTAAATACCATTTATTTTTGGAACGATCGAAAAATGAGCAACCTTTAATACCTTTACAATAAACAAGCTTAACTTTAAATTAAATATGAAAGGTTAAACACGATTCTAAACATAATCGAAAGAGCCATTATCGATATAAATCAAAGGAGAAACACCTAAACAACCTATTCGATTCTGCTGCGATAAATGGAGCATAAACTTTCGCTTTCAGGCTTATCGATATCATTGGATTCGAAATCGATTCTTTGGTTTTATCCAGTGGCTTGGATTTCTATTATAATAAGTAATATATTTAGTTAATACAACAGAATACAATTTTATTAATTCTTAAATGAATTAACGAGAACTGTACCAAGCACCAAGGTTTCTAAGAAAATCGTTTCGCTCGGGCTTTAAGATAGGTACCAAAACATTTCCTTTTATCGTTCTTGTTCAAAGCAATACAATATATCTATGATCTGTCCAAGAATTTAATCTTTCTAATGGAGCTCACCAATTTTTGTAAGATAAGTTGCTTGCCGGTTTTCCATTGTAATTGGACTTGACTAAGTCTTGATAAAACACAGTACTTCTTAATAATGATAGTTGTAATATTTCGCAACAATTCATTTAACACTAGGTTCGCATATCATGATTTAATAATTCTCATGTATTTTAAGTAATTTCTACCGCATATTCTCCCATAAATAGTTAAACAGAAATCGATATGTGCCTACAATGCGACTTTTCATTTTCCCATACATGCGTCGAAGCGGAACGGCTGCCTTGACGTAACCTTGCGGCTCAATAAAGTGTTAATTAATAATTACCAAGCCCATAATAGCATGTTAACCGTGTATAACAATGATGTGATCTCGAATAGGGTTCACATTATGTGCCAATACAAGTTTTAATCAAACTGGCGATGAGATAACTTTCGGTTCACGGAAGTTTGAGTGGGTTGTTGTTCGAACTGTTTACATAAGCAGAGTATGGGCTATATTGACCAAGGATTTCAGGGTTTATGGAAGCATAGAATTGTTTACTCAATTTTTGTATTAAAATTAGCTTGACCAAATTAAAAGCATTGCAATTACATTTAAATATTATTTGTGAAACACAAAAACATGGTGAATAACGTTCAAAATTTAACAACATATATTAAGATATAAAAGCTAATATAGTCTGATTCAGGTATAAAGATATCGTAAAACATACATCATTCACAGTCAATATTAAAAGGATATTTGAAACGCAATAACACATCGCTAATACGGCCACATTTCAAAGTACTCGGAGTGATTTATTTAATCGACGCACGTCCATAAATTTCTCCCAAGGCGCGCCTTACTCAACCCATGGGACGTCGTGCAATCGTCACGGTTGGCTACTGTTTGTACAAGCACTCCCGTCGAGTTTGCTCAACTACTTTCAAGAATTTGGATAATGAGGCCCTTATTGATGAAAATGATAAAATTGTTTGTATAAAAATTGCCATGTAACAAGCGGTTTAGGTGATAGTTAGTCAACGCTAGTTTAGACAATAACAACGTTTGAAGGGTTATATTATGGTTTATAAGCTTTGAGAACGGAATTCAGAAAGAGTAGCAAATCTACGCCTGAAATCGAAATGCAAAGCTCCTTCTTATACTATTATTACTGTGAGTAATTGATAACGTACTGTTTAACGCACACATCCTCAAATCCAGCCTTATTGAATGTGTTTAGATATCATAATATTATTTCACACGTATCTTAAAATAAACGTAAAAAGTCACCTAACATTCTGACCTCAGAATTATCGAATAATCTTTTCAATAGTCTTGTGAAAGAACTAAAATTTTACTTAGCACATCCCTTACTATTTATATAATAACCCTCCCTTTCAATAAGACTTCAATGTTAGCGCACAAGGAGTCGAACGCATTCCCCTGCACACGTGACCCAGTTGTCACGACTCGATTATACAATCAGAGCTCGTCCGGTTCAGCCAGCTCCATTGTTTCCGATGTAGATACCCTCACGCCGTCACTATCGGCATGATCTTACTTTCATACTTTCCAGGGATCGTTTCTAATCACTATTTATGCTGTTATATCACGAAATCTATCAGGGGTTTAAGATTATACTGCTATTACAACTTTTTGTAAAACCTTAACAATGGCCAAAAACCAGTTATGCTATAAATTCCTGAGGATTCAGTCCCGATACTCGGACAATATTTGTTATCATCATTGAACATAGGAACTTGTTTAAGGATTTCCAAGGATTTTTATATAGACGTTTTGAAAGCGACTTGAAACCAGCACCTTCCTGCAACCTTTATTACGTCACCTGTCCACTTTGAGTTTGTGAGATCAACAGATATTGATTTCTTTCTGGATATTGCGAAACCGAACAGTCTTTCTTGATTGATTTGGTGTATTTATTATCAACTTAACTTTTAAATAAACCACTAGGCTTAGACTAGTTTAAAGAAATCCAATCGTCGTCCTAACGCCTAAACCAATTAGGTCAGGTGTAAGACCGGCACTATTTGATGCGAAGGTCGATTCTTACCTAATATTGCGTAAAAGCCGATACACAGATTTCATAAAATCATCATTCCACTCTCATTCATTCTCGCAATATGTGCAGTAAAACGATGATGATACTCATAATATCCCCGAGTTGAAAACGACGCGGCTATTGTTCAGATAATTATCTAACGATGGATACGTGCATCGAGTTTATATGTATGTTTGTATGTATGCAAATGCGATAACCCACATTACAACGGCCCCGATGCATTTAGTGTTGCTAGCTTATAATGGAGGAAGAGTTACATACGTGTACAGATATCGACAGGAACGGAGAACAAAACTGTATCTGATATTTGAAATGTTTTTCTAGGTAAATATTTTTATCGGGCACTCGATTCATAAGTTAATCTAATAATTGATAAAAGAAAACAATGCGATACGAAGCATTTTACATGATAAATGGATGTAGTTATAAATCACCTTATTTTAACATGAGACTTTGTTTTTGGGTAACTCTTGCTCCTAATTCAAAATTATATTATTTGATAGGACAACATGTTAGAGAACCTAGTAACAGTTACAGTAAGTCGCATGTAATAATAATATTACAATCAGGTGCAGCTTGAAGTCAGGTCTCGGAAAGACAAACTTTAGCCCTCATCTCTTGCCTAAAGCAGTTCGGCAAACTGCATGTAGCTTCGAAATTGCTGTAACGAACTCTCAGGTATGTAGATTTGTCTATTAGTTAAATTACTAAAAGCATCGAAATGCTCTCAAAGCCATGCATTCAATGTACTAAATATAGCCCATAGATCGATACAACTTTAATCCCAGTTAAAGTTGCATCCAACAGAAGAACAACAAGTATGTGCATCGAAATAGAACATCAGTATAAAGGTACATACATTACTATAATATAATATTACTCAAATCTAGACCGTGTCGGTTTCCACCAAGGCTCGGAAACCGGTTAAATTTCCAAACCGGTTTCGGACATTGACCTCAATAAAACTCAATTTCGGTTATAGGTTAACATAATACCGGTTACTATGGAAAACCGGTTTTCACGAATTTAGGTTCGATAACCGATATCGAGCGATAATTAACCGGTTAAAACCAAGCTCAGTACCGAATACCTTCCGTCGTTCCTTAAGCTGAAAACACATTGTAGGTTTTTGTCTTACGCATAGAGTAAAGCTGAAAACACATTGTAGGTTTTTGTCTTACGCATAGAGTAAAGAGTACAAAACTATGGTAAAGAGCGCGACTGATATGGTGCGTACGGGTCGTCAGAGGGCCCGCGTACGTTTTTATTTCTTTTAATTTCATTGACAAAGGACCGTTTATCTCATCTCTATATAAACTAATAAATAATATATTTTTTAAAATGAAATTAATCCTAGTTGGCGCTTATTATAAACAGTCCTAAGTCTGTGATAACCTGTGGTACTAGAACATTCGAGTTTGCAACTGTTTTATTGTCAGAATCAATGATTTAATTAATATTAAATCACACATCAAACAATTATATCATACTATAATTGATTAAATTCTGTACGCAAACATAGATTACACATTGAGAATAAATTCTTCCTGCGACCTTAGTCAGATCGTCCGTCCACCTTGTAGGCGGGCGTCCGACACTTCGCTTGCCTGTACGTGGCCTCCACTCGAGAACCTTTCGGCCCCAACGGCCATCGGTTCTACGAGCTATGTGCCCGGCCCACTGCCACTTCAACTTGCCAATCCTATGGGCTATGTCGGTAACCTTGGTTCTCCTACGGATCTCGTCATTTCTGATTCGATCTCGTAGGGAAACACCGAGCATAGCCCGCTCCATTGCTCGTTGAGTGACTTTGAGCCTTTTAATGAGGCCCACAGTGAGAGGCCACGTCTCGGTGCCGTATGTCATCACTGGTAACACACAACTATCGAAGACTTTCGATTTTAGGCACTGAGGTATTTTGGACGAGAAGACGTCGCGAAGTTTCCCGAACGCTGCCCAACCGAGTTGGATTCTCCGATTGACCTCTCTCTCGAAGTTAGACCTGCCTAACCGGACCACTTGTCCTAAATAGACATATTCGTCTACAACTTCGAGAGTCGAGCCCCCAACTCGAATAGGGGTGGGCACAACATAGATATTCGACATGATCTTCGTTTCCATCCATGTTCATTTTAAGACCCACCTGTTGGGAAACTCGATTAAGGTCTTCGAGCATAGTGCTAAGGTCTTCCAGCGATTCTGCCAAGACTACAATATCGTCGGCAAATTGAAGGTGAGTAATATAGTCGCCGTTGATGTTGATGCCGAATCCTTTCCACTGCAAGAGCTTGAAGGCATTTTCCAGCGCGGCAGTGAACAATTTCGGAGATATGACATCTCCCTGTCTCACGCCTCTCTGTAGTGGAATAGCCTTCGTGCTCTGATCCTGTACTCGGACCGACATGGTGGCGTTGTTGTATATACACCTCAACACTTCGATGTACCGATAGTCTATGTGGCACCGCTGAAGAGACTGTAGCACAGCCCAGGTCTCGATCGAATCAAAGGCTTTCTCATAGTCCACAAACGCTAAACACAGCGGCAAGTTATACTCCTCGGTTTTTTGTATAACCTGCCGTAGTGTATGAATATGGTCTATGGTACTAAAGCCTTTTCGGAAACCGGCTTGTTCGGGAGGCTGAAAGTCATCAAACCTGCCTTCGAGACGATTTGTGATGACCCTTGAAAACAACTTATAGACATGGCTCAGGAGCGAGATGGGCCTGTAGTTCTTCAGCAAAGTGTTATCACCTTTTTTGAAGAACAAGACCACCACGCTCCTACTCCATGCCTCCGGCGTTGAGCCCTCGAGGAGAACGGAATTGAAGAGCCTCTGAAGGACTTTCAGTATCGGTGTTCCGCCCGCTTTCAGAAGCTCTGAAGTGATTCCGTCCTCACCCGGCGCCTTGTTGTTTTTAAGTTGTTTGAGGGCCATCTCAATCTCAAACAGGCTGATGTCCGGGATATCATCGCTAAAGTGTCGGATTAACTCGGCTCTCGGGTCTTTAGCCGAGCTAACAGTAGGTTAGGCAACCGAGGTGTAAAGCTGTCCGTAGAACCTCTCCATCTCTCTTAATACCTCTGCCCTAGTCGATACCATGCGGCCATCATCCATTTTCAGCCTAAACAACTGGCTTTGCCCAATAGACAAGTCTCTTGCAAACACTTTGGAGCCTCCGTTCAGCTCAATTGTCTCCTTAATGCTCACAGTATTGTGAGCACGGACATCGTGTCGCAAGGACTTCCAGATCCGTCTATTGAGCTGCCGATATGCTTCAGCGTCAACGGAAGACTGCAGCGTCAAAGATCGACGTTCGGCCATGAGGTCAAGAGTGTGGACCGAGAGTTTTTGTGGTCTATCTCTACGGCGAGGTCTAAAATACTTAGATCCCACCGTATGGACAGTTTCTACCAAACCGCTGTTTAGCTCGTCCACTGCAAGGTTTTTCCTAGACAATCAAAACGATTTGTCAGATCGAGTTGAAAGCTCTCGGGGTTTTGGATATGGGCGCGAGTAGGTCGGAGCGTAGATTTCATCAAGCGATGCCTTCCCGATTGGACATTGATATTCAGTGTGCCCCTAACCATTCGGTGATTACTGCCGGTTTTCAAATCAAATCAAATCAAAATATTCTTTATTCAAATAGTCTTTCACAAGATCTTTTGAATCGTCCTTTTCTGCTACCACCGCTTCGGAACGTGTTGTAGCTGTGAAGAAGAAGCGGCGCAAGAAACTCCCTCAGCAACACGAACTGTCTTCTTTTTTCTTTCTTTTTCTTTTGTTTTTTTATATCGCCAATTACAATAACAATGGTTCATGTCACAAGTTACAATAATGTCAATTTGATGCAAAACATGATAAATTTATTCCCAAGCAGTTTTATCTTCCACATAATCTGTGATTCTATAATATGCCTTTTTACACAGCTTAACTTTTATCACTTTTTTAAACTTATTAATTGGAAGTTCTCTTAAACTGTTGGGAAGCTTGTTATAGAAGTGTATACTTTGACCCATAAAATAATTATTTATCTTGTGGAGACGAGTAATGTGTGAGACAAGATTATGTTTGTTCCTAGTGTTCTTACTATGTATGTCACAATTACGCTTAAATTGAGTTATATTTTTACGAACATATAATAATTTTTCTTAAATATATTGATGCAACAGTAAGAATATCTACTTCTTTAAACTTTTCTCTCAATGAAACTCTTGGACCAAGTTGATAAATGGCCCTAACAGCTCTTTTTTGTAAAATAAAAATACTATTTATATCCGCAGCATTTCCCCAGAATTCCATAAGACATTATACTATGAAATTTTCACCCTGTTGATCACAGAGACATCTCTGAATATCCGTCTATTCGTCGTCAAGATGAAATCTATCTCGTTTCTCGTAGAACCGTCAGGACTCAGCCAGGTCAATTTCCTGTGAGGCAGCTTCTGGAAAAAAGAGTTCATCGCAAAGAGTCCCTCTTTCTCCAGAAATTCGGCCAGCCTCTGACCCCTGAGGTTCTGTTGCCCATGTCCAAATTGCCCCACTTTCAACTCTGCATCGCTTCTCTTACCCAACTTTGCGTTGAAGTCCCCCATAACAACATTGAAGTAGGTTTTGGAAGTATGTATGGCCCGACTTATGTCCTCATACGTCTCCTCTACTTCTTCATATGAGTGTGTCGAGGTCGGCGCGTATACCTGTATGACCTTCAACGAATATCTTTTAGATATTCTGAGTATAAGGTATACTACCCTGCTCGACACACTTTCGATGGATACGATGTTGTTTATGGAGAGACTTGTGGACGAGAAATCCGACACCTCCTCGGGACTGTTGGTCGTCCCCCGGTAGAAGAGCAGGTTACCAGACTTCAGGGTTATCGTATCCTCCCCGATTCTTCGGACTTCCGATAACCCCGGAATATCCCAGTGTAACTTGCTCAATTCTTCTTTCAGTTCGACAATCTTCTCGTCTGTCCTTAATGTGCGTATGTTGTGTGTTACCAGGGCCAGTCGTCGTCGGGGGTGGTAGCCGGGGCCATCCCGGGGATTCTTAGTACCCCCTGCCTCACCGTAACCATGACCTCTACCATAGCCAGGCATAGTGGGGCTGCCGGGCCTGGGGGCCTGGTCTCTATATGTGTCGCCATTTAGGGGGTATTTGCCAATACTCGCCAGGCAGGCGGGTTGGCGAGCGAAGTAGGAGACTGGCGTTGATGACGCTGCTGCCCGCCATTAACCAGGGAAAGGAAATAGGATTTGTGGGTTGAGGATGTTATAGGAAAAGAGAGTATGGCCTGAGGGAGTGGATACTGCAGTCACGGACGGGAAGTTAAGGTGACTGCAGTAGCTCGGGGGCCGAGGTCGCGTACTCGCAGCACCTATACTAGGACAGGCTATGACCACTAGATAGGAGCATCCCTGACCATATCATAAAATATGACAGTTAAATTAACATGATAAAAAAGAGGTAAAAAATATTATTTAACAACAGTAGATAATACTAAGAATAATAATACCATCGGTTAACAGTTGTTTCAAAACTTGAGTTATGTCATTCGATGTGAATTTTTGAAATTTGAAATTTTCATATCGAAAGAACGAATAATTTTTTTTTCTCCCCATCCATTGAGATATTATACTAGAGGGGACACTGCAAACAAAATATTTGTAACACAATGAAGGGTACATTCTATTTCTGTCTCTGTCACGCCTACGAAGTAACATATCTTCCCTCTCGCTTCAATGTGTACCCTTGTGAACGCACCATACGCACAAATTTTGTTCCCGATGTCCGCTCTAGTATAATACCTCAATGTCCCCATCACAACAGTTGAACAGTAACCGATCCACAACTTTAAATTAAGTATTAAACAATTTTAATTCAAATTGTTTAGTACTCAAAACGGAGTTGCGTTTTGCACGTCCAATTCTATTGAATACTTCTAATACAATCAGTGTTGCCAACCCCAAGAAACTAAAAAACGGTAGTTCATCCACAAAAAAACAGGAGAAAACAGTAGGTAAAGTAAAAATAAGCAGTTTTTATTATTTCCTCATTTAATTAAAACAATCACCTACTTTTATTACTCACGAGAAGTCACATACATTGATTAATTATAATATTGATCATCCTCAACTGCCTCATCTACAATATTTTCTGACTCATCTTCCCTTTTTAACACATACATGTTTTTGTAAAATTTCTTCATGTGGCTTCAAATGAGTAGCAACCGGTTATTTCAGATTTTTACGTAATATTCCTTTAATAGTTGTGGTCGATAATTTGTTCCGTAATATGGATTTCATAAAATTAATATCTCAGAAAAATCTTTCCACGGCGGCGCTGGTAGGCACAAAAGTTTCTTTACCAATTGACACAATGTGGAAAATGTTTGCTATCTAGTGTAATTACGTTTTATTGCATAATTTCGTTATGAAAATAAATTTATATAATGTGATAGGTGCCGCCTAAATGCAAATTGAAAAACACAAAAAATAAAGAATAAAACAGAAAACAGGGACTAAAATGTAAAAACAGCAAATCTACTGTTAAAACAGTAGGGTTGGTAACACTGAATACAATAGACGAGAAACGAGCCCGCACGCGGTATCTTGACATAAACACAAAACATGTCACAACATGAATCTACCCGAACTGCACACGGCACACGTTTGACCTTGCATTGTGCGTTACGTATTACTTGTTTTGGAATTAACCGGTTAATACCGATACTAAACCGTTCATGCGGAATTAACCGGTAACCTTTATCGTTTGGGTTAGTTTGAAACCGTTCATTATTTTAACCGGTTAACGTAGGAGCGATATAATTTACCGGTATTTTATCAGAATTAACCGCTCTCTTTAAACCGGTTCCGAGCCCTGGTTTCCACACTGACAACATTAGTCCGTACACCTACATACGTTCTGTTTGCATACATTTTGTTTGAACAATGACAACCGAGCGTTATGGACATTCACCTTTATTAAAGTACGATTTAAATATTATTTGCACTGTCTTGCGAAAACTGGGACGGAGCAATCCACATTCGTATTGATAATTGCGAACAAAGTAACGATGTTTTGAGTTAAAATATAATATGCAAGAGCAAATGATTCTTAAATAAAAATGGTTTTGGGGACGGAATAGATGGACTTTTTTAAGAACTTGTGATGAGCTTGAATGTAGCATAAGGTGTTAGATAAGTCTAAAGAGAATTAGAGTATTACGTTTGCAACAAGCGTCTGAGCTTCGAGCTGAGAATAAAGGGCATTGGCTTGATGTCGTCAAGAAATATATATGAGGTAAAGTGATGATCATATATGATCTTGCAACTGGGAAAGTAGATGTTAAGCAAGGGAAATAAGAGTCACAAGGAAGGCAGAGTTAGAAGCAAAAGAGCACCGTGTTATCGCCATCCAGGTAGAAAGCCAGAAACGTCCTCAAATTACCCAATATTTTAATGCCTATTAAAAATAAATGCCATCAAGTTCTAAATTTTATAATCTTTATTCCAACCATGCCTCGGTGTCGTAGTTGTACTACGATAAGGTTACAAAGCTGAGGCCTCGGGTTCGAATCCCGGGTCGCTCAGTGTTATTGGATTTTTTTATTCATGATCAGCTCGAAGTCAGGAATCTGTGCCCGATATGGCGATAGGCTCATCCACTATTATATCGTGGGACGCAACATACAAGACGTAATGTGGGTGTCCTGGCACCTCTGCCAACCCCTTCTGGGAAGAAGTTTATGAATGTATATCTTTATTATAACCATATTTGGCAGTCAGTGCTCAGTAACATAGTTACAAGAAAAATGCATACAAAAACCGGCTGATAAAAGAAAAAGGTCACACAACTCCAGTCGAAACAAGTTGAACTTGAACAATAGTAACACCCAATAAAAAGCCTTCACAACCTTGACATCTAGACGGTTCGTAAACTTCGTGTATTATAATTGCACCCACAATATTAACATTTCAACCAGCAAGAAGCCATTGTATTCGAGAGGAATTAAAATTATTCGCAATTTAAATAATTAAAAGTGCTTTTTTAATGTGAAACTTAAACCGCAATCCACTTTATTAAATATTTCATTTAACAATTAATAGGATTGTGTTATTTTGCGTTTGAGTCATTATTATCCTTTGGCAGACATCAAAGTTCGATGTTTTCTTTTAGACCGTTGAGAATATTTAGAGTAAACATGGAGAAACTTTCAGAAAATAATTAAAATTTTATAGAACACGTAGCCAAGCAAAGAGATGTAGAAAGAAGCTACTTTGACGAATGACAGCCAAAAAACAGCCAACAAAAAAAGCTTTTGAAGAAATATAAAATTAGCGTCAATAAATACTAAATAAATATCTATGAAAAAAAACTAAAGGACTAACAACTTATATTAGCTATTTGCAATAGGTACTTCAGTAAGAACAAAAAAAATATTGTGAATGTTATTGTAAGGGGAACTACGTAGAAAAAAATCACTAAATCTAAATTTAAGGAAAAACTATTTTAAATTCCGTTTTTCCTGGTTTTTCCTTTTTGAAATATGCTTGATTCTTGTGCAATGTTTAAATTAGAAACAAACTGAATATTACATTGAAGATGAACAAATCACATGAAATGTATTGTTTGTAAATCCAAAGAAAATGATTAAGTAAGTACCCACGAAATGTTAAACTAGTCACGAGCACTATAAAAAAATAAAATCTTTAAATTACTCACGAGAAAGTTGAGGAATGAAGTCAAAGCCTATACTGACATAATACCAGTTGAGCAAGTCAACACGTTGAAATTACACCAACCATGATAATCAAAGTACACGTTAAATACTCACGGAAAAAAACATATATTTTTGTGCGTTTGTTTCATAACGATAATTAATTATTTTTACTTACCATCATCATAGAAGTATGCATCTCCGTCAGCACCCCCGTACGGGCATACGGGACTCAAACCCGGGCCCACCGGCCGCTTACATCATACGCGCCAAAATAAACTGCCTCAGGCAAAAAAAAACACGCAACAAACACAAGGTTAGCACTAACTAGCACTGCAACAGATGGTTAATTTACGTTTCCAAGTCACTACATCCGACCGTTCACTGACGACCAAGTGTCGCTATCAAAACAAAACACGAACTTTATAAATACGTAATTCGGAAATACGAGACACAAGCACCACCTTCGGCTGTCTACACCACACTGCGCTCTCGAACTGAGTCGTATCGCGCGCTCGACGCGGTAACAATTTACTTTATATACCTTCTCTTTCTTTCTTACGTAAATAAGTAATGTTAAAGCGAGGTAGAAAACTAGGCCCGGTGCAACCACAAGCTGCATTTCCTTGCACTTACAACTTTATTTTGAACAGAATTTTTAGAAGTTAACGTTCGTCGTTCGGTTAGCATAACTTGTAATGGAATAGTTTATAACACACTTGGAAGTTGGAACTGTGTTGTGTTTAACTTTATGGGATATTATAAGGTACATAATGTGACATGTCGGTAATTAAATTCAGAAGCAATTGTTTTCACCGACACAAGCGCGACGCACGCGTAGTAATTAATTTTGATTGTTCATTTCAATTCATAATCTAACTGGACTTAAAAAATACAATGATAAGTAATAATTAATCGTCATTGAGATAGAGTGGTGAATGATCGCTTTAGTACCTGTTATCAGTCCATATACTCCAATATTTGGCTAGGTCCTCTTTAGGTCTTTTCTGAGGGCCTCTTTATGATTGGAATTGGGTAGAATTTAAAAGCCTCTAATTTCTAACAATCGTTTAATTTGCAATAAACTGATGCAAAGAGATCTAGGCTTTCCATTAGACCAGGGAGTAAGGATTTAGTTGCCCACGCTGGCCTAGTGCGTTTTTAATGCTAGAAAATATGATGATTTTCATTTTTAGTAACAGAAAGCCCTTGCTGAACAGTAAAAACAGAAAAAAGGTTTTTTTTTATAGAATTCCACATTACATTAGAGCAAATACTCGCCAAGCTTGGCAAGTAGGCTACTTTTTTTTCAATATAATCAAAAGTAGTTTACCATAATGTTACGTATTAAATCTACAAAATAAGGAAAATCCGACTGCCTAAATTTAATTTTTATAACTAATTACAAAAGCATCTTTCAATTATAGCTTCAGAATTTCAGTTTCCTTTAATCCATTAAATTTATATTAATAAATCAGTGGATTTATAGTGATAAAACCTTCATATAGTTCTAAAGTATTTTCATTTTCTATTACTAAAGTATTTATATTTCTAAAATATTTTTTTAAGTAAATTGTAAATATCCTTTGAGTGTTTTGTAATAATCCTTTATGATTAATACGTAATCCACAAATATTAAACATAGATTCAGATCATAGCATTGTTGACAAATCTTTCAGTGCTTACTATTGTGATAAATGTCAAAAGTGGTTAAATTCGTAAAAAATAACAAATATTTTTTTAAAAATCATAAAGATCTTTTTAAGTTCTACATATACAAAATAAAAAATACGTGATATTGAAAAATCAATTTCTAGTTTCAACTTTCAGCCTAACAACAAAGCCATACAATCTACAGACGTAACCATAAATAATTCATAATTTAATTTTCTTTGCATTTCCCATGATACATCATTACACTAGAATTCATAATAATTAACACTAAAAGCCAATAAATAACATCCACAAAGCCTGTTACACCCAAACAGTGGAGTAAGGCCGTCAGCATAAATATTTTAAAGATTTTCACGGCCGTCCACAGTCCTAGGTAACGAGGGGCAAGAAAACACTAAAATATTTACACACAAACACGTGGACCGCCGGGATTTTGTAGATAATTCTGAAAATTAGGCGACCCTTGGCTGAGATTTTTTCTTGTACATATTATGTTTCAACCCTTTATGCTGAACAAAGGTGCAATACGTATGTATCTGGATTACATTCATACATAAACTCACGTTTTTTTCCAGAAGGGGTAGGCGGAGGTGCCCTGGACACCTACGTATTGCCACAGAATACTAACAGAAGTCAAGCTTGTCTATGTACTTCACTTTTGTTGCCACACTCACACTACGCTCGGCGTTCGCGAAAAGAGTTGAAACTCGCTCTCGCAGTGGTCTCCACTGGTTTCGAATATCGTGTCGGTGAACGCTGTCTATGTGTGCGTTGATTTAGCGGGCTTTATATGAAACTTGACTTCTGTTAGTTTAGTATTCTGTGGTATTGCATTGTGTGTTCCGTCCGCAGTAATAGGCGAGCTTATCGCCATATCGAGCACCGGTATCTGACTCCGGACTGATGACTAATAAAAAAATATATCACCTTATACCACTTTGTTCCACCCACCCCGCGGTTCGAACCCGAGACCTTATCTTTGTAACCGTACCATAATTAAACGCCACCGAGGCAGTCAATTGATTTTAAAATTTGAAGAATCTTCTTATCTTGATTATTCTTGTCTATTTCTTGTTAAAGTGCATGACAGTGGTGCCCAAAAATGTATGAGCAAGAAAAAATTAAAGAGAAATAAATTATTTTTAGCCTCATAGCAATTGGTTTAATCTAACGCGGTTTTCTGAATTTTTAACTCGCTTGATTGGCCAAATTAGTCGAGAGTGGAATTTTAAACTTTTTGGTTAGAGGACGGAAATGGAACGATTTCCTGGTTATAAATTGTGAATGAGCCAAGGGAAGGAAACCTCGTTTACGAGTATTAAAACTTTATTTTCATTTATAAGCTCTCGCTAATTGAATTTTTTTTTACAGCTATGGATGGTGAGCCTTGCATGCCGTTCGACTGATGGTAATCGATACGACCACTCATGGATAATAACAAAACCAAAAAAATACAAAGCGATACTTAGCATTCCACTGCATTCGCCATCCTGAGACAAAAGAAGTCTTAATATTTGTTCAGTAGTTACTGGCAACAATGTCGTTCAATCCGAAACACAACAGTGCATTTACACTGCTGTTTGGTGGGGGAAATAGACATTGCGGTTGTACCTACCCAGGCGGCCTGAGGCCTCTCAGATATGACAGACCTACCACTAGTATAGGTGATTAGATGAAACTTAATGAATTATTACATTTCAATATTCCTATGAAGTATTCAATAGAGTCAAAATAATAATACAGAACATGATTATGCAGTTACTGAAATTCGTGACGATGTTGGAACTGCTTTGTCATAAAGTTATCTAGAAAAGAAATTCAAACTACTAGCAGTTTAAAAGTCTATCAAAGCACGGATATGCAAACGACCGTACGAGATAAAAATCCAAACTGCTTCACTGTAAATTCAATAAAGCTGTCGCACTGAAATATCGTTTCTCTCTTTCTATCTTTGTCTATCTTCACCCACAGGAAGTCCACAGCTGAATAAAGGCCTCCCCATGAATCGTCACATAGACCTGTTGAAAGCAGATAGCATCCAGCTCCTTTCCGCGTCCTATATTTTCAAATGTTTATAATAAATCGATAAAATACTTGGCAAAATCACCGATGTAACGATGGAGCCAAACTACATTTGAAAACAAGAAGAAGATTAAAATACACAAATACGAGGAGGAGTTGGATGTCAAAGGAGATCTGTGGAATCAATAATCTTCAAGACTAATGTCAGTGTGACCCACAAATTTATTCCAGGTCTAGATATTGGGCGACTCTTTAAAGCCTGCCGTAATTTCCGACATAATACAAAATACTTGTATCACATTGCAACTGAGTCAGAATAACAAATAAATTAGTAATAAATAGACCCAACAGGCACATCCATCCCATCATCCTGACGCGTAATAAGATCAATTATGTCTGTTGTCGTAGGTATCAGAAATGCTGCATGTGAGTTGTGACTATTGTAATCTAATCCAATAACTCCTTGAGGGACTTTCTATTTAAGTTCTGTCCTCTTTAACTTCAGCTATGAGACAGAAATAAGGCATAGAATATGTATGGAGTCACTTAATAGTTTATTAGGTATTCTAGCAACAGATTGGAACAATTTTCCCAAGTCCTTCTGAACATTCCAAAATAGCCGATGCTGTGAACAGCACACGCAGAATAAAATGTAAATACGATCAAATTTATTCTAGCAGTGTGGAAATTGAATGTGTTATATCCAAATATTGCTCGTTTAAATTCAACAGGCGCATGTTAGTTATGACACCTCTTTCGCCTTGTTGTCCAAATTAACGAGACACCGATCGTAAGTAACACGTAGGGTTGTATACTGTTACCTTCATTTGGTGATGTTTTCTATACATTATAAAGAATAGAATTATTTTACACGGCACGGCTTAATAACTGCACTGCACCTGATGGCTGATAGTAAGTGCAAATGCCGGCTAGGCAGTGTATCGAATGGCATCAGACGGCGCGGCGGTCCTATGCCATTCAATACAATTATTCCGGCCTGATAATAGCCTTCATTTGGTGATGGTTTATTATTGATTAACACTGAAAGAAAACCTCTCGAGGAAACCTAAGTATTTACCATAAGGATCTTAATAAAACCTTTCTTTTGTATGTGAAGTTGGCCCATAACATATATATATTCTCTTTTCATTTATTTCGTTACAAATTAATAAGCACCTGCTTCCGTCTCTCTGCACTACTTTAAGGTTGGCTGGTAGATAATGCCCTTGGGCATTAAGTCCGCCTGTACTATTAATGTGTACAAAGTGTTTAAATAAATTAAATAAATAAGTTGGCCAACTGGAATTGGCCCAGGGTTGCCTATTGCTGAAAATGCTACTTCTCTTCAGCCAAGAGTTTAATTGTGTGAGGATAATAATCAGAAAGGCGGTTCAATCGTTAACAGTTACATTCTGTTAAATACATTTCTAACATAATCTTTCAACTTTAAGTTTTAAAACTCAGCACTCAATGTTCCAGCAATATCTCAACAAAGACTCATCTATTATGCAGTGTTTAAAAAAAAACATTTTATACGTGAACAGCAATCTACCCAAAATAACACAAAACCCTTCTCCATTTCTACACGCCAATAAAAATTACATTTACATTCCAATATTTGAAACACATCCCTAATAAGAATAACTGTGCAAAAAGATACCGAGGGATCAAACTACGCTGGCTAATAGAAAGACCGCACGAATACGATACTACAGTTTATGCACTAACTCAAACGAAAGGGAAACGAGATAATAACATTACGATTGTTATTGATTTTCACGAGAAAATGGTCTTCAATACTTTATTCATACTGATTTATAGGGGTTTTCACGAGTATCGATGAGCGAAATTTCTTTGTAGATATATTAAACGTTCTATTAGGGTTTTGTCAGTCTATTGTTATTAATTCAGGAATCATTTTAACTACAGGGCATATTTTAGACTGCGTTGGTGGCGTAGTTGTACTACGGTTTGATTACAAAGCTAAGATCTCGGGTTCGAATCCCGAGTCGGAGAAGAGATAGTGAATTTTTAAATTCATTATCAGCCCGGAGTCGGGAATTTGTGGTTCTATAGCGATAGGGTTGTCCTCTATCACATCATGGGACGTAACATACAAGGTGAAATGTGGGTGTCCTGGTTGCTACCAGCACCTCTGCCTACCCTTCTGAAAAAAAGGCGTGAGTTTATGTATGTATATATGCAACATACCTGTTATAAAGCGGTAAGCTTATTCTCGGGAGTCCACCCTGAAGGTGGGTGGATGACTGGAGGCTACAGGATGTCACTGGAAGGCCGCTTCCCACAGATCACTGTGAAAATCAAGGAAGGAATTTCAGAAGCATGCAATATGCATACAAGGAGGAGAAAACTTGTAAAAAACTAGCTGTAAGACTGCTAATGGGATAAAAGGAGAATATGGGTAATAGGATATACACAATTTCATATTCGTTAATAATAGAGCATATTTTATTATTTACAGCATATTTAACCGTTCTATTTTGATGCAGGACTACTCAGTTTCCGCTACCGCCCTACTTCAGGGGAAATTGCAGCGATTGCTTAGGGTTCACGGGCACACCAACCAATACCCCTCTTCGGCGCATTTAGGACAGTCTTGGGAACTCGAAGCGAGGACCGCCCCAGCATCTACAGGAACCAAAAACATCAACATCTTATCTGCCGATGCCACCAAAACTAAAACTTGGAGTTGTAGAGATTATTTCTGAGAACGCTACCTTATTTCAAGCTATGATATTAATCAAAAGGAATAAACACAACAAACATTAACCCATATATTTTAATTTTATTGTACTCTTTGTCATAAAGTAATAATTATACTTTGTTGAATTATAAATAAACTTCAGCATGACGTCAATTCGTTCGCGACCCATAGAGGAAGTTGAGAAATGATTAACTAATTATAGCTATGAGAAATAAAATTACCAGTTTGCCATATTGAGAAATATGCCTCATATTTTATGTACGCCGTGAATAATTTGTATTATGTTTTGTAATTCATCCTTTGTAGAAGAGAAACCTAGTAAATTCATTTCAATTGAACTGAAAATGATGATCGTATTCTGTAATATGATCTTGGAAATATAATAGCAAAATAAATTTTTCTTTACGTATCTATACACTATTGTTAGTAATATTTGAAGATGCATTTGTTCACATTTTAGCTATTTAATACATCGTTTAATTAATACTATACGGATATAAAGTCAATAGTCATTGATTGATTAGGTACTGATATGAACCATGGACCGATATGCGAGAGGTATGGAAAGCAAAGAATGCTTCTCAAAGAAATATCAGTTTTTAGTAAAGTCTTTAGCATTACTAGGCTTTGTTGATGCAGTGAGAAGGTTAAACATTATTGTATTTACACAAATCTTTGGACAAAAAAAAAAAACAAGGCGGAAAATATTGATCTCTTCTTTATTATTAAAATAAGATCTTGTTCCAATGATGTTGCTGCCAAAACAGGCTATCCCAAGACGACATTTATTATAACATGCATAAGAATTTCAGGATACGCTAAGTGGAAAATAATAAACTATTTGACAAAAATTGCTTTAACATTATCCGATAGAACCTGGTATAAAAACATATATGAGAGTAACAATAACATTTAATTTTCCATCTCAACAGTGAAATCTTACAAGACAATGTCATTGATATATTGAATATAGCATTTGCAACGGTCGTGTGTTTGTGGGCTTCGTGTAATAGGTTTATTATGCGTTGTGTTGTGGCGTACAAATGTCACTATCACCCTCAAGGCGCTTTCATTGCTATTCAAGAGCACTTTGGCATTGTGGATTATACAATAATTGTGATTCATTAGTATTTTTTTTCATCCTGGATAAGAAGTGACTCGAGTCTACCTGATTGTGGGCCCGATTCTATCGGCACTAAGTTTTGATTGGCCACAGATGATTATCTTTTTTGCCCTTTGATATAATTATGTCAGCTTACTTTATTTTTAGTAAATAGAATAAAATATAAATTAAAATTAGCGACCATATCAAACAGGAATATTTTATTTTACGAGATAAATTGACGGGTGTCACTCTTCAACCCAAAAAAAAACTGAATGGTAGGCTCCGGTCCTTCATGAGGAAATAACAAATCAACAAACCTGATTGGGCATGTTCAATACAATATTATCTTCTATATTGATACAGAATGCAATATAATCTGCAATATTGCCAACAAGTATGACAAACCAACAACCCGAGATCCGCATTTATAATATTGGTATAATGCTGGCCAACCCGGAGCCTCTATCCAAATAGAGAAAATATTGGTCGCGTTATCTCATATAGTAGAAATGACAGACAGTATTTATTCATACCTCCAGGCACGTACGTATTCGGTTTATTGGCCTTTCGTTCAAACGTTGCCCGGGGCACAATTGTGGCTAAATTACTACTCGATACCACAGAAATAAAGAAGGATGATGTAACGGCTTCACTTTTTTGGACGCCTGTGGGACTGGTTACAGTTATTTTGGGTATAATTTGTTGATTAGTGGAAAATATTCGTTTGTAAATTGTTTTCTTTAAAAGTTTGGTTTTAGTAATGCTTGGGTAATTTTTATTGGACGATGCTAGGATCAGAATTAAGTTGAAACAACACGATATTAAACTGGGTATTTTTATTCAAGTGTTGCATAAAAAAGCATCTTGCCTCATTGGTACAATGAATGCAAGTATTAAATTTAAATGTTGACATCCTGAATTCGATTCCAATGCTGGGCAATGCACAATGTCAGTCGGTTTGAGAAAAAAATTACTTGCCGGGAAATTTATGCTCTGCATGGCGTGGGTTCATGTCCTATCACATATTGAATTAAAATTAATACGGTCATGATTGGCGTTAGGTGGGCACAACAAAAACTGGACAAAAGCTATACCTAGGTAGCCTGTTTCCAATCGTTCATTATGATATAAGCGACTAAGACAGCTGTCGAGTCTCGTTCCACACTGCCTGTACTAATAACACAACGAGGTTAATTGCAACAAACCTTAACGTAATTAGAAGCTTACTAGCTTACATGTACGCGATATAAAAATAACATCGCCCTACAAACTGTTTATGAAGGGCCACGGACTAAATGATGTAAAGGGCAGTCTTATTAATATTATGGTTTAGTTTAGTTAGAAGTTTACAAGGTTTTTGATAGCTATTTAGCAAAAATGTATCAAAATAATAAGACTTTTATGGCACTTTACAAAAAAAATACTATCTCTACCTACATATGTATATGTACAAATTAACCAAACCAACCAATAAACAAGATGACAATAAAGAGTACATCCCACTTTTGTAGGATAATGTGACGGTTTTTTTTAAAATAATAGTTCTTTTTTATTTTTATATAACATTATAGCTAATGTTATAAAACCATACAGACTTGTGGGAATGTTATATCCTGAATAAAAATATGTGTTTCCATTTCTCCAAAATATACGCAACTCAAGAAAATAATATTAGTATGCAAATAGTAGTCATTTTTCATGAAGAATCTGCGTGAGGTTTCGGAGCAAGCAATTCAGTGGCCAAGTTGAGTCGTTGAGTGCAAACTTTTCGCATAAAACTCGTACCGTGGAATAAAAAGGGATTTTCTCACTTTATACAGTGTACTAATTATAATTTATATACATTCTGAATATGCAGGCAAAAACCACAAATGATGAAGTTTTGAAAACATACTTGTAATTTCTAAAATGTTTTAGGACATTGACTTTATTGGGCTTACCAGCGTTTATCACACTATTACTTATAAACTACCACAAAAATTTATAACAAAAGTATGATACACAATTAAAGGTAAACACCACATGCAAATCCAACAAAATGACCAAAAAGCAGTAATCCTACAACTTTGTGTATCACTCTCTTTAAGACGTCTGGTTTACAGACTGATAACACATTGACCTCCGAGAATAATAATAATAAATACAGAAGTAGGGCGTTTATTTTAGAGTCATAACCAATTTCCAGGATTTTTTTTTTATTGCGGCTAATGGCGAGACGAGCAAGCCGTTCGCCTGATGGTAAGCGATACGACCGCTCATGAACAGTAGCAACATTCCACTGCGCTCGCCATCCTGAGACATAAGATGTTAAGTCTCAATATGTCCAGTAGTTGCTCTGGCTACAATGTCCTTCAATCCGAAACACAACAGTGCATTTAAGCAGTGTTGTTTCACGGGAGAAATATAAATATATAGGATAAACTTTGGCTACTATATTATAGGGATAAAATCAGCAAAATTTTGTTACGTTAGTAAGTAGGTATCTAATTAAAGTTTAGTCTGCCCTGTCAACCTGGATATTTGTTTAATTTCATAATGAAACAACATTAGTATCCCTTATTTCTATAAATCCAGAACGCCAGGCCAAATGGAGAATATTAAATAGTTTTCAGTAGCTCACAATGATAACGACATTTCATAGAAATTGAGAACAATTGAAGGACATTGTAGCTACAGTAACTACTGGACATATTGACACTACGTCTTATGTCTCAGGCTTTGTAATTCAAGGTGTTGTTTGGTTTTGCTATTGTTCATGAGCGGTCGTATCGTATCGTGGCTAACCATCAGGCGAACGCGGAACGGCATGCTCGTCTCGCTATTTATTGCAATAAAAATATATTTGAGAGTGAACATATAAATATAACAATACACAAATCCTCCTCTCAATTACGGTAACGAACGTAGTTAATAATAATTAAATGATTTTTGCAGACGAGAGTCCTCAAAGCACCCCTAAATCCGAGGGTTACAAGTGCGATTCAATGCGACCGTGATTATAATCCATGTAACCCTCGGGAATTGCTGCACATGGCTACGTGTGGAAACGAGCCCTCGGTAGCTTTCATTGCACTTAGTAAAATAATTATTGCATTGTACCGCGAAAATTAATAATCATCTAAAGAAATAGCAAATGTGAAATTATATTTTTCTATTCATCAAGGTGTAAAAACGTACGTAAATAGTAAAAAATTATATTTTCATGGTGTGATCAATTTTTTACTGTAGTATATTTTTATATTAAATTGTAATAAAAAAGTAGTAATGGACCATTTAGATGTAATAATAATACAGGGGACATTGCAAACAAAAGATAACAAAACGGTACCGTACCATTGCTTCTGTTTTTATCTGTCATGCCTACATAGTAACATCATTTTCGCTCTCTCTTCACTGGGTTCCCGTGTGCATCAATGGCCATCTTGAAAGATGATTGTGCAGTGCTTGTAGTGTAATAAATATATCGCGTAAGCTAATACACAAAAAAGGCTGCTTGTACTCTGGTGCTGGCACATTTTATTCTGTAGCTTACAAGGTCAATGGCAGCACAACTTCTCTTGTCGCATATGTCGCAAGTAAATTGCGAACCAGGAGTAAAGATAGCTGCTGTAGTACGAAGCTTTTCCGCTTTATCATATCGAGCCAGACTTCGTCATGTTTCCGCATTCCATCTGCAACCATTTTACACCACTCAGGTCCCTTGCTGGCCCAAGTTTCCCAAGTCCTGAAGTCCAAACCAAAGCTTTCCATATCCCGCTTACCGGAGTCCTTGAATCTCAAAATAGGTCGCCCAACAGGTCTCTTAGCATCAGTATGTCCAAGCATGACTTCACGAGGGAATCCGTAATGATCCATTCGGTGAACATGACCAAGCCAGCGGAGTCGTCTCGGTTTTAAAAGTGCTATAATTATTGTACTGCTGGTGCGTGACAGAACATCTTCATCATATCCTGTCCCTCCAAGTAACTTAAGTAAAGATGAAGATGTTTGCGTACACAAACAGCGCATAATGAAAGGCATTGAGCCGGCTTTCGTGTTTGGAATAGCTAGTCCATGTTTCTGACGCATACAGCAGGAAACTAAGGACGCAAGTTTGGTAAACAAGGAATTTAGAGGATGCATACGAGAATTATGTACTAGCCAAGGAAGTTAACTATACTTTAACATATAAGATCCTTGGTACTATTTATATTTTGTATTTTTAATTATTTAATTTTAATTAATTTAATTAAACTTAGTATTTAGTTTAGTACCTTGGGCATATCGGAGTGAGGATTGTAACGTCATAATATATAAATGAGCTGTTCCAAAAAAAAAACAGTTTTCCATTACTCGGCATTTTCCTAACAGGAGACTTGGGAAAGATAGAAATCTGTGTTCAAACTTTGAAGAGAAGAAATTAAGTCACACGTTACCCCTAGCGACATCTATTATCGGCTGATCACAATATATGAAATCGAGCCGGGACAATTGCGCTGCAACTTGTGTCTCAAATTAGTAACTATATAATGCAACAGATGGCATGATCAGTCGTTGTGTGAAATTGCTGTTTTCTAAAGTTTAAATCTACAACTATATTTTACCTGACGATTACATTATTAACAATTCGTATTCATATCGCTATGATAACGTTTTCTTAATTATTTAGTTCTTTAAAATAAAAACTAATACTAATGACGATGGGCTCGCCCCTATCACACCATGTAGGTGTACTAGCACCACTGCCTACCCCTTCTGGTAAATGGCGTGAGTTTATGTATATATATTAATAGCTTAAATAGTACCTTCATAATTTTATTAAGTAAATGATAAGGTAATTTGTTGATTGTTCTTACTTCAGAGGTCGCTGGTTTGCTTCCAAGGTTCATGCTATTCCCTTTTTAGAGTTATGTTTATAGTATGTTGTGTGTTGTATTCGCACTTGAATTTTTTTATTCGTTAGTTGATGTTTCGGAAATAACCATGGTCAGCGGCCCTGCAACTACAACAAAGTAGGCCTCTAACCACCGTTGTTTCTCTCTTCTGTGCCTCTAGCCTTTTCTCATGCAGAAATATTTTGAACGTTTATAATAATTTCATATATTCTGTCAACATCACTGGCAGTTCATTTTGAAAAATAAAAGTGCTACATTTGATTATTAAAATCTAAATACTTATATCATAAAAACAGGAAACATTAAGACACTGCATTCCAATAACTGGCATAATATTGAAAACAAAGTATCGATTATGTCCCTTTCGATATATTATAACAGATGTCGGAAACTGAACCAATAGGGAAGTAGATCAGGAAATAGCCAATCGTGACAGGAAATCTATCTTTTTTAACATCTAGCATGGAGTTAATGCTCAATGACATATGTATCCTTAGGCGATATGGGTTTTGTAATGAATAGACTAACTGGTAAGTAAGTTGCAACATTGCGTCCAAAGTAATCTTATATTTCAGTCGATTTGCTTTGCTTACTGGCGGCAGCGCTAGAATGTGGCATAGATACAATAAAGAAGGTAACTTAGCGGTGAATGATCACGTATAATCATCCGCTCATTAATGCGCACTGTACGTAAGTCGGACTGCCAGTCTATTAATGGAGAAAGTAAATCATGCAAAATGTTGATTCAACAAACAAAACCCTGCATATAATCTTACTTTATATGGGTTTTGCAAGACTGCCGCACAGTCGTCCGACCAATAATGTTTATATGACCATAATACATGGACATTTTATTGGCGCTTGAAAAAACACAAAAAAGGCCGCAAAAAAATTATACTTGTCCTTCCGAAATCCACACATTTTAATCAAAAATATTCGCAAATGCAGTGATGTAAATATTTGTAAAACAAGTTTTTGTGTAACAACACTTAGGATTTGTTTGTTCTTTTTTCATTCATGTTGTGCTGTTTTGAGTTAAGTTTACACAAAGGAGCAACATTATAAGTGCCAAAATCCATTATCTTTCAAGTAAATATTTTGAATTATGTTAAAATAATAGTATACAATTAGAAAATAAAACCATTGTTTCATGTTGAGCTACATTGTATGTTATTAAGTCCTTATACGCATAAATAAATATAAATGTTAGCTTGGCTTAGCTGCCACCCCGATCCAAATAACTGAATATTGCCAAATAAAAATAAAAAATGGCTGACGTCACTCTAAAAGAAGTACTTAGGATATAAATAACTTTAGTCCAAACGCCTGCAACTTGGATAAAGGATTGTATCCATTGAATTGAAATTGTGTGGGCGTAATGAGATTTACAAACACGTCAGAACGCCTACGCTGTTCAATATACATTTTCCACACTGTTTTCAAATTTGCTATCACAAAAGCTCAAGCTTATATAACTGTAGGGTAGGCAAAGGCAATACTAATGCAATGCGCTAATCTGTTAGGTTATCTCTGTACCAAATATTTTAAAGAACGGGTCTATTCCTATTTCGGTTACAAAAATACCGATTTCAGACAAGCGTTAAAAATGTTCTAAGCGAAACTCACAATGTGGACGTTCTGAACCAAAAAATCTAACCCAATAATTAAACCATATTGTCTAGCTATCAAGCATGCCCATGCTGTCTCTAGACCGAACAGGCGATTTTTTATTTTTCTTTTACTCAGCAGATGCGGAATTATCACAGCTATCCATTTACAAACCCTATCCCATCATAAATAGATTTTATTGCAATTATAACGGAAGGTTAAATGCAGTAGGAACACGAAAGGAATCTTTAGACACCTAGGCAAAAACAGTTAAAATTCCAGTACTCACTCTAAAAAAGAAATTGATAGCTTAAGAAGCAAATGGCGCCCACCGAGTTACTAAAATAGTGAATAAGCGCTATATTTAAACTTAGCTTATTAATTACGCAATTCACATACCGATTTTGACTTGATCCGATGCGTATATTCCCAATTTCTTCAATAATTGCTTACACTTATTCCACACCTGTGTTCCACACTTCCATGGGTTTTGTATGACACGACTTTATTCATATTGCTGCGTGATTTATTAGTTTATAATTTTGTGATCGACTGTATCAGCCCATATACGTGCCACTGCAGGGCACGGGCCTACTCTACAATCGAGAGAACGATTGAGAGTGGTTAGGCCATATAGTCCACCACGCTGGCCTAGTGCGGATTGGCAGACTTACATACCATAGAAATTCTTATAAATCGCTATAGTATGCAGGTTTCCTCACGATGTTTTTCCGTCACCGTTTTAGTGCGTGGTGATTGACTATCAATACACACATGACTCCGAAAAGTCAGAGGTGTGCCCTGGGATTTGAACCCGCGACCACCGTGAACATGTTGGCAGCCGCGTCTAGTCCGTTTACCAACACGCCACCACGTACTTACATATGATCGACTATCTGCCTCATATTAACCGTTTTCTACCGTTTCAAAACTATTACTTACGGATTTGGTTTAATTTTTATATTTTTTAACTTCCACGTTTCGATTACTTCGTAGCTTTCGTGGCCACGGGGCGGACTGAGATGTTAGCTGTCCGCTCAGTGAATGTTACGAAAACTACCTTCTTTTAACAATTATTAGCATTAAAAACGTTTATTTAAAAATGTAGACCTTAAGTTGATCGAAGACCTTAAGACATAATGAGCTCTTTCTGCGTGGATCGGATCGCAAACAACTAACTTTTTAAATGTGGGTAGGCGAACTTCACAAATTACACTTCTGCGTAGAACTATTAGGTGCGCAGGATTGGAATGTTTCCATTACACGTCACCGTTTCAATACTTTTTTAAAATTTAAATGTTACTTTTCTGCGTTATTATACCTACTGGATACACTCATTTTGAGATAAGTTTCATTGTAAATACTTATTTTAATTTACCTAGATTGAACAGTCATAAGCTCGATAAGTATTATAATATTAAATAAGGCTTGATTAGAGAAGTCATAAGTCATAACACAATGGCTTTAATCCGCCTGTGAATTCTGATTTCTGTTTATAATATTCTTGCAAATGAACCGAACAAACTATTTAATACTTATGTCCTTATTGTTGGGATTTTCGATTCAGGTTAAAATTTTCCATAACAAAGATAACGCTATATTCAGCATTGTATATGCATTTATGTAGGTAGTGCGGAGCGACATTATCAATTATTCCATACCTTTGCTTTACCCATGATCCTGCATTTAATAAATATTGCTTATAAAGTTAGGTATTATATATGCCACTGACTGCCTTGGTGGCGTGGTTATACTACGGTACGGTTACAAAGCTGAGGTCTCGGGTTCGAATCTCGGATCGGACAAAGTGATATTGGATTTTTCTATTCATTATCATCCTGGATTCAAGAATTCGTGCTCGATATGGCGATAGGCGCGTCCTCTATCACGTCATAGGACGGAACATACAAGGTGACATGTGGGTGTCTTGGTAGCATCTCTGCCTCCTCCCGGGAAAAAGGCGTGAATTTATGTATGTATGTATGTTCAAGAAGAATTAGGAGATGCTCATGTTAGTATAGTCACAGGATCACAACTTACCATTGCCAGTGTTGTTTGCGTGCAATTCACTTATAAAACACTGCTGGCGTCATAATACATTTTGACAAACAATATAAATATGCGAAAAATAATCAATCTAACACAAAACGGTCAGACATTCGGGTCAAGGGCATTTAACTGTCAAGGCGTGTACCTGAACAGTTTTTATTCAAATTACTGAAGTAGGTTCAATTTAATCTAAGGACTAGACTAACTGTATAAAAATACTATTATAGTGAGTCTAGACAACTATCTATATTTTTTTATTCAGATACTAGCGGTCGGGCCCGGTTTCGCCCGTTGCGAGTAATTTTTGAGACCATTCCACATCAACAAAATGTTAGATAATTCACGTACTAACTGTTTTAAACTACGACTGCCTCGGTGGCGTAGTTGTACAAGGGTACGGTTATAAAGCTGAGGTCTCGGGTTCAAATCCCGGGTTGAGCAAACTGATATAGGATTTTTCTATTAATTATCAGCTCAGAATCGGAAATTTGTGCCCGATACGACGATATGCTCGCCACCTATCATATCTTGGGACGGAACATACAAGGCGAAATCTATGTGTTACCTCTGCTTACCCCTTTTAGAAAAAAACCGTGAGTTTATGTATGTATGTATGTAACTGTTTTAAATTTATTTATCTATTATAGTACATGCATTATGCATGTATTATACATATAAACCTCCGTCGTAAATCACTTTAGCTATTTGAAAAATCTGATCAAAATTTTGAAGATCCAAGCATACATAGTTTAGGGACAGACAGACATCGGGAAGCGATTTTGTTTTATTAAGTAGTGATTGTTTAACCAAACATTGAAAGTCAACACTATATTAGCCATAACATGTTGTCGTGTAAGGTCACACTGAACAAGTTTACTTATTTTTAATATTTAAATAATCGCAAAACTTAGTGGATGCTACTGAGCAGTAAATGGAAAAATTACATTGCAAAGTTGACAGATTCCGGAGGGCAATTCCGCTGTGAAACAAGAGGCCATAGGTTCGATTCCCACACCCGGGTAACTATTTGTATGCCCCACTAATATTTCCTTTCTGTTTTAGGATTTTGTGAGACTGAAAAGTCTGTCGAAGTTTCTTATACCTACGTCACAAGACTAGATTGATCTAAGTGTGACAGGTTTGCCTGTGGGAACAAACTGACATGCTCGCAAACGTGAAT
Source organism: Hyles euphorbiae (assembly GCA_023078785.2). Lineage (NCBI taxonomy): Eukaryota > Metazoa > Arthropoda > Insecta > Lepidoptera > Sphingidae > Hyles > Hyles euphorbiae. The sequence continues at coordinate 4,457,944 of CM041039.1, read as the reverse complement.
ATGGCATCGAAGCTCGTGTAAAAGCTTGGAGTTTGTAGGTATTTGCCAAGCCTCAGCAAGCGTATAAACGTAGTATAAAATGTAACTCTGGCCATTAATTAAATATTAAGTTTTGACTAAGTATATTTCTGTGCTTCCAACGCTAGATCCGCGTCATTAGCCCTATTTCAAGGAAAATCACCACAATCACAAGTCATCATCTATACAAAGGGTAGTCTGTAATATTTTTATTCGTAAACCAGTCTTGTCTGGTCTCTTTATGGCTATACTGACCTAAGATAACGTTCAATATTCACTCGCATAGCATTAAGCCCTATAAGGTATATTCATTGGTTGGCTTATTATTTTAATCGCTATATTAACATTAAAATAATAATTTTATAAAAATATACGATAAATTTCATTTAAAAATGCGTAAACGAGATATTTTGTGAAATTCGGTTACGTGCACATACAGAATTTCTATAAGTAGGTGGTAAAATATATATAAGATAACTGATTATTTTTATTTTCACATTTTAAAAATTTTAGTATTTTATACAATTACAATCACTTAAGCATTTCTAATTTGATTTGTACTCAAATGGTCTTTTGTAACTTGTATGTATTGTATACTTACGTGATTATTATTTATTCTAGAAATAATCGATTTATTGATTATGTATGCTCTTTATTGATACGTCACTTGAATGTTTATATTATAACTATGTATTAATGTCACCACTCATCGCATCGTACACAGCTATGGAATGGAAACCTTCCTCAATGAAGATATATCCTCAAAAAACCATCCCATAAAGTGTATAAAATACATATCTACTCATACACTCAGAACATAATAAGTACCTATGTATTACCTACATTTTATATTGATTGGGTATTAGATAGATAGATTTTAGACCCATTAATGTTTTACTTAATTAAATTTAGTCACGTAAAATTGTAAAAATATCTTTCGCGCCTTTTATTGTTACATAACTTTTAACTACAACCAGTTAAAATTGACTTCCTGCGGCTGTTTTAATTATATCCGTTTCATCCATGTATATTATATTGTTAGTAGGTAGTTTTAAATATGTTCTTGGCCTACTCTTGTTTTCTTTGATCAAAAAAACAAAACCACCATCCGGTTATGAACACTCATTTTGATAATTTTTAATTGCCATTTTTCTATTAATTGAACGAATGTTGTTAAAAAGAAAATAAAAATTGACGACTTTTGCTTTTGCAACATATTGTAATAATAAAAGCCTTGCGAGAGAAAGTAGACAAACAAATGTAGCGTTGTGCAAATTACGGTCACAGTGAACGACCCGAGCCATGACACCCCGTACACGTCTTCACAACGCCACTGTCATACGTATAATATCAACAAATTCAAGGGCGCGAAACATACGCACAAGCACTCTGATAAGAACTGGGCATGCGCGAAATACTTTTCAATGAGAATGAACCAACCTATTTAGATTTTGGCAGCGCGCGGCACGCCGGCAATATTAGTTTCGGTGGATCAAGCGCCGTGCGTGGTCGTCTCACGCCTCTGCCCGGCAGAGCTGAAACTCGCACACGGAAATTTAAACTAAATGTGCATTTAAATTTGGTGCCAAGTTATTTATGAGATAAAATGTGCCGATCACAGTGTCTACTGTTGGTGTTGGCGGTCACCGTCGCTGTCGCCCACTCTTGGGGTAAGTTACCGAAATCAGCTGATCACTGAATTAAACACATGGGCTATTTTTTACAGTTACATAACGCGTTGTTTTTCTATTCTACGTAATGCAGTTATACTGTCTAATGTGGGTGTTGGGTGGAATTTTTGTGGGTATGTGCCGGCGTGTGTTGTCAATAATCCGCATATTCTAACCGCCATAGCGAGGGGGCCGTGAGTCACGTAGGCCACTCGGGTTACCCAACCGCGTTAAGAAGCCACGCTGGCGTTACAACCGAGCGGAACTATTGGCGACTTCGTAATTTAGTAACATTACATCCTAAAATCTGCGAAGGCTTGAGAAAATTTACGATTAGAAAATGAGGCGGTAATACTACTGACAATAAGTGGGTACTTGAGATAGTTTAAGTTGTCTTATGTAAATAATATAAGAGGAGGATTTAGCATTCACCTTCAGTGTATTGTAGAGGTTGTTTCACACGTGTTTATATAAAATAACATTGTATTAAATTCTAGTACTCATACAAACTTGAATAATATACCTACAAGTTAAGTTATATTAAACCATAATTATGACAATATTAAAAGTCGGTGGTGACAAAAAATAAAAAAGTATATAGGTACCTACCTATTTTATTTTCAATGACAAAGGTCAGGCGAAACACGTGCGTAGCTAAATATGTACAAGGGTTGCAAATTCGAGGGCGGCTCGCGGGCCCCGGGCGGCCGTGCATTGACATCTGTTACAATGTATATTATTTTTAAATTGTTATTTTCTTCTTCATTCTTAATGTTTATTAAATAAACAACTAATTATTTATTTTTACTTTGTCGTTAGTTCAGTTTTTAATTGGCAAATATTTTTTTTGTTTGTAGTGTAATCAAAACAAAACGCAAATTATTCTATATTCAAATTAAACATGAAAATCAGATGTTCATTTGAAAGAAAATAACCCTATCCAAAGTGGATGTAACCATTAAGTATATAATTTGCATTAAAAAGAAACAAATTGTTGCATACAATGGGGACCTAAGAGTTAAGACCCACTTTGTTGCCGATAAATCTTTTACAATACTCATTACCCCGCTGACACTTTAAAAAGTGTAACAATGACTTGTTAATTATTACTTGTTCTATTAAAATTATTACTATGTTTTATTTGCTTAAAAAACACCCTACGTCGCAATATAATATATGTATATTGTATTGTAGCTGTCACAAACTTGAAGAAATTTTTTCTCTTCCATAACATAAGTAAATATTTGTGTTGGTGTGGACTTTGAACCCGTGGCCAGTTATTTCGCTGCCGGATGATCATCCTGCTATCTATAATCTACTACTATTACTACCTATCTGAAGTTCGCCTTAATTACTATCATCATTATCCGCAATCTATATGGGCCCAATTCCAATACTCCATAGCTGGGCTGGGTATCAGAATTCTATCAAATACTGCGGTCGTAAGTGCTAAGAATGTTTCTATTTCTGAAATATAGTTGTTTGTATACTAAAAATTCTGTGTCAATAAAGTATTTTACAATTATTTTTAGCTATAGATTTCATCCTATTATTATGCCACTTTATAATTTATTTATTTTTTATTTATTTCCAAAACACAAATTAATACATTTAATTATCCATAGAATGTATCATAAACTAGAATAAGTTTTTCTGTACATCTACAATCATCATCCATCATCCGTATTTTTTACATAACAAATGATTATTACTATTGATTAATAAGGTTAATTATAACTAATGTGCTTATACTTAACAATACATTTTTGTTGGGATAGGTAAAGATTCTAATCCACACTTTTAGTTTTTTTTTTAACATATTAATCACCAAATTCGTTCGTTGAACGTACTCTATGTTTACATAAAGCACCGCCTTCACATTTACGTGCACAATTTTATGAGATACGGCAAATTTATCTCGGAAAATTTTGTTGAGATAAAAACTATAATTAGACCAAAAGAAACATGGGTAAATAATTATATATATCATCAAAAGATAAGTCTAAAAATCTTTAACATAGCTCGCGTTATAGGAATTGATTGGTGGCATTAGCAACTGGGAGATTTTTCGTCCGGATGCCGATAACTGGTAACAAAGGTATATTAAATCCGACATAGTGATCCTATACTAGTGTGGATATACTTGTATATCGTGTTCCCAGTTAAGCCTGAATATCTGGTTTCGAATAAATCGGTATACTTTTATTGCTAGGTAATACTGTATCTAGTCTACTAGGTACGCATTCATTATCAGGTGTACTGCCAGTTTGTTTGCCAAAATTATGTAACTTAAAAGGAAAAATAATAATGGCCCTGAACTACAGAGCCCTGTTTAATTCGCCGATTATATCATTCTTTTATCTACCTGCCCCTATCCTAACCCAGAGGCTAGCTTAAAAGGGTTTTATGGATTTAAAATTCTTGAATGAGTTTTATGACCCCTTGCTAGACATAAAACCTTTAGAAAAATAATATTATTACTACATAGTTTTGCGTGAAACCTACAGAAAACACCCAATAACAAGTTCACATTAATATAAATCGATTAATATATTCACAATCGATTAAATTTATTTCTAAAGCTAACGTTTCCGTCGGCTTGGAATAGTTGCGTAAGTCGTCAGTTTGGCTATTTAATTCTGCGGTTGCCAAATAAGTGTTTTCTTACCTAAACGATAGGACACAGCATTCAGCAATATTCATATCAAACCACACACATTTTGGTACAGATTTGAATGTAGTAGGTAGATAGCGGTTGACATAAAATGTACATGCAATTGATTGGTGGGTAAAAAAATATATAAATGCTTGATATTTATCTAATTAAAGCAAATAAAATGTAACGGTTTATTCTATAACTAAAATTCTTAAAACAAGATATTTGTCTGTTTTATAAAATGTTATTTTGTGGAAGTAACACCATCTACCGGAATTTTAGGAAGGGATAAAGCAATCGCTACCACCTAGAGTACATTTTACATACTAAGAGGCCTGTATCTCGCCTAGCCCAATTAGAATTGTATTGTGTATTCACAGAATTCTTGAGACCTCCAATAAACTCATTCTAAACAAAATAACAATAAGCATGTTTATAAAACAGACCGACGTGAACGCATGTTTTATTCAGTGTTATTGTATCGGTGCAAATTAACACCAATAATATGCAGATTGCAGATTATCTCGTACATAGTAGCTAGTTTTGTTGATATTTGATGATAAGAAGGAGGGGTGTAGTTATTGATCTGATTCCAACATGTACTCACACTTATTTTATCAATTGTCCTGAAATGACATATTACTTTCGATCGTAACTCTTGTGAAAATACTATAGGATTGGCATTGTTTTTGGGTGCACCATGGACCTGTATTTGTCTTCCATTAAATTATTTTCATGGGCTCGGTTTAGTCTTCAATGGATTTTTTAATGAATATATTGCCTTTGATATATGACTAGCCTAGTGTCAAAAATTATAAACAACCACAGATCACTCCCAAAACAACACACAAAACTGACGCGTAACATGTCAACATCCGTGGCCGATTTTATTACTGCAATTATTAACAACCCCGATAATAAATCAAAGTCTAATTATTATTATTTATCTCGATAAGTCATTAGAATGATTACGTGACACGGAATAAACGTGGTATTGTTTTACGTTGACCTCTGTGTCCCATACTACGAACAATGCAATACGCACGTGCTTAGACATTCGCGCGAATGTACGCGAAAATTCGTCCGTGAAAACGTGTTTAAATCACAATTTACTGCTTTAAGTTTAATTTAATTTGCTTGCTAATAATTTAATTGTGTATATATTTGTATCTGACTCTTCATTTATTATTAACTAGCGGTTCGGCCCGGCTCCGACCGGGTGCACACTTTTCAAAATAGCGACTAAAATGTTCATTACGACTATCAACTTTGAATATCATGATGCATGAAGCAAAGGATCCCTCAGATATCGATTTTGATACCAATCGGGCCACGAAAAACGAATAAAATTTCCTCGTATTTGATAAATTTTTCACTACTGCTTCCCTCCTATAGGTCAGACCGTGATGATGTAAAGCCTATAGCATTTCCCGATAAATGACCTATACAACAAAAAAAGATTTATTCAATTCGAACCAGTAGTTCCTGAGATTAGAGGTAACAAACAAACTCTTCAACTTTTTATTTTAGCATAGATATAAATTAACAGTGTAATATGTTTAAAGACAATGATTATTGAAAGTACTATCTCCAATATCAGGCAAATGGCATGCTTTTAACGCATGTTTGTTATATTTTCTTGTATTATTCATTATCCCCGATTATTTTAGTGATAACTCTAGGCTGTCGAGTAGCTGCCTTATTTAAAGATACGTATTTTAGTTATTTTCGAATATTTTGTCCCTTTCGAACGGCTTTTGAATTCAGATTGTGAGAAGAAGACAAAACATTCCATAGCCAAAAATTTTAAAACTATGAATAAGACCGAGGTATACGCTGGGGTAACTATGGTTTGAAATCAGAGAGCAATTGTTTTATTATTTAATACTTTATTGTACACGATTATAAATTCAAAAAGTAATAATACAGGAACAGGTTTAAATACAAATTATGTATCGTTTTTTTGGCCCTCCATTCCAAAAACAATATGCTTGTTTTTGCCAGCATTATGTATGATCCTTCATAGAAGGGCAGTTATAAAATTTAAATAATACATGTTGCGAGAATCCATTTAAATGTTTTATATTATAAACAAATATGTAGTTGTATAATATTATTATGTAGCACCTCTAGATAAATCAGTGTTAAAACGCAAGTGCTGCGTATAGAGCACGCAACACGCATAATAGTCGATTTCACTTAAAATTGCAGAGTATTAAACGTTAATATAATTGTTAAATTACTGTTTCAATGCACACGCCTAGATGAAACAAACAGGCTTAGTTAGTAGCTCAGTTTAGTAAGCTATCTTCTCCAAGAGTCAAGAAGAAGAAGTAAGTTATAATTCGAGCATAAACCAAAGGATAATTAAGTAAACGAGATTATTTACATAGTAGCTACTTATCTAGTATAGTATGACAATAATAATTTGCAAAAATCTCTATGCTGGAACAATGGAACTAAAGAAACAGTTTAAATGGATTATAATATTTTTACTATGTATTTGTGTCACTTGACTGTGATTTGTGATTTAAATATGAAAATCGTCTGAACCTTGTATTCGTCCAAGGGGACACATTTACATTTTGACGTCACCAACATGTTTACATTATAAGCAATTTTTTGGATGCTTATGGATAAGATTTTTTTAATAATTGTACAATTGTTAAAAAACACACGATAAAAATAATACACCCAATAGTCACATACGTAGTTCTGACCCCACATTAAGATCACTTAAGTCTTGTGTCGTGGGTATCAGGAACTACGATAGACTTTTCGGTCTCACAAACACCCAGACAAACAATGAAATAATACATCAAATAATAAGCAGGTTATAAGCATCAATTACCTACAGTACCGAAACAAATGTTTGGGTCATCAATTTATTTTTCATATTTCATTGTTGAAATATCCCAAGTATGTCGATGTTTCTTGCCTTAATACACGGACACGGATATAATTTGTATATAAAATTAAAGAAATATCTGCATTGTCAGAGCCAAGTCATTATTTATTTAGTTTTACGCGACTTCTTAATTCCCACGAGTCCTTAAATAAATAAAACGATATAAACATTGCAAAATATTTACGATTATTAAGACAAGGAAATATTATTGTTTCCAAAGTGATTTTAATATTATTACTTTTAAAAGGGTTACTGAGATAATTAATTTGCTTCGGAGATCTCTTGCTAGTGGCTTTTTATGTCGAAAAGAGCGTTGTAAAAATCATATTAAGCTATCATCACCCCTACTCCCAATAGGTAAGCCAGAGATGTCAAATATTTGGCAAAGGTAGACGTTTGTGAAAAACTATTTCAACATGCCAGTAAGAAAGACTGGTAATTAGTGGGACAACATGTGTCTTATTGCGTTCTTGATTCTCACCTTGCAGACTAATGACTATAGTCTACAGTCTCTGACAATAATTGAGAGCACGACCAACAATTAAAAATAAACGATGTAAGATTGTGAATAAACATTATTAATCATATATTCAACTTTCATTAAAGTCGCACCTTAATGATGTTTTTACATTTGCTTACGGTCTATCTATTATACGCGGGTAATCCGACCTAACTCGTAGCTCCTAATAGCGGTATCTGCAAACTGCGCGGCGCGGCGTTTGTGTTCCGGCATTTCGAAGATGAATATTTCCATGATCCATATATCACCTGTAGTGATTGCAATATTATGATAATTATTCGCCATAAATTATACATTGAGGGGATACATCTGGAAGAAAACGAAGAAAAAATGGAAGAATGTATGTAGGCATAAAAGCTGACTTAAATAGAAATAAACATAATTACATTGAATAATTTGCATTTTAACAGTATATGTAGGTATGTAAGGTGACGAATGACGTCAGAATACTATTAATAAAAATCACAAAGGTTTCAATAGGGAACCGGATTTATATGCGGAAATCCTCCAGTCTCCAAATTTCAAGTTCGAAAAATATTAGCAAAAATCCACTTGGCAAATTATTCCAAGGTCGTACTCGTAACTCCGGAACTCAAATGTCCGGAACAGCAGACAATAAAAATTTGAATCGGTCACTTGTGAGAATCGCAAATTGCCATTACTGTGTCGTTGAACTCGAAGTAATCATAATACGGTGCCACATTCACTATCACTACCCTTCAAAATAAATAGATTGTTCAGATCATAAATCTGCAAGGCTCGTGTGCTTTGCCTTGCTGTTAATCGATTTTATAATCGGTACTGCCAAAATTGATAATAAATTTGATCGATTATTCGATTACGAAATGTTTACATGTCGCCAAGTGCGGGTACGTGACTAAGTCAGCTTGAGGTTAGCAACAAAGAAAAACATGATATTTATTCGTATAGAAATAAGTGATCAATTTATCCACGAAAAGGATATGAGGCGATCTCTACATGAGGTTAAATTAAAAAGAAAAAAAAATACATTGGGTACACTGAAACAATCTGTTGCTTAAAAACTATCCTACCATTCATTTACCAGAACTATGAACTGGCAAGAACGACGACTATAAATACCTAGTCCATAAATTATTTTTAACAAACTTTTTCTATATAATTATTGTTTAAAAAATTTGCACGTGGTTCAAATGATTCTGAGTGCTAAGAATTGTTAATATTCATTACAATAATACTAAGCAATAATAGGTAGTTACTAACTACATGTTAAAATGTTTAACACGTTAAAATATCAAGGCTGTGTAATAATTTGCGATCATAAACAATTAACCATATATGTATAAAAATAGAACCGCACACATTAAAATGGTTTACAATAGTTCTGTTGTAATGAAACGGCCAAGCCACATTTTTTGACTCAGGTGGAAGTAAGATATAGAGAATTTGTGTAACAGGGCCTTGTAGAGTTAGAACGTGAAGAGTAAGAAGCTTAGTTCTCCATGATATCTAATAACTTCTTGACACTCGTCTTGGCAACATGAAAATTCTTTAGTTGAGAAAAAAATGTTTTCTGTATAAACAATGTAATTATTTCCCACCGATTTTTTTTCTTTCCCTTATTTTTTTTATAACAACGTTTTATAACCACATGTAATGTCATTAAATCCACGAACAGCTAGTAAAACACGCAGGCGTTAATAAAAAATTGGAACAAGTACAAACAAAGTCTGTCCAATTGTCGAGATTACTCAAAAATGTAATTTATCGGCCGTGTGCCAGTTAGTGCATTGTTGTACGACAATGGATGGCAGAGGTTACTGAGAAACAAACTAATGTAACTTTCTACTTCATTCAGAAACTTCGAGAAGTTAGACTCATTGTATACGAAACTATATTGTTTGTCATTTGGCGTATTACATTTATAGTTAAGTAATAAGTTCAATTCATATTATACTTACCTATTTCTTTAATAATGTTTAAAACATTGATTTACTCCAATTCGTAGACATAATTATAGAATTCAGTTAAGCGTTTAAGCTAATTATGTTTGTATTAATATTAATTTATTGTCAAGATATTTTTCCCAGACTTGTATAGAAAATATTAATCCATTAGAAACACCTGGGTGTTTAGATTTAAACGTGACCTTAATTATATCACAAATTATATTTATTGTAGTTTTTATCCAAAAAAATGAATACAAACTTTTCGGAATTTGACACAATTTTGCCGGCCTGTTTAATTGCTTATTCATGCTAATTTATCCCTAGGGAATTACTTTAAACACTTCTAGATGTACTAGACTTCCTTTAATAAAGTCCATTTAAGAGGATATGCAAGTAAGAATGTGTCGTTTTCCTTTTTAACAATTGATTGCAAATATTACGTTAAGCCTCCAACCCAGTACCTATTCCGAAAAAGCAGGTACAAAAGTAAATTAAAATATTAAAATAGCATGTACGCACGATAAGTATTTTCCTTGTATGTATTCCTGCAAAGAGGAAGAAGTTATGTATTGTTTTAATAAGTATTTTGTAATATTATTTTTTAAAGCAAGTAGGCTGGTTAATTATCAATATATTTTTTTGCAAAATGCTTAGCGTATTTTTTTAATTACTTTGCTTCTGTATCAGCCTATATACGTCTCACTGCATGTTACGGGCTTGCTATACAGTTTCCTATATAACAAAGTACTCCGTGTATACAATCGAAAATAGGCCTAGTATTAGTTTGCTTATTTTGCAGTCATACATTTTGTTATTTGTAAGCGTTCTGCTATTAGCACGTTTCGACGTTGAATTGCAATTGAGTTCAACGCGATATTTTTAATTACTTGACGCAATTTTATAGCTAGAGTATTATTTACAACTTTAGTTTCGCAACACGATAAGTTAAGGCGAGTTGCTGTTTTCTATTGATATTTATTCTCAGTTTTATGTTAATAATTTACTCGTGAAACAAACTTATAAAAAAAGCCGCGTTTCGTCATCTCAGTGCGGTTCACAAAGTTTTCAATCGTAGCTTTCATGCCGATATTGGCCATTACTTTACTAACAATAAAACTATGGAGTAGACTGTATATTTATTATGATACAATTGTTTTTCGGTGCCATGTCGTGTTTAATCCATACTGCAATAATGGATATAAGTTTTAGCGTCGTAATCATATCAAAACAGGAATGCCCAAACAAACAAACCATTGAGGAAAAAAATACTCATACTTCTATCTTTTACCCATCTCAAAGTTTTAGCTCTCCACTGACGTCAATGCTGTCTCAGGGAAACCGACTTTCGGATAAATAAACGCAATTAGGAATTCTTGAGCTGGAAAGAGCTTAATTTCACGACCGATAGGTTATTAAAAATAAATTATATGCAATATATTTTCGTAAATAATCGACTTTGGGCCAACGATCATTGAATAAAATAAAAATAAAACAGAATTTCTTGTTTTCAAACTACAAATATGGTATGTAAAAAGCCGGGAAACGAACGTGCATTTCCACATTTATCATGAGTTGTCATATAAATTGTAATAAATATGAAGTAATGTTCTCACAAATAATACCCAATCCATATCACGGACACTATCACTATCATTACAATTGTTTTATGACAGGACAGCAAAAAAATAAAGACCGATCGTTTCTTGACTGCTTTTTTATCGCACAGTAAGCTATTTATCACAAATTTAAAGAATTTCGACGCACCTCTATGATTTAGCGATGCTATCGGTGTGATAAGAATAATTTATTTACAAATTTACGCAACTCGTTTTGCGAAGGAATGATACTTTTATTGTCACTCATCGAATTCATAAAAATATAATACATACAATACTATATTGTAAAAATATGTTATAAAATAAATGCTTTTCACTGTGAGGCAGACATCATCGTGTATATTCTTCTTTTTGTTGTATTATATGGGTATCCAATAAACACCTCTAAATGCTGTTATTTCAATTGTTTTTCATTTAGGTCGATAGTGTAAAAAATATGAGATTACTGAATAGTATGAAATTAAAAATAATATTTTAAGAAAAATGACCAATTCAACTAGGCTTTATGTATATTAAAATAACAGGTACAACATCTCGAACTTCGTGCTGGACGCTTCCTTAAATAATTACAAGTGCGTTATAAATTATAATGCATATCTATTATCTAACAATATCTTATCACTCAACTAATAAAACGCGACATCCTTGTTTCATATGAAAAGTATTTATCATATCACCAATTATCTTATTAAAATAACTCATTTAAATAAACATGCTAAAGATCAATTAGTACCTAAATACCTTAGGTTTAAATAAATTAAATGGCGGTCTGTAAGGCCCAGGCGCCGGCACTTTGGTTATTAACCCGTCTACTAATTAACTAAGATGATTCATATCGATACGTCAGAGATCTGTGCGTATGACAATCATTTAGATTGATAATGGTTAATAAAGGAGTCCCAAATTCGAAATGCGAAGTGATCTAGTGTGATTATGTGCTTGTTGACCCATTGACATCGGCCCATTGGTCTATTGGACCGAGTACTTATACTTTTTGTTCGACGGTTAAATTTTGTTTAAAAACTTTAAAATTCAGATACCATTTAAAAATGGTTTGTGAAAATATGTTTTAATACTAGCACGACAAAAAAAGTACAGTGACCCTGACGATGAGCGTAATCGAAATAAACCATACACAGTTGCTAGATCGTCATTTATCGCTAGTCGTAACAATTATGTCGGCCTGGCAGACAGCGAATAGCTGAACACAAAACGCGACACACCTGCATGATGACGGGTTTCCCACCTACAAAGCGGTATCAAAAGCTATCACGATCAACATTGTTGCAAATCCATTTGAAACAGTTGTTCACTTGTTGAGATAGGTCTAGACTACGCTTTCGTATTTATATCTTTATACACCACTCGACGCAGTTGCATAACACTTGTGTGAAACTCACGTGATTCGAGAAACATTGTTAGAAAAGAATCGTGATATTTTTATAATTGTATCTAAAAGATTAGGTTGCATGGCCTATTTTCTCTCGTAATCGTCTTTTGTTAATCTTGTATTAAGACTTTTCGGTCTTACAAACACTCCGAAACGAGACAAATATCTGTGGATCACAGAAATATATGTATGTCTCAACTCTCAGCGCAGGGATCGAACCCGTGGACTCGCGATTTACAGCCGACGTATAAGCAACTAGGTCAGGAGACTGTCAATGCCGGCATACTTAGGTCTAGGATGTACAGTACTATGGCGGAATTTATACTTTATATATTATGTTGTTTTCGTTGGTTATCCGGACGATGACAATGCAGTCTGCCATCTGGCCATGAGACTCATAATTATTTAATAACATGAAATTAACACATTGCAATATGTAAATCTTCTTTAAACTTGAGCCGTCAAAAAAATATTGTTTTATTTTATCTTATTTTAATTAAATATACTTAGCAATTCAAAATATAAATTATTTATTGAAATCATAGTTATTCAATTTAAATTTGTAACTTGTCGTGGAAACGATCACATTATGGTTATTACATACTTGTTTTGAACAAGTTCAATCGCAATTAATTATTGGATTATTAATAGACTCTGTTATTAGTTGACTACAAAAAAACAAGATCTTGTCACCGCCAAAATGTCAAATTGTTTTATATTATTAAACAGCTTTTTAAGTGATTCTCTAGTTAAGTTTTATTTTTGACCAACTTCTTGACCGACTTCTAAAGAGGAGGTAATCAATTCGACAGCTTTTTTTAGTTATCTATTATATTTTTCATAGTTTAATTAACATAGCTAAATAAGTTTAAAGTTAGTGTTACTGCCTCTATGGCTCGCAGTTAGGTTTAAAGTCAAAACTTTCCAAAATAAATTGGTTATCAAACATAGAAAAAATATTTTTATATCGTATTGTTATTGTTACTTACTAAGATAAGCGAGTTCAAACAAAAAAAACCAACAGCATTGTAAAAGTAATCAATTATGATGACCCGAGTATTCTTACGAGGGTCACTAGGTCAGTAGTAGCAACTTTTTTATAAAAATTATGAGGTAAGTCGGTCGTCTATAAAAAGTTTTATACTCACATTTGGCTTAGCGAGTTCGATGACCTAAGTAATTCTAATGATGGGAGGAATCCAATATTTAATTATACTATACATTATATTTCCTTAAATTATTATATTTAACAAAATATTGAATTGTATGCCTAGGTACCCAGCTTCGTTTTCGGTAGCAGTCTTGATATACCCTGTATGTTAGGTTGCTTAGGTCTCATTTGCAAAGCTGAGTTATTTAATTATTAATAATTCAAAGATTACACTTGAAGGCAAGTGTAATACTGTAGGATAGCGACTAGCGAAAGACTGTCATATTACATACGAAACAGTAATTGCTTAGCCTCTTCAATTGCTCCTTCACGCTTCATTTAAAGGACCCAGCTAAATAGAAAGGACCAAGACTACCACTGTTTAATAGTGAACTTTTGTTTCCGCCCGGGCGAGGCCAGGTAGCTTTTAAAACAATATAAAAAACAGTAATAAAACCCACGCAATATCTTCTTAGTTTTAATATAATGGATTTTACTTGAATTATGTTTAAACAATTTTGAAGTTAATGGAAATGCAGACACAAAAACTGTCTTATCGACCTGAGGAACTTACGACCCAAAAACAACCAGTTTTTAATGGTTTCGATATTGCTGTATTATGGTTAAGGACAAATATGTATTCTTGAAATGATTATTTTTCTCTCTATCACTCTATACTCTAAATCAGTGTTTTTCAATCTTCCTGAACACAAGACCCTTTTCCTTCAGTCAGACAAGAAGTTAGTTATTTAAATAAAATACTACGTTGATGTTATTCTCTTTCTTATTGTCTGTATTTATTACTAAGACCTACAGTTCTATACTCTGTAACAATGGCGACCCCATGAGTGCGGCTTAGAGGGGGGCTCCATGGGGTCGCGATCCACAGATTGCGATAGGCGAATAATAATTACATTTCGATTAAGATTGGGGCCAAGTATATTACCCGTGTCCACTGCGACCTATAAAAAATGGACATCTCTTATGCCTAGGGAATTGAAAAGGTGTTGTCTTTTATAATATTCGAAATTAGGACATCTACGATGCGTTTAATGGTCAAAATTTGAGTTCATAAACTGTCGCTTGACAGATTAGCAGAACTATCATAATATTCTTTAAGATATGAATAGTTTTTATGCGTTATGTATTTTATGTACTAGCGTAATATGTAAGTATATTTCTTTTGGTTTACTTCTCAGCACCATCTTAATTTATCTTTCCACCACCCTAAGGTTGGCTGTTAGAAAATGTCTTATGCATTAAGCTCCGCCTTTATACAACAATCAATTTAAAGAAGTATTAAATAAATAAGTTTTGTGATTATAGGTGGAAAAGGCTAGGAAAATATAAGTTTACATAAAATGTTTTACTTAAACATGTAGTTAATATTATCAATATTTTCAGCCATAGCAACTATAATTGAAGGGACGTTATACCGCGTTAATTTTTTACATGCAAATAAGTCGTGCTTCATTACATATGTACGTAATAATTAATGGTAGGAATTAATTAATACGTGTATATTGCCCGTTGCGTAAACGTGTTTATTCAAATTAATGATTACGTGGAGCTAATACTCAAGAATACTATTATTATGGTATATTAACTAAGCAATAAATTCTTTAGTTATGGTTTAAACTACATATATAATTGTATAGTTATAAAATTATGTATGAAGTGATGAAGTGTCTTATTTTAGAATAGATCAATCGATACCTGTTGTCAGTATGTTTCTTTTTGTATTGTCCATGAAATTTTCCTGTCTTAGCATGTAGATTTTGCTGATACCGAATGAATTTAACATTGCAAAATTAAATGTATAGAAAGTGGCGCCATCTGTGATACACATAAAATAACATTCATTTCAGTATTACCATTTAATGTTAGCATCTATTTGTTCCATCGTTTACAGTAAAACTATATAATTTATTAAAACACGACCTTAATTTTTTTAGTTATTTTAATGTAGCAGTGATGCACAAAAATATTTGTGTGTAATAAATGTAAAAGACAAGGACGGACGACCTGGCTAAGGGTTCAGGAAGGCGCTGGATGCAGCCCGCTTAAAACAGGTCGATGTTGAGATCCTTAGGGGAGGCCTATGTTCAGCAGTGGACTTCTTGTGGCTGAGACGATGATGATGATGATGAAATTTAAAATTATTGCTTGGAATTTTTGAGCATCCGTTGCCTGTCATGGGTAGAAAAAGACTGAAAATCGGCCAAACTAAATTAAATTATCCGGATTCATTTCAACGGTGTAGGCAGAAGCTTAATCTTTGTATAATGTATCATCATTATACCTGCTTTAGTCGATAAAATTGCTAACAAATCGATTTCTAGTAATCGCCCACATAATTTACATGTGTGTTGACGAATTGACCACATAATAAGAATAAATAGGTATACACCAAATTTTTCCTTCCTACTGTCGCAGAAACCATAATTGATGCATATTAATATGGTAATAGTAAATTTTCTATCCTGTTGGGATTCTGAAAATTTTGCGAAGAATTTACTCATTCGAATAAAGACCTGTACCTATATCGCTACAACCAATATTACGAAAACGTCTCTCTCCGTCTCTCCAGTCACAGGAATTTCACTGCTGAACATAGACCTCCCCATAGATCCCCACATAAGACCTGTTGGATGTGGCCTCCATCCAGCTACTTCCTCCGAGATTAGCAATGTCCCCCGTCGTGTGGGTGAGCGTCCAACACTTCGCTTGCTGATACATGACATCCACTGTAGGACCGTTTAACCCTAGCGGCCATCAATTCTACGAGCTATGTGCCCGGCCCACTGCCACTTCAACTTGATAGGACATTACTGATAGAGATGGTCTCTCTCCTGTCGACACAATTACCTCGACCTATTCAAAACCGATACCACCAGTTGTAAATTAATACTTTATTAGCAAAATCGGATAGGTTTTGACTATAAATCAATAAAAATAAACAAACCTCACCTTGCCGATAGAGAAGCGTGTCATGTCTGGAGTAAGTGGCCGCATTTCTCCTCGCGATGTTTTCTTAACTCGGCCTCGTTCAATTATCTTTCACTTCATGTACGATGCTTTACTGTTTATTATCTATATTAAAATTCATATTACATATATTCCCAAGTTTAAAATTCTATTTGGTTTTTCAGATGATACTTTGATCTGTTTTTTTAAATACACAAATACTTTCTACTTCTTGGGCTGTTTTTGTTTGCTCCATGTAATTTGATTCAATTGATTTGGCTTATAAGCCATAATAATAATAATAATTGTATTTGATGGCATTCTCACCTTTCTTTCCTTTTCACTTATGGTCGTTATCAACTGCAACGGAGGAATAACAAAAACTATTCCGAACCTGGTGGTCCTTGATTCGGCTTCTCTGAATTAAAATGTGTGTCATGTCTGTGAGAAAGGGTCCTTTCATTTTTATTTACTTTATTTTATTAGTATCGATGTGAGCAGTGTTATTGAGTTTCCTTAAATATGGAAAAAAAAACTTAATAAATATCTGAGTTTCTTGAAAATTTATCAGGTACATTCTTGACCTTTGTAAATTAATTATTGTTGTTAAATTCTAGTGTAAAGCAGTTTAATCTTATCTCTAAATGTTATGAACATGTGCGTAATATATTTTTTAAATGATTAGTGGAGAACACTATCTATTGTTATTATTTATATTCAGTAATAAAAGTTGTACTCTTATTGATTAACCTTATACAAATTTTCACTTATAATACCACAAGAGCTTCAAAATTATCGGGTATTTCCCGATAGGTTCGTTGCAAACAAATGAAGGAGTCAAAACTTGACGACTTTATTTGTTTGCAGGGAACCTTGAGGGAAATGCCAGATAATTTTGAAGCTCGTGTGGTATTCGGGGGATTATTTTTCCGTCCCAAATTTTAATTTCAAACTCATTTTCATGCAAAATCTCCAATTTTCACAATTGAATTCAACCTGTCAGTTTGACGTGTGGTTAGTTTGACTGGATCATGTTTTGTTTTTTATATATAGCAACTACCAGAGAAAATTTTCAAAAAATTATCAGTATAATACCATGTAGGTTGTACCACGTGACGTCGAATGGTGCAATTCTATTGGTCGATATTTGGGTCGGAAAAATAATCATTAGTAAAAATAAAAATTAGAAGTCAATACCAAAAAATATGTATAAAAAAGAGAAGCACTATAAGAAAACTGTCAGTACTTATAAAACATCGATAACAAAATTTCCTGATTCAGTTATCGGTAATCTGTATATGATTGCTGCAAACATACATATTTTGGAAATCGTCATCGAGAAAATGTATCAACAGATAAATTAATGTACTTGTATTTTGTAGATACTTAAAATGCGTAAATGCATAATCATTACGCTTGTCTGATAAAACATTCCGAAACAGAATGTTAGACCTACTAATATTTTAGATTTAGAGCAGATTAGGAGTATGCTGTTTTTATTTATCAATTTAATCCTGTTTCAGTATGTTTCGAAACTGCACTAACGATAGTCATATTTAATATTTATAACAGCCTCCGTGGCGCAGTTGGTTGGACGCCGGCTGCGAAACGGGAGGCCGCGGGTTCGACCCCGCACTGACACTAATGTTTGTGAGGCCCACAAATATTTGTGTCGGGTCTGGGTGTTTCTGAGACCGAAAAGTCTCTTGCAGTTTCTGATACCCCGACACAAGACTTAATTGATCTTAATGTGTGGTTAGGACTATGTATGTGACCATTAGGTGTATCTATTTATTTATTTTATACGGATTTTTGGACTTTCGGCGGCGTGTCGTGAATTCACTTTTATAAGAACCACGTAATTATTTTTATTGGTTTGAAAACCAAAGTTATTATGTATTATGTAACACTGTTTAAATTTCTCTGGATTTGTAGTTTGCGTTTTTTAAATCTCAATGAATCATAATTTTAATATTGACTAGTTTCAGTATTGTTAAAAAAATAAGATAGAATCCACCGGAATTCAGGTTAAAATTATCCAGTCTCTTTATTTTATTTTTATGTCATACTTAAATAAAAATATAATATATTGTTGTTGTGCGCTGCACACTGCACTTTAAACTGCGCATCATGCACGAAACGCATGCATAATTAATATCGCTTAAAATTATTGTGCAACGAAAATCCTAATTAAGCAATCTGTGTACAACTGATGATAAATCACTAATAACACGGAAGCCTTAATTAAGTAGGTACTATTATAAAACGTATATACTTATAGTATGGTATTTATATCTCAACATTATTATTTGTTACAATCAACAATCAAGTGCAATAAATTGTTACGTCACATTATGACATTTTTAAATAATGTTCTTTAAAAATGGAAGTCTTTTAAAATAATCGTCTGTATGTATCAGCCCATATACGTCCCACTGCAGGGCACGGGCCTACTCTACAATCGTAAGTACGATTGAGAGTGGTTAGGCCATATAGTCCACCACGCTGGCCTAGTGCGGGTTGGCAGACTTACATACCATAGAAATTTATATAAATCGCTATGGTATGCAGGTTTCCTCACGATGTTTTCCTTCACCGTTTTAGTGCGTGGTGATTGACTATCAATACACACATGACTCCGAAAAGTCAGAGGTGTGCCCTGGGATTCGAACCCGCGACCACCGTGAACATGTTGGCAGCCGCGTCTAGTCACCACGCACCTTTAAAATAAAACTTTAATTTAAAACCTTTAAAATAATCGTCTATTTGTTGAAATTGGAATTATTTTTCAAATATTTTATAATTAAAGCTCGTAATGAATAATTGTATCCTTACTAATATTATAAAGGTGAAAGTTTGTATGTATGTATGTATGGATGTTTGTTACTCTTTCATGAAAAAACGGCTCAACAGATTTTGATGAAATTTGGTATAGTGATAGCTGACACCCTGGATTAACACATAGGCTACTTTTTATCCCGAAAAATGTAGTGTTCCCGTGGGATGAGTCAGGAAACCAAATATACATATTTTCTACTCTTTCAAATTCAAATTGTTGGCACGGGATGTCCTCTCCTACGGAAGGGAAATATAGTCGACGGCACGCGGGAAATATAGTTAGTAGACACGCGAAATAATATGTTCTTGATGTGGATTGGACTCAAAAACTATCTGCACCCGGGCGAAGCCGGGCCCGACAGCTAGTTATTAAATAATCTACGGCATTGTACCGTGTAAACCATTCGCCTCTTAATTAGTTGAGTAGGTAGGCAACACAGTTGAATGCCTTAACAGGCGTTATCGTCAGAGTGATCCAATTGTTCCCATGTTTTTCCCATCGATCACAGGATGGCGTACGTGACACGGCCCACGTCTTGCACATGTAATTTCAGCTTCGTATATCAATGTGGTATTCAATTTCGATACGTCGCCTATTTTGCGCTGTGTCAAATCGAGCTTGTTGTGGCAAAAGGAATATTCGTGTTACTGCCTATCTCTAAGTTTTGTACCGCTACATGTGGGTTTCGAGTAGCTTAAAGGAAACTAGACCTTTGAAAAATTCCATTGTATCAGCACTTAGCATGTTATTGCATTTGTGTACTTGTGATGTTTTTTTACGATCTTTTAAGTTAATATTTCCAAGACGTGGATATGTTTTCTTGACGTGGTATATAATTAATTATTCAATACTTACAAATATTGTCTTTTTATGTTGTATTGAAAGATGTTTTTTTTTTTGAGATATAATATACTTACATTTTATTTTCTGAATGCTTTTAAAATTCATTAAATTAAAATTCATTGTATTGTTAATTCAAGTGTTATTGTATAGTTTACAGCTGATGTAGACGGGTTCTAGTGGAAAGATTTCAATAGTACTAATTGTATTAAATTAATTTTCGTCTTCAATGTCGGATATTGAAGGTTCTTAGTAGCAGTTATGTAATTTTGATAAATATTCAATTACATTTTTCAAACTAAATGATTTTCTTTATAAATATTTTTTATTTACTTAACATTAGATATGGTATCTAAGTAATTTCGGGATGACCTTCGGTGAACCAAATTATTTAATGATATGGAATTATTACGTGTTGATATTGCTTGAGAGTTGAGAGTATTACGTACAAAGTAAGTAGTGTTGAGTAGGACATGAGTTGCAAAAGAGTTTGTAAGAGTAGCCTCATTTTTGTACTGAGCCAGTACAATGTCCCACTTCAATTGAAGTGAGGCGTACTGATGCTTATTTGTGTGTCATAACTTTGCTTCACGGCTCACGCCAATGAAATGACATTACAGACCAAGTAGGACACCAAATATGAAGTAGTACAAATTAAAAAGTTGAGCCGCTCTTACATTTTGACGTCATGTACGGGACAAATGTACTGCCTCTTGTATGTCCTACTCAACACTAAAAGTAAGGTCAGTTTTTTTAATCATAGCCTAATATTTACAGTGCATGTAATTTTAACTAGATCTTAAATGCTAACTTGTAGAATAGAATAGATGAGTCAGGAAGAGTTTTGTACAAAATAATCTGAAAAATTAAGATCAATTGTTTTTGTAGTTGCCCATCCAACAATGTTTTAAATGTAATTCAGATATTTTGAGCCATACATGTTATGCATTATGAAAGAAAATGGTTGCAAATTGAGCAGATATTGTACCGAGACAATGTTTATGGTTTTTGTTAAGTATAAAAATGTTTGTTTCGACTTTGGATGATGGAAAGTCCAAACACAGTGCACTAATTCACTTAATTGAAATTATACTTTGAAGAGTTTGTTTATGTGGGCGGTAAATATGTAGTTAAGTCGAGGTATCACACTACATAAAAGCGGGAAAAATGCACTCCTGTCCTGTTTAATTAGGATAAACGTCCTTTAGCACGCTGCAAGCTTGTAATATGCACTGATACCACTTCACAATTAACATTCTTTAAAAATACGTCTCTCTCTTCAGTCGGTCCCTCATTATTGAGGATCGTGACTCTCAGTTGTCTTGATGACCTCTCCACCGTCTTCGGTCTCCTGCTTGATATAATGCTGCAGTAAAATGCAAAAATACATAAAATTAAGGAAAACGGAACATCACGCGTAATGGTTTATCTACTTAATGTTGTTGATATAGATTAACATAATATCTTTTATAGTATTTGCTATGCTATTGCGTCGATTGCATTAATAAATACCATCTAAGGAATCTCCATGGTTTTTCTCTTCTAGTCTTTTCATAAGGTGAAGAAAAACCCAAGAAAGAGAAGAAAAGATTATTGGGTCTCGAACTCTTTTAGACTGATTGAAGCTCCACAACTGAGTTCTAACTGCTTTTTTTTTTATTACAAGATGGCGATCTGAGCATGCAGTTCGCCTGATGGTAAGCGATACGACCGCTCATAAACAGTGGCAAAACCAAACAACACCTTGAATTGTTAAGCAATGCTTCGCATTCCACTGTTCTCGCTATCCTGAGACATAAGATCAGGAACGTGTTACTTTCCTATTATGACTTATCAGGTGATATACAAACACCAAAAAAGAAGACAATAGCAAAGGATAATGAACCCAATCTATGAAGTAGTAATGCAAACATTTCCTAATATTAGTAGTCAGGCCGGTGCGTCTGAAGCTCCGCCCCTCATCTCAATGCCATTGATGCCGCTAACCCGTCAAATTAGATGGCACTACGTCACACGCGTCATCACGCGGTCGCTAATGTATGTATCATGCAAAAAGAATCACCTTTTTTAACAGCTATTGTTTTAGAAATCGGCCTTCGTAAATTGTCCTATGTTATTTGGTCATACAGGATTTTTGTTGGTTTCCATGTCTGTTAATCGATGTTGGTCTTTTTATGTATCTTGGTAAAAACTAATATTATAAGACTTTGAACGGTGATCGTACCCTTTACCAGCGGAATGGGAATTTGCGAGAGGCGAATTTGTCGCAATAGTTTGTGAAATTAATCGTGGGAAATCATGTCTCAAAGAATTTATCTTAAATCATCCGTGGCAGATTGTTCGATATGCTAAGCGTTTTCACGCTTTTATAATTTTAATATACGGCACTACTAGGTATGACGTTGAGGCTATAATTACGACAAAATCTCAACTGTATATTACCCGAATGCGAAAGAAGATCACTCCCCTAGATTTTGTTGCTCTACCTATATCATCAACAAAATTATGAGGAGTGAACATGTTATGTCTCCGACTGCATTTGTGAACACTGTCACCTAAGATCGTTTTAATCCAGAATAAAATATTCCAATCAAAATCTTGTTTCTATCCTGTCAGTTCTTCAATTAATTACTAAAGATGGCAGATATTGATGCAGTGGGGTTATTTTTTTGCGTTTGTGATTATCTCGTGATATACGTATAATTGTTAAAGGATTCTTATTTATACAGGGTATATCAAGAGTGCTGCCGAAAACGAAGCTGAGTGGTAGTTTTAGTGACTTCAGACACAATGCAACTAAATTTTGTGTAGAAATTTGTGACGAATTTTTTGTTATTTTTTTTTCTGTTATCGTATTAGGATGGTAAATACATAGTTTTTTCTTAAATAATAGTGTACACCCTTTTATTTTTAAAGACGCTATGGTATACAAGGCTTTAAATTATTATTTTAGCAAAAACTTTGGATTTACCACCCAAACTCGACGATATTTAAAAAATAATAAAAAAAATTGTCACTTTTCTTGGCGACATTTTTAATTACATTGTGTTTTTAGTCACTTAAACTACCACCCGGCTTCGTTTTCGGTAGCAGTCTTGATATACCCGGTATTTCAATTGATCCTGAAACAACGAAAGAACAATTAAATAATATAAAAAGAGTGCAAAAAAAAAAGCTTTAGATAATCCACTATTGCAAGACTGTGCCAAGTGTTTTGCACGCTACAAAGTCACTACGGCCGTGGAATGCGAAAACAACAGACTTTCAACGAATTTACAACCGTGAGAAAATTCTAAAGACAATAATCGTGACGACTGAAGTCCTGCGATTATCGACATTTTATACTTTGAAAATGTTAGTTTAAAGCAGTCAATCAGTATAGTTCGTTTAGTAACTGGTTGTTAGTTGCGCGGCTAATCAACTGCCCAAATAGTTTGACCTCTCGGACATCTCTCAAATTGATTGCCAAATGGACGTCTATTGCTACGTTTATGTTTGGAATCGGAATGTGGATTCTACTGACTACAATATGTTCATCTCGTTGAAATCTAGTGGATACTAGATTGTTTCAGCTCTTCGATTGATCGTTTAGTGTTTATATTTTTGGTTCTTCCTCTAAGGGATCAATGTGCCTTTCCAGGTGATAAAAATTAGACTGCTATCTAAATCGGCATCAAAGTTATAAAGCCATAGAGTTTCTGATAGATTATTAGGCACATATATAAGTCACAGACATGGGAAATACCAGTTTTATAGGGTTTGGAAAAGATAACACTTGCTAATAAGTATCAATTCTAAATAGTAATAAAAATACATATTGGCACATTCTTAAAACTTTGATCTAGTTGCAAGAACGTCGTTTAGATTCTCAGCTCTCAATTCTCACAGATGCTTACCGTCTTGCGAAGGTCTAAATTGCTGCTACACTACTCTAATGAATCTAATTTGTTGGTAACGTTTTAACTCAAGCGGAAAACTATTGTAAGCCTTGTATAAAGATTATGGAGTTTACGTTACGGAAGCACGTATTTGTAATCCTAGGGAAATTGATACTTAGGGATTAATATAGGGTAGATCGATAGTGGCGCTACAATGCTTGTAGGATAGAATAATACATTTAAAGTATTTAGGTATATTTACTTCTTTGTCAAGCTTCTTTTCAGTTTTAGCAATATTTGGACTGATCAGGGGCCCTACTATATAAATCCGAAATTCGAATCTTCGTCACGTTTTTCGTTTCGAAACGTACTCTGTAACACGAAATTCGAATCTTCGGATCGAAGAATGAATGATTCGAATATATCGGCAATCCGAACATTTACATTTTTATTTACTATATTCATCCGAAACGAAGTTCGAAACTTCAGACGAACGAATGTACCTACTCTGTAAATGTATGAGGCTAGTATTAATAATTGAGGCAATTATTCTTTATTTTCTCACCTTTGAACGGTTTCACAGCATCTTGATTGTCGTGGATGCTTACGATCAGAGAGGTATCTTACCATAAGAAGTACCAATCACTCGTTCGGCATTCTTTGTCCCTGGAAAATATCTCAGAACAATAAATAAAGCAATCCCACTAATCTCCACAATGGCGGCAATAAGAGATTAACGTATTGAAATAAAACGCGCAAATTACTAAGTTTTCTATGCGTGGTGTTTTTTTTTACGAGTACACTCTTGGCACCGCTCCCAAATTGTCTCTTTCGACATTGATAGTACTGTATAAATTGAAATTAGCCTGTCATTGAGCTTTATATAGGTGACATTATTTAAATAAGCCACGTTTGTAGTAGTTTTTTTGCACTTCCCATTTGGTCATATTGTCCGGTTATTCAACTATACCTCACAGAATAATTATTACGAGTTCCGCATACTGTAAATTATGTGGTTACATTTCTTATAACGACAATGTGGTTTTGTTTTTATTAATATCCTGTCGTGTTTCTTAAAACATGTGATGTAGGTTCTCTTATGCGTGGGTAGTTGCTAGAAAAACTGTCATTCAAGCAATTTGATTTGCTAATGTACACGGTGATTGCAACTCAATTAAATAATACAACGTTGAAGCCACGTCGTTTTTTATCTGTAATGGAATGTATAGGTTGGATTTTTGAGACCTTCTCTTTTGAGGTGTATTTTTCGACTAATCGTGGTGGTTTTTAATTTTTACGCCTTAGTAAGGAACACTGTTACAATCCATGTATGACAATAAAAATGAAGATTCGTTTCCATAAAGGTTATCTTATATTCAAGGTCTGTTAACTATCACATATAAAGAAAATAAATTAGAAAAACAGGATATAAGAATATAGACGTCCATAGAATTACAAACAAAAATAGCACGCGAGTTAGTATATCAATATGAAAACTATCACCTTGTCAACTTTGAACTTTAATTAAATTTCAATCTTAAACATAGCATTAGACGGCGAACACTGTCGCATGGCGGGCGCAGCTCCCGGTCCTCGTCCACGTTGCAACTTGCAATCACTTACCGAAATGTCAAAGGAATGTCTCAATGGTTAAGTAATAATGCCTATGAAATATATAAATGTGCGACATTTAACTGCTAACTTAAATTTACAACTGAATTAATTATCTAACTTTTAATTAACCTTAGTTTATCTAAAAATCCGGAAGCTGTTTTACAAAACGCGTCGTTCACAGAACGGATCGTGAATTGACTTCACTCATGGTGAATTACTTTGGCAGTACGTTACTGGCGATAGCGGTGACATGTCCATCAATTCAGTAACCCCGAGTCTGCTGATGTAGACACATACGCAAAAACAGCATGCGACACGTAGACCGGCTCGTGCGATCAGTTCACTGCGATGCACACTCAGTCACTGCAGTAACATTCAATTTACAATTTACAGTTTAAAGTTAAAGTCACTTAAGATGCAGCTTCAAACCACCATCGGCAATTAACATCTACGTGAGATGATTCCACTACACCCCAGCTTCAAATATGAATTAGCAATAAATGTAGATTAGTAGAATAAAAATGCAGAACTTTGACATAGTGAATAAATTCTACTTATGTGTCAAAATAAAATCCACTTGTATAAACTATATTCTCATATCATCTGTGTGTCCGCGAGAAATAAACTGTCGTTTGATATTACTTCGACAAACAATAGTTATTTTGGAATTGATTGCATATCATAGGTATAATAAAAACGTGTAAATTGTTTTTATTACACTTTAACCTCGAGACATACAGAATCGCATATTTTTACTAGCCAATACTGTATACAATGTTTATGAGGAAGAATATAAGAATTGAAAAGAAAAAATAATGAAACCCAATTGTATTTAGTTAAAATCGGTCAAAGGTATTATCCTTGACGGAGTTCATCATTTAACCGCCGGCCATGACTTTATTCACGTAATAAAGTCAAAGTCATAATTTCATTCTAGTGCGCCTTAGCAATCTGTTATTCAGTTGTAAGACCTAACTGTAAAGTATTATAAAACCTAACATGAATACAGAATATTCTAGAAAACGAATTTCAGCAATTTGCGAACAGTCTATTTTCTGGACTTGATTCAAGCTGTGAATAGTTCAATCATTTGCCAAAAGATGTCGTGAATTTGTGTTGTGGTTCTCAGAACTTTCGTTGAAATAGTCTATTGTAGAAAGTGGTATCAGAACAAAAACAAGGTATTTTACCTTGTTAAAGTTTTTTTCATAAATACTCTGAGAATTGTATAAGCTCTTTGAAATATCGATACAGTTGTAGGTTGTAAAATAATAACATCGTCCCACAAATGTCGGTAAAAGTTTTCCACGGCTCCTAATAAAGCAGACTTCGTTATAAAAACCAGTGATTGCTTTTTATTTTTTTGCCATAATTGCCCTTTAATTTGTACTGAGAAGTATTATCTATGTTCACCACCGCAATGCAGATTGTTACATGCACGCTTACCCTTTGAAACAACATTAGCCATGAATCTGGCATTACATTGGCACCATAAATATTTTCTGTGCAGAGACAAGTTTACTCTACGGAATTTATTAGGAACCATTGTGTAACAGATTTTTATATGTAATTGCAGGGTTTTCAGTGTTATTGAGGATACAATTGCAATATTCAGATCCTTGTGTATATGATTACTTAAATTAATTCTAAGTATGTGGAATTTAATCAATTCAGGGGAAAATTATTATTAAGATTGAGCAATGAAAATACAAACACTAATCATTAATAAATGTATGTCTGTTATGTATTATCGTAATTTCTTTTGCAATAGTGATTACACCATGGATTTTCATTTATCTTATCATTGTGATAAAATAGTTTTAATATACATATTGTCTATATTCTCGTCATTGTATAGAGTTTAAATTGGACTTAAATCGTATGAACTTTTATAAGTCGCTATAAAAATCATTAGATGCAGAGAAAATAACTTTTGCAATGATTTTTGAAATTGAAATTTGAAAAAGGTATCGCGTTGTTAATTGAACATTTTTATACTATAAAGGTATTATAAACAAAATGTATACTCCTGCCCCGTTTCGTCCGATCAATTAAATTGCCGAAGCCTCTGTAGTACCTACTCCGCACGATATTCCCTCCATCGTCTTCTTGAAATTAATACTTTACAATTTACAAGATCCATCAGGCATCTTCAGTTACCTGCTTGATATGGGTCTATGGGGGCTAAGATCGCTCCGCGAAATTTTTTGTTTCATGTTTTTTGCATGGCTGAATGTGAACAATTATTGATTTCAAGTTCCAATGTATACTTCTTTTTTTAATTACTCTCCAGAGACTAGTATAAAAAGTCTGAACTTCAACGATTGGTTTAATTTCTTTGCGTGTCATTGGTGATCCTGGCTGACAGGACTTGCAATGACGGGTAAGAGGGCGAGATGGTCTTTTGGACAGATTTTTCAAGTACTTTGGTCTACTTTAATATTAATGAGATATATGGACAGTATTTATTTTATATGAGGTGACCTGCTCACTTGACACCCACTTTTATAAGAACACTAGCCGACCCGGCCACGCTCCGCCGTGGCTTAGTTAATATAATATGATTAATATTATATTCATTTTTTAAGCATAGTAAAATAGCTCTGCCTCGGTACCGTAGTTGTACTACGGTACGGTTACAAAGCTGAGGTCTCGGGTTCGAATCCCGGGTTGGGCAAAGTGATATTGGATTTTTCTATTCATTATCAGCCCAGAGTCAGGAATTTGTGCCCGATATGGCGATAGGCTCGCCACCTATCACATCGTGGGACAGAACATTCATGGCGAAATGTGGGTGCACTGGCACCTCTGCCTACCCCTTCTGGGAAAAAGGCGTGAGTTTATGTATGTATGTATGTAGTAAAATAGCTCGACCCAGCTTCGCCTGGTTGCATATATTTTTTGATTCCACTCCACACCAAATACATTTTATTTTTCGTATAAACTCTTGTATACCTAAACTTGACGTAGCTATCCTACTGTCCGGCTCAATCCCGTCTCACCCGTCTGTTCAGTCTCTTTCCGATCCGTCCCGTCATTTCTCTTTATTATCCATCCCGTCTTTTAACGTGAATTTAAATTTCGACCTATCAAATCTGTTAGCTATCCCAGCCCTCTCCCGTACCTTCCACTCTATTATATCTCGTCTCTCCATATACATGTACATATAAAGATTGCCTTATGAAATATTGACATTAAAAACTTTAGCGTTTTTTATTGTCCATACAATATTCCTTCGCTTATTTTAACACCAAAATGATGTTTTTCCCTATACATATAAAGTAATAATAACCATTAAAAAAATAGCCTAATTGTTCCAGGCGTTGTTGATTTATGCGCTTACCAATACATTTTGCGATTCATTTTTATATTTTAGAAGAGGATATAGTCCACCCCGCTGGTTTAGTGCGGGTTGGCGAATTTTATTTCACATAGAAATTAATCCGAAAAGTCAGAGGTGTGCCCTGGGATTTGAACCCGTGACCATCGTTAACTTGTTGGCAGTCGCGTATAGTACGTTACCAAATGCAAATTAATAAAACCTTCATACTGCCCCTTACCAGGTGACGTAAGTAATAGAACAAATATTTAAAAATATAAAACTGCATATCGTTTCATTATAATGTCTAGATACGGCATCAACGTACCAATATTTTTTTATTCTTGAGTTTGAAAACAATACTAATGCGGGAATTAAATTTGTCCCCCAGCGCATCTAAAAGTATCAATTAAAAAATATATATCCTTTATGAAAACGAAAACTTATAATATTTTGGTATACTCCGGTGGAACGCTTGGATAGAGTATACCTTGTTTAAAAGTGTTGTAATAACCTCAAAAAATAATGAGCTATTTTGGTAGATATGGACATCGTTTTATTTTACATTTAACAAAATTACGCGCAAGACGCCGTATCTAGATAATATTATATACACGATGTACAAATTTTTTGAATTTTGTTCTATTTCGTCTGCCGTCAATGAAAGACAGTGGAAAGATAGATCATTTTACGTTGGATGGTAGGTGAAGCTTGACCGTCTTTTACGTCTCCCGTCAAATAAACAAAGATCATCCTATATTGGATGGTCGCATCACGCTTGAACGATACCCAAAAAAAAAGGTTTTTAGTATCTTCCTTAGAAATTTTCCAATTTTTCTCACTCCTTAAACCTTCCCAGAACTTCCACGAATATTTCAAGACCAAAATCAGCCAAATCGGTTCGTGCGTTCTGGAGTTATAGCGTCAGGAAGGAAAACCCGACTTATTTTTATATAATAGAATACTTGGCACTATTTATTGTTAAACATTAAGCATGATTTATCGTTGTTTTTATTGCTACCAGTGCTTCCGTGTTTGAGGCATTGTATTGATAGACTTGTAGGTAAAACGATAAGTATTACAACCGCATTTAACGTTGTTTCGATTTAAATCCAGTGTAATAAAGATTGACGGAGAAAATGTAAAGAGACATTTCTCTCTCTCTCACTTCTTTTTCCCTGAATGGGCGAGTCTATCGCCATATCAGGCACAAATTCCTGACTACGGGCTGATAAAGAATTGACAACTTCAAATCCACTATCACTTAGCCAAATCCTGGATTCGAACCCGATACCTTAACTATTATAACCCTACCATAGTACAATTACGCCACTGAGGCAGTCAATTTTGTTAGTAAATAAATACAAAATGAGTAGTAAATAAGTAAATCGTACTTTTTTATCTATACAGCATCTGTACAGCAAATAGATAGGTCTTTTAAAGATGAGGTCATTTTTAACAGTTTCTACTATCTTAAATCAAGTCATTTTAAATCCAAGATATCAACATAATTTGTACATTTAACAAAAATAAACATATTGTAATGCTGTAATTTTTCACAGCCATTGACGTCAGGTGAGTGGTCAATCGTAAGATAATAAAGCAAATATTTTGCGGCAAGAATGAATGTAATTATGTTCTTGAGCTGGAAATATTAAAGTTATAAACACACATTTGTTATTTTTGTAAAAAATAAGATGTCAAAATATTTTAAAATAACCTATTACAGCATTTTTTGATATAACACCTAATATACCCATAGGGGAACCTTATCTACCAACAATAATAGAAATGATAGTGCATCTCAATTAAAATATAAGTATTATCGGGTACACACTACACCATAGATTATGGAAGAAACGCCGCGGCGCGGCGCAGGTACCAGTCCAACAATAATATTAATATTAATTTAGCTTTAATATGAATTTAATACCAACCCGCATTAGGCCAGCGTGGTGGACTATATGGCCTAACCACTCTCAATCGTACTCTCAATTGTAGGGTAGGCCCTTGCCCTGTAGTGGGACGTATATGGGCTGATACAGATGCATTTAATTGATATTGATATTTTCTACCTTTCAAACACAGAAATTAAAAAAAAAAACATGTTATGCTCAAGTTGTCTAAGGTGACTTCGGAACAGTTTTAGTTTTCTTGATTAACAAGTACAATATGGCAAACCATGGAAAATGGTGTGGGTTTTTATTTTATTTATTTATTTAATCTTTATTGTACACATACAAAAGAACATAACAATATAAAGAAATAACATCTATAAAAAGTACAAAAGGCGGTCTTATCGCTAATAAGCGATCTCTACCAGACAACCTTTGGATGGATATAAAAGAAGGAAAAAGAAAGGGCAGTGTAAAACAAAGATAAGTTAAGCTCCAATAGATATAAAATATAAAATAGATAATCATAAAAAATACATATAAATGACATAATAAATACACATACGTAATATAATATATACATACATACAATTTTAAATAGTTACATAAACATCTATAATAATAGATATATAATTATACTACAAATTAAAAATATATCCGAAAAGAGGAAATAATACCATGCTTTATCTGTTTAGTGAGAAAGGTAGTGTGCTTTCACCAGCTTTTTGAAAGATGACAAGGTTTGTGCCCGTCGAACCACAACAGGAAGCGCGTTCCATAATCGGACAGCTTCAACAGCAAACGATTTATCAGTAAATGTCGTTGTGTGTACGGGCATTCTCAGCTTCAGGTTCTCTGACGACCTCAGGGACCTCAAATGTGAGTCATGGAGAAAAGTGAAACGTTCTTTAAGATAAGATGGGGTGAGAGGATTAAACAAAATATTATAAAGGAGTGAGAGAACGTGAGTATTCCGACGAAGGCGTATAGGTAACCACTTGAGCTTAGCACGAAACTCAGAGACATGATCATATTTGCGTAGTCCAAATATGAATCTAATACAGAAATTTTGAAGTCGCTCAAGTTTATTAAGTTGGTCTTCGGTGAGATCAAGATAGCTGACATCCGCATAATCAAGGATGGGAAGAAGGAGAGTTTGCGCAAGTGAGATTTTCGTGGCAATGGGTAAAACATTGTGTAACCGTCGCAAGGACCTTGCCGAGGCAAACAGCTTGCGACTTAACTCTCGAAGCTGAGGACCCCAGGTGAACGACTGATCGAAGTGTAGACCAAGATTTCTTACAGTGTTACTGTATGGAACAGTTATTCCATCGCAAGAAACACTTGGTAATTGGGTGTGATCTAGTCTCGAAATCATCCTGGGACTGCCGACAACAATGACCTGAGTCTTTTTAGGATTGACTTTCAAGCCATATGTCTTGCTCCACTCACAAATTTCACGGATGTCGAGATTTATAGTTGCAATTGCACTTACAATCTTATCTAAAGGTGCTCGAGCGTAAATTTGAAGATCATCTGCGTAGAGGTGATAGGAGGAGCGAAGATTATATGTAATGGAATTTATAAAAATTGCGAAGAGTAGAGGAGATAGCACGCCGCCCTGTGGTACGCCAGCAGTTACACTGCACCAGGAGGATAAGTTATCCTCGACACTGATGCGCTGCCGGCGCCCGTACAGGTAACTACGAAACCAAGCAACAGCCGTTGGAGATATGTTAAGAGAACACAGTACGCTTAGTAGGATATCGAAGTCAACAGTATTGAAGGCATTGCTGAAGTCTAGCAGCGCTAAGACTGTCAGCATGCCCCCCTCCATACCAGACCTGATGCCATCCGCAATATGGGTCAGAGTGGTAGTTGTGCTATGTCCTGGACGAAACCCTGATTGGAAAGGATTTAAAAGGTTATGTTTGGTAAGGAAGTCATTTAATTGGGTATGGATTAGACGTTCAAGGACTTTGGATAGGAATGGAAGAATGGAAATGGGACGGAATTCGGAAAATATAGAAGCGTTGGGCTTTTTGGGAATGGGAATGATATTAGCTTCTTTCCAAGCACTGGGAAAGGTCTGTGTGGATATGGAAAAATTAAGGATATGGGAAATTATGGGAAGAATTTCGTCCAGGATGGGTAGAATCATATTGCGGCTGACATGGTCACTCCCCACTGCATTGGAGGAGATAAGCGTAATGGTCCTCCTAACATCACAACTAGCAAATTCTTTGAAAACAAAGGCAGAACAATTAGGAGTTTGAAGGGTAGAAAGATAATTTATGGTTTTGTGTTTAGTCGTTTTATCCAGATTCGACGAGGAAGAAAAATGTTGGTTCAAGGAGTTTAAATCTAAAGTTTTGGGAATAGAATCATGTCGAGATTTACCCACTCCTAGTGTCTTAAGAAATTTCCAGACTTTAGCTGGGTCCCCGTTTTCAACTGAGTTATGAATGTGTCGGCGTTGTGCATTCCTACACACCTTACTGCAGTGATTTCTAATGGCAACATACTTCAGCCAATTTACCTCATTGGTACGGCGATTGTACCGAGATTTGGCTAAAGCTTTTTTAGAGAGCAACTCCTTAATTTCCGCGGTCAGCCATGGTGCAGGTAAGTGTTTTATCTTAACTGGTCGAACTGGAGCATGCTTATCATACAGTTTTATCAGTTTGTTTGTAAATATGTCGACTTTTACATCAACCATATCCACTTGATAGAGCGAACTCCAGTCAATGCTGTCAGCATCCCTGCGAAGATTACCAAGATTCATACCACGAAAATTTCGCTGCAGAAGGATTTTGGGAGAGGCTTTAGGAGGATGGATGCGATATGATAGGAATAATAGATCATGGGAAGAAAAAGCGTCAGCGGGACATTGACCATGCTTCACAACATGGCTTAAGGAGGAGACAAAGATAAGATCTAGGAGAAAAGTTTTTTACGAGAGAATTCCACCTCAATGAAAATATGTTCCCCAGCATTTAGTGGTGGGGGTTGCGGTGATGTGCTGACGATCGAAAATTGAAAATAGTTACGGAGATATATGGCTACACCACCTCCACCACGTCCGATGCGGTCGTTTCTAATGAGATGGTATCCAGGAAGCGAGTAAGATGAAGAGGATAGGCATGGCTTAAGCCAGGATTCAGAAACAAGAATTGCATGGATATGAGTACAGTCAAAACTAGCCAGCATATCTGGGAAATGGGCCGGAATACTTTGAGCATTTAAGTGAACCACATTAAAATTCCCCGGGACGACAGAGAACTGGGATGTAAGGGTGTCAGCGAGTGATGGAATGCTGACGAAACTGTCATCACTACAAGCTGATAAGAATTCTTCACTATCACTATTAAAGCTGTGAACAGACATTAGCGTAAATAAAAATACAATATATATATATATATATATATATATATATGAACAATACAATAAATATAGTAAGAAAAAAATATATATAATAATAATAATTAAAATAAATTAACAGACTAAGAAGTAAAAATTAGCTAACACAATCCATCTGCCGGCAGTATAGGCAAAAAACCCTACTTTTAAAATTATCAATTTGAACAAGTTTATAACTAAAAGAAATAAAAAAGCAATAAATAAATACTAAGTGCGTGAAAAAAAAAACTAAAGTTATATCAATCCAGGTAAAAACAATCATACGACGCAAAACATTATTAATGACAAAGAGAATTTAAAACACTACGTTAACAATAATATTCCGAAATCATAATGATTTCGGAACGAAACACAATGTGTCAAATATGACGTACGAATGTCAATACAAATTGAAGGTTATATTTTTATGTACTGACTTGGGTAAAAATATTTTTTGCGTATAAACAACATTAATAAACTATACATACTAGAGCAATAAGTTAGATAAAAAATAAAAAGAAGATTTGAAAGATCAAGTAAAGTACATAAAATTATAGAATAAGCAACATAATTGAAAAGAATACCTGGACGACACAAGTAAATAAAGCAAAACTTAGTGTAAACCAAAATAAATACACGCTACTTCTTTATGGTCGCTGCTCGTCTCGTCTTGGGCACTGCTATAGCCTTCTTCGCCGGACTCGACTTTGCAGGGGTGTCAACTTTTATCTGGCTTAGCAGATTAAGCGACACGATGCGATGCCGTACACCGGAGCTGACGACATAGATGTTGCCTTCCTGAGTCCAGGAGTTGGTGACACCGAACTTTTCCCGTGCTGCCATGAATAAGTCGTGTCTGGACTTAGTTAGGAATTCTGAGAGTGTGATGCCAGAACCTTTTAGTTTGGTTTTGCTAAACCATAACTTGTTCTTGAGAGTTGTATCTTGCAGCTTTACAAGTATAGGCCTAGACTTTTTGGAAGTAGATGGCCGGCCCATTCTGTGGCAACGTTGGATGTCAGAAATTTTGAAGTCATCAATTTTGAGACGTTGCTTCACAACATCCACAATGAGTTGGGCAGAGTTCTCCTCGGCTACTTCAGCAATTCCAAGAAAGAGGAGAATTTTCCGCCTCCGCTGCATTTCCATGGAGTCGACGCTGTGTGCCAAAGCTTCAATCTGCTGTTGTAGAAGACTTAAGGCCTGGGTGATGAAGGCCCTATATGTGGCAAAGTCAGTTGCCAAGTCAGAGGACCCTGCAGTTGCAGCTGATGACTTTTTGAGATCATTTTCAAAGGTGGTCATCCTTTTGTGGAACTCATCTCTCATCTCTTCAATTGTTGACTTCAGTGTGGTCTCCATAGTGCAATGTGTAGTGTGTAATGGGGTATGTGTTGTAGGGACAGAAGAAAGGAAATAAACACTAACACCGGCAGGTAGTCACTTTAGCTAATATATTTTAGCATAGAATGTGAATATTATCACTTTGTCCTATTAAAAATAAAATGGGTTATGTGTTTTATAACCACTCAAATAAAACCTAGATATAAATAAGATACTTTATACTATTTAATGTCCCATTAAACAAAATAAAATAAAAGTAAATATAGTTGGTATAGATCAAAAATATTGCGATTTCCAATAAATGTAACATTTCCGGGAAAAATCAACGGTGCGAGTCCCTTATCCGCTTTCCTTGAGTATCCATTCCCCATGGATATTGTTAGTTGCCAAGGCTGAAGTAGTAAAGTAACACTGTCGAGGTATACCTACTTATTTAAATATTTCAATGTTTCTTAGTTTTTATGTCATTGTCATATTCTAATGATACTTTATTTGTACAAGTTTTAGAAAAATATTAGACTATACATTATTTTATTTACATATATTAAATACTTGCTATTGTTATTTAATATTTTATTACATTATGTAATATGTATATTTGTGTATTAGTAAAGTTTTGGACTTATCAAATTACATGAACTCGTAACTATGTAGTTATAAAAAATATTTTATTTAGACACCTAGACACTAGTATAAAATTATCTTTGCAATTTAAATTATTTTACATTTTAATTAAAAATATATACTTATGCAGCAACACATATTTTGACACCAATTAATTGGTTTAAATGAATTTTAATATAGTTTATATTAAGCTAAATTATATATTTATAACATGTTCAGGGAAGTAAAATGTCAGCACAGTACCAATGAATTCCATACATATTTGTATACATTATAAGTACTATTCATTGGTATACCTAAACATATATATGTAAGTAGATATTGATATGTACATAGGTAATATTCATATTTGTATTTTAAACTCCCTTCACATAGTTTTGTCGTTAATTTTTTATCATTTTTGTTTATTAAGCGAATGCTACCCACATCCGAATGTGGATAGGCAGTTGTTAATATATTATTTCGAGTATTTTGTATAAAAATCGATTAATAACGGAATTTATATTTGCGTAGTCGCGGGACCTCCGAGAAATCGTGTTAAACTCGTATTTCTACGTCACTCACAACCCAAGACGCAGATCATTATGTAAGGACGTAAAGCAATCATAAAGCGAGGTTTAACTTTTGACGTATCTAGATGATATTATTTGTACTTTTGCTAATGGATTCCCAAAAAAATATCCTTCTTGTTCACTCTCATATTCCGTCCACACTATATCCAAGTTTTGTACATTTTCTATTTTGTTGAACCTACGTTACAAAAAAGAAAAATGGATCTCCGGTTAATCTACTTCCTTCTTTCCTAGATTACATCTGTGTCTTACAGTGAAACGTAATTGCAACAAGTTATGTTATCACCTTACTTTGCACGCAACTATGTTTAGTGTCAAACGATAAAATTTGCTTTGTTTTTTGATAATTGCAAAAAATCCAAAACATTGTAAAACATAAACATGCCACCCGCGGTTCTTCCAAGTTATCGCTTCTTATTAATTTATGTCTTCTTTGATAGCAATGTAAAAAGAGGATAAAATTAACGATAAATCATTGTATTTGTGCCGTTTCAATGTTAATTCCATATTTATATTTTCAATCTATAAATATTCCTGGGAGATTATTGTTTTACAGCCTCGACCTGTATCCTAGATATTATTGAAATATTGATTCTACAGGGAAAGTAAACGTGATATTTTGTATCTTTACGACCCAATTATTGATAAGACACCTAATTATGATCAATTAAATTAAAAATTTAATTCACAGCATCTATTTACAACTGCTGCTCAATACATTGTGACTTCATGAAGTCGAATCTAGATTAGTGATCTTTGTCGTGTTCTGTTTTTCCTGACTTTGTTTTGCTCAAGTCAGCGGAAATATTTTGAGGTGGTATTACTTTAAGAATAGAGAAAAATATTTAGCCAAATTTAAATATCCAAAATATCTATAAAAAATGATATGCTACAATGAAAAATGCGAGTATTTCATCAGATACTTTGACACTATCAGTGGTACTTAGAAAGAAGGGATTACGTAAGTCAAAAAAACGCTAAGGTTAACTTTAGTGTGATCAACATTTTGTTTTAGATTTAGGTGTCTTAGGACCGAGAAACCACTCGTAATTTCTATAACCTAGATCACGAGACATGCATCTTATCACGATGATCGGGAATACACGCCACTGACGGATGCAATTAAGCGCACTCTAATCAATTGCCATTGCACACTTCGTGTTCCAAATGAGTGTAATTAATAATATTATTGACAATACGGAACGAAGATAATCCCGTTTTAATTACACAAATCTCAATAAACATTTGACCCTGTTCCTGTGTCAACTTTCGCGATTTTCCTGTTTTCCCAACGGTGGCCTGTTGATCCACGACGTTTGATATGACCTGCTGCCTCGTTATTAGATTGATGTTCGATGTTCACTCGTCATTCCGTTGATAAGATAGCAATCGCCAATGTCAACTTTGAAACATAATGGATTTTCTCCGTGGAAGATTATTTTTAAAAGGTTCTTTTGTCATGGATTGAATCTTCGACAGTTAAATTGTGTCTGATACGGTGATTATCTATTTTAATTCTGGATGTAGTAGACTAGTTGTTCTAGAATGTTAACAGACGTGTACAGTGTTAAAACGCTTACTATATTCAAACATACTATCCCATACAAGCCTGAGTCACACCTTCCATAAATCTCAAAGAATTGATTATGTATGTTCCAGTTTAGAATAAAGAACACTGTTCGATAAGATAAAACCAACGCAGTAAGTGACGTGGTCTGTCCCAACTGTAAATAGACAATGATAATAAATGTTTGATTCAGGCCTATTAAACCTGTTAGTATCAGAAACTACGGGACCTTTTCAGTCTCACAAACATCCGGACCCGATATAAATTCTTAAGGATCACACAAACCATTTGTCCCGATGCGAGGATCGATCCCGTAGCCACTCGTTTGTATACCAGAATCTAATTATCCAACCTGGAACATCGGTACAGGATCATAGACATCTCAGTACTTGTATAAACCCACGTGGTGAAAAATTCCATAGTCAGGTGTTCATTGAAACATGCATTATATACTAATCGCTCAAGTGGTTGACAACAGTGAGTTGCATTCCAACCCGAACCTACAATTGAGTCACGCGTTACTCACGACAAACACTAGACGCGGGGTGGAGCTGTTACGTAAGCAGTAGCAGTACGGATACAATGTAACAAATCAATATTCTGTAGTGTTTCGTCCTCGACTGTTGTTATTTTATATTTGACATCAACCTGACCCATGCTAGGGTCCTTAGAAATGTATGCATTTTCTGGGATATCTTGTGCCGCCTCTAAAACGCGTGATGGCTGAGGGATTTTATTCGGAATGCTCGTGGAGGTTATCTGCTGTTCGGTAGTATTTTTTGCAAGTTCGTCAAGTTGGGAGACTGGTGTCAGTATGCCTTTTACCGTCACTAAACACGATGCATTTTGAGATCTTTCCAGTAACTTTATTTGCTACGGGCAGATAATAAGCTACCAATAAAAATAATCATATTTAAAAATGCAATGCAAGTGAGGAATTCTACGCCAATTAAATAATAGTTTGGTGGTGAAACCAGCTGGCTTCGTACCTGGTGACTGACCTTTACTTGGTCACGCGACTTGGCGACAAAACAAGCTGCCAAATGCCTTGCCAACTACATATAGCGTGTTATATAACTCAAAAATGTAATAACCAATTGTGTTATATTTAGAATAATGACGTACTTTATATCGGAAGTAAATTAATACGAGTTATAAACGTCCCATTGTTACCTTTTCACTATTGTTTATTAAATTAAACGTAATAATGATAGAAACTTGCAAAAACTGTTCACAGTAATAATTCAACTTTATAAAACAACGTTTTTTTACACAAAATAATGATTAAGTTATTCATCATTATAAAATATTGTGTCTTTTGTTCCAGATATCGCTGTAACCACTAAGCATCAAATAGAGTTCTACGCAAACAAGACTAAAACCCACAGCGAGGGCGCGCAGTTCCAAGATCTCGCCGCGTTAGCCTACGATGCTGTCCACAATATGCTCCTCTTCGTCGACAAAAAGAGCGACAACGCGTCCATCTTCAGCTACCATCTAGCCACTAAGAAGTACCAGTCACTAGTCAAGAAGCAAGCGTCCGACAACGTCCAAGGTATTGCCTTCGATCCAGTTGAGAGTCTGCTCTTCTGGACAGACACCTCGGATAAAAGCATCTTCTGGATGTCTTTGCGACCCGGAGCACAGAAAGACATCTATGGTACTCTTTTAATGAAGATGGCCGATGAAATGCCAAGGGGAATTGCCGTCGACAGTTGCCGAGGGTACGTTATTTCCATAGTTATTTCACACAAATCAGTAACACACTTTTTGCATGGAGTGATGATTATTAATATTTGTCTTTTTATTTCAGGTATATTTACTGGACGAACACCAACATAAATAAACCTTCAATCGAAAGAGCTAGATTTAATGGTTCAGACAGGGAAGTAGTGGTTAATACCGACTTATATATGCCTGTAAGCATAGCTGTCGATCAACGAACGCAAAGACTGTACTGGGCAGATGACAGAGAAGGCATCCACTATTCTATTGAGAGTTCCGACTTGAACGGAAAAAATCGCAAAACTTTGCTTAAAGGAGAACACCACCAACCTAACGCAATAAGCGTCTCCAAAGATTCAATTTACTGGACTGATTGGGGATTCAACACTGTGTGGAAAATACCTAAAAACCCTTCGGGTGAAGTGGAACCTCAAGCACATATCGTATTCTCGGATGATCCTTTCGGAGTCGTGACCAACTACAGACTTGAAGATCAAATTGAAAATGTACCTGAATGCGCAGCTTTGAGAAAACAGATAAATACAACTGGGTCTATTAATGATATATACAGTATTCCACCAGACATGGGGCTGTTTTGTGTGCATGGTTTTAAGGTGCCAGGACAGCCGCTATGTAACTGCTCCGTCGGTTACACTGGGGAACGTTGTGACATCTCTGTATGTAGAAATTATTGTTTGGAAGGTCTCTGTAGCGTCAACACTCAGGGGCAACCTAAATGCAGGTATGTTAAAACATTGAGAATAATCTTGCCCAATGCCCACTTCGCAAAGCAGCAGTGATTGAATTGATCTAATTTTAGGTGTAAGGAAGGATATATCGGTGAGAGGTGTGAGATCAACGTGTGTTACGGATTTTGTTTGAACAATGGTGTCTGCTCTTCGAATGAAAACAACCAGCCTGTGTGCAAGTGCTCGGCAGAGTTTGAGGGATTAAGATGTGAAACTGTAATACCAGCTACTACCACGCAAGCTCCCACCACAGTAGAAACACTCTCCACCAATACTTCTACTGCTTCTAATTCCACGTGCAGGTAAATATTCTTGTATTTTTTGTTGATGAAAGCTCTATAATCTATTTTTTTTGATAAACTGTTGTTTCATGTCTCGATGTATTTCTATCCTGCCGTCAAAGCACAATAATTCCTGGTATCTAAATTCAATGCTGGGATTTCTCTTTTTCGGCAAATCTCTGGGGCCCTACTATATAAATCCGAAACGAAGTTCGAAACTTCGTGACGTTTTTCGTTTCGAAACCTACTCTGTAACACGAAATTCGAATCTTCGGATCGAAGAATGAATTATTCCAATATATCGGCAATACGAACATTTACAGAGTAGGTACATTCATATCGTCACAAACTTCGTTCGTCCGAAGTTTCGAACTTCGTTTCGGATGAATATAGTAAATAAAAATGTAAATGTTCGGATTGTCGATATATTCGAATCATTCATTCTTCGATCCGAAGATTCGAATTTCGGATTTATATAGTAGGGCCCCTTAATCATACACCATCTAAACTGTATCTGATCTTAAAAGCTGATTTTTTAACTTACTCAGTGATTAAGCACTTACGTCTCGAATGCCATGACTGGTATGGCTTTTTGAATTCAAGCCAAGGCATTCCACATAAATGCCTGATATTGAAAATTGGTGTTCATCAATTTTAATTATATACTTTCTGTATACGATCTTGTGGTTTAACTTTTAAGTGATCAGATTCAATATGAATAAAATTATTGTCATATACTTTTCCCTTACCTATAGGATTTTGTGGCCAAGACAATTTTTTTGTTAAGATTTCATGTTTCCACTCGATGTTTATTTTTTTTTCTTTTAGTTTATTTCTTTCTTCGTCTTACTGTTTTGTATTCTTTCATGTTAGAATTATTTTTTTTACCAGAGAATATCAACGATTTGC
The DNA here is from genome assembly GCA_023078785.2 of Hyles euphorbiae. NCBI lineage: Eukaryota > Metazoa > Arthropoda > Insecta > Lepidoptera > Sphingidae > Hyles > Hyles euphorbiae. The sequence continues at coordinate 4,415,566 of CM041039.1, read as the reverse complement.
ATATTATTGTGGGACTATAATAATTATACATAATTATGATTGACTAGAGGCCCGGACTAGCTTTTTTGAAAGTATTCTATCGCCTATATTCACCACGGACAATGTAGCATTCTAACATTGAAATATTTTTTTCAAATCGGTCCAAAAGTTTCAGAGTCTATTCAAAACAAACAATCAATTTTTCCTCTTTAGAATATTAGTTATGAATTTAGATAAATCAGTACCATGGGTGAACAGTTGATCTGCCCGAAAGATTACAGGTCAGATCTACGCAAGTATAAATCTGATTAAGGCCTGAGACGTCACATTACAGAGTGTATTCAAGTAATTATATTTATAACGTTATAAATATATTATTCTCTATCTCTTGAGACAAAAGAAGTCCACTCAAAAATAGCTCTCTCCCAAGGATCTCCACATCGACCTAAAGCGAATTTTTCTTTACTTTTAGTTGTGAAAAGGCAGTAAATCCGTTCCTACCTGATGATTTGCGTCTGAATGATGAAGACATAAGTTGCGGCGCGAGTTGGGACCGTATTGTGAGGGACTCTGCATTGGCGGTCACTTGTCTGTGGGCCGTGGTGGCGACAGTCTTCTGCTTCGTCATGCGGCACCGACTTAAAAAGTGGAAGCTGGCTCCCAGGTGAGACTACATATATACATAAACTCACGCCTTTTTCCCAGAAGGGGTAGGCAGAGGTGCCAGGACACCCACATTTCGCCTTGTATGTTCCGTCCCACGATGTGTAAGGTGGCGAGCCTATCGTCATATCGGGCACAAATTGCTGACTCTGGGCTGAAATGAATAGAAAAATCCAATATCACTTTGCCCAACCAGGGATTCGAACCCGAGACCTCAGCTTTGTAACCGCACCCTAGTACAACTACGCCACCGAGGCAGTCGAACTCGGTGAGACTACTATTATTAAAACAATGTATATCTACAAAAGATGCTATTAATTTAATATTTACAACGAATATCTTTTAAATAAGTTTTATATTGCCTTAAGGTCACTTTACAATCACAGCATAGATGTCAATTATAATTTGATGTCATTAGTGTAATAGAGTAAGATCCCAGGCCCCCCAGACGTTACTTATTTTCTCATAAAAAATATAAATGGGATAAAGTAGTGTTAGTACGTACTTTGAGTGTGTGCATACCTGCTAGCTTGTGTCGACGGCCAATTCATAGGTACCAGGTGCTAAAGGTAGATAAATACAATACTGACTTTTCTTAAATTCTCAGTGCTGATTTTTACATATGTTTTAGATTATTTTGTTAAAAATTAATAATAATTATTGCCAGACACTTTCCATCGGCGCTTATCCTTAACAGACGCTTTAAAGCTTCAAAAAAAATAACATATTTTTACTTATAATCTCACTATTGATTTTTATATATAATATGATACTTAGGAAACTATTTGAACACCCCTGGTCAGCAACCAGACCAATTGGAGGGGTCAAACATCCCCCCAGACACACATAAAGTGTCGCTATGTGTATGAGCGTGAGGTCATTATTTGTACGCTTGAGTGTGAGAGAGATATATATTTATCGATATATTTCTTACTTAAAAATGCAGAGTACCAGATAGCATTTATGAAACTCGGCGATATTCAGTGACTTAGAACTAGAGCAAAATGTGTTTAACACCATACAAAATTTCTTTGTGAACTGTACAATGTGGCCGGAATAATTGACGTAGATGCTGCCCGACTCCAACTCTTCATCAACACTTATATGGTTTGTGACGTAAATGAAGAGTTCAATCGCAAAAATGTGAAAAACTTTGATGCAAGTAACTTACCACCATGCAAAAGTGAGATTTTACAGCAGTTTGGACGAGCTAATTACATCACTAGTCTCTGGAAGAAAATTAGTATTTTTAGTCCTGACAATAATGGGTGGACGTTGGAAGACAATAAATATATATCTTAAAATTACACAAAGCTATACATGTCTTTCTTCTTTCGGATTATTTGTAGTTTGAACATTTTGCAATTCAGCGTGATCTTTACTGTCATCATCGTCTAAGTTTGATAAGTCATCATCAACCCAATGTTGGCATTGACTATCTTCATTATCATCCTTATTACTTTCATTTTCTGGTACAAAAATAACATAATTAAGAATCAAAGAGTTACACGGTTATATCAATTATTCAAAGTTAAAGTATAATACCTGATGCTTCTTGAAGCGATTCACTGACAAAGCTTGGCAATTGGTCCCCATCGAACCAGTTAAAATGATATTTATTGTCTTCCAACGTCCCATTATTGTCAGAACTAAAAATACTAATTTTCTTCATATATTACTGGTGGTAGGTCTCTCATATGTGAGAGGCTGCCTGGGTGGGTACCACCGCAATGTTTATTTCTCTCGTCAAACAGCAGTTTAAATGCACTGTTGTGTTTCGGATTGAAGGATATTGTAGCCAGAGGAACTACTGGACATATTGAGACTTTACATCTTATGTCTCAGGATGGCGAGCGCAGTGGAATGCCAAGCAATGCTTTGCAATTCAAGGTGTTGTTTGGTTCTACTACTGTTCATGAGCGGTCGTATCGCTTACCATCAGGCGAACGGCATTCTCGTCTCGCCATTCAAAGCAATAAAAAAAAATGGGCATTCTTCCAGAGACTAGTGATGTAATTAGCTCGTCCAAACTGTTGTAAAAGCTCACTTTTGCATGGTGGTAAGTTACTTGCATCAAAGTTTTTCACATTTTTGCGATTGAACTCTTCATTCGCTCATACACATAGCGACACTTTATGTGTGTCTGGGGGGATGTTTGACCCCTCCAATTGGTCTGGCTGCTGACCAGGGGTGTTCAAATAGTTCCCTAAGTATCATATATAAAAATCAAGAGTGAGATTATAAGTAAAAATATGTTATTTTTTTTGAAGCTTTAAAGCGTCTGTTAAGGATAAGCGCCGATGGAAAGTGTCTGGCAATAATTATTATTAATTTTTAACAAAATTATCTAAAACATATGTAAAAATCAGCACTGAGAATTTAAGAAAAGTCAGTACTGTATTTATCTACCTTTAGCACCTGGTACCTATGAATTGGCCGTCGACACAAGCTAGCAGGTATGCACACACTCAAAGTACGTACTAACACTACTTTATCCCATTTATATTTTTTATGAGAAAATAAGTAACGTCTGGGGGGCCTGGGATCTTGGACCATAATATTGCCAACCCGCACTAGGCCAGCGTGGTCGACTATATGGCCTAACCACTCTCAATCGTACTGTCGATTGTAGAGTAGGCCCGTGCCCTGCAGTGGGACGTATATGGGATGATACAGTGTAATATTATTTAAACCAAGCATACATAGTGACCAATGCAAATGTTTCGCGTTTTCGGCTATTTTTTTATTTTCTTTTTAGACTCCCTCAATATGTTTGCGTAGCCAGGAGTCAAAGCTGCATAAAAACATTGTATTTTATAATATTTGCAGGATAAAGAGGCATATAATAGTGAACAAGAATATCACTCCGATGACGGCGCGACCTGACCAGTGCGAGATCACCATTGAGAATTGTTGCAACATGAATATTTGTGAGACGGTAAGTTCAACACTTCGCTTTTGTATGTTTAATTCCTTAACGGTTCAATGGAAAGCAGAAAAATATGCATCTTGTGAAAGATTTCATTAAAATTTTGCTTCGTTAAAACTAATTATTTTGGATGTATATTGCCATTTCTGGAACCCTGGGTTAGGACCATATAAGCACCCTCATAATGTCTGAATGTTATGAAAATAATGCATGGGGAAATGTTTAGCTTGATGACTGAAGCTATGTGAAATTCAGAAGTACAAAATGTTTTGTCTGTATTTTTCTCCCGTTTTTTTTCCCGCAATAAACTTTGGCAACACACATATAATCTCTGAGTGTTGTCAGTTTACTATTTTGTTATATCTATATTGTGTATTTTTCTTAATTATAAATATTATTATCTGAATTTAACAAAGCGCTGATAGAATTTAGTTTTGCTATAACAAAAATGATGCACGTGCACGCAAATGTTCCAGTTTGCAACTTTTCTTGCACATAAATGTATCTTCTGGTCTCTCACTTTAAAAATTAACTGAAGTCTATTTATTATTATGGGCAATAATGTCGCCACATAATATTCCATTTAAAATACAGTAATAAGAAAATTTAATTAAAAACTCAGACAACTGTTTAAATAAAACGAAATATTTAAATTATCATATCAATTGAAATTGGAGACTTGACAATAACCTCGTCTGGGTCGAACAAAAGTTATTTAACAGATAGAAAGCCAAAGTAAATAGTTTTTATCTGAATATTGTTGATTTCCTGTTGTGTTGAAATTGTGAAGAATTCACTACGTCGCGTCGCGTCGAAATAAGTTAAAATATTTTTCATACACAAGACTCATAACTTCTCAAACTATAAATCAGAATGTTGTATGTACAATGAAATTCAGTAATTCTAATAGTAATAAAAAATTGAGACTCCAAAATATAATATTTTCGAATACTATACTATATAGATGGTCGCTCTTGATACACAGGTTGATTCTCTTGGGCACTGCACCGAATGAACTCGGAATACTTGTAAACTACGATAAGGTTCAAAATTTCGATCAATTCGCCTCGCCCATCATTTACGGCCAATATTAATAAAATATCCAAATCCCCAGTCTAAAGATCTATCCAAGGAATAGATCGGGTCTTATTTACCAATACGCCGAGATTTTACAAATCTTGATTCAATTAAGGTTCGATCTTTGGAGGGATTTAAGCTCGTTTATTATTATTAGCCGTAAGAGGGCGCACTAGCAAACTAACACTCATAGGTATCATTCGACAAAATACCATGTCAATAATCTAATGCACTTATAATGGGTTATTGGTTTGCAGCACGTTTGATTTGGAAACATGAATGGAAATTCTGTTGTTTTTTTTAACCAACTTTAAAAGTATACCCGTTAATTCGTTTATATGAATTTGTTCTCGTTAATAACTTTTTTGTTTATAATTTATTGTAAACACATTTTGCTTGTGGTTCCGTCCAATTTTAATGTTATGGGCATTGGATCATGATTTTTGTTGGCTTTGTTATTTTTTAATTGACTCCGCTCGATTTCAAAATTTAATCGCCCATATATTTTTGAATTGGCTTCTTTCTTTAAAGTTGGTTATTTTTTCACAATTTATTAATAGCTTGCTGGTTGTGCTGTGCGTGTATGTATAGAATATCAACAACTAACAAGTTCATGTATGGCACTAACCTGATTAACAAGTTATGCTTCACAACATTATGTTTTGAATAAATAATAATATAATCAAATGCTAATTTTCTATCATACCAAAACGCGCTATTCTAATTTTAGATTTGATTCAAAAAGCATTTATTTTTATTGTTTCAAAATAAAATTGTCGATCAGTAAACAAAAGACAAAAAACTACTTATTATCTAATGAATAAGGACAATCTCTTTACTCTCTACACTGTTTTGGTCTGATTGCTTTTAATTCTATTATAAATACTTTTTTATGCAGACTATGGGGCGATTTACTCTGGGGAATATTGGGGGCAATTAAATAACTTTTTTTTTGTTACAGCCATGTTTCGAACCCTGCTCTACAATAAGGCCGACGTTGCTAGATTCAAAACCTGGTAAAGAAGAGAAGAAGAACTTAATAGCTCATATGGAATGTCCAGACAATTATTGAGAATGCTTTTTGGTATTTGAGTGTACGTACATGAACATACGCCGTGGCACAATACAAATAAGAAAAGAGCACACAAAGATAATCTTGCATTTCTTCTATTTAAATTGTAGTGTGTTCTCTTTATTATTTAAAAAACCGATTTACGTACTTTTTTATATCTTCCGTCGTAGTTCTTGTGTTTAACTCCAGTTGTTTTTATTCTGACACTTCATTTTATTAGGTACTTAAGTAGAATTGTTTTGTGATGGTATGTTATTTTGGACATAGAACAAAATTATTTATTTATATTAACATTCTGTTTATTACTTCATTATAATCTAAAATGTACAATTTCTTGACATTGCCCTTTAAATAGGTCTTAAGTTTAGAACAATTGAGTTGTGTGTAAGACTATGTTTATGAAAATTATTTTGTTTGCTACGTTGTAAGCTGTTTCAGTGATTTTAATGTTCCTATTAAACATTCATTGATTGTGATAATCTTTGTAGCAAAATTTCTTATTCATATTGTGTCAAAGGTGCATATTGTGATATTCGATTAAGATCGGTTGGTTGGATGTACAGGCGGCCATTTTGTAAGTGTTGGCGTTACACAAAATTGTTACACAAAATGGCGTCGACTAGGCTGTGCGGGTTTAATAGGAATGCGCGTTGAAAATGTTTCTTTTTCGGATCATATCTGGATTTGGTTTAAATATATACAAGATAACATTGCCATTGGTTAAATGTATATGATGTGTTGTTAACTCAACGCAAACAAAAGCTCAAGAAACAGTGCTAAGCTGGGCATTGATAGTGAAGTCTGAACAATAGTTAAACATAAAATAATATTTCACATTTTATTTTTTACTGGACAATAAAGATGTATACCGGGTATCTCAAGACTGCTACCGAAAACGAAGCCGGATGGTAGTTTTAGTGACTACAAACACAATGCAACTAAAAATTTCGCTAAGAAACGCGACAATATTTTTTTATGACTTTTTAAATATCGTCATTTTTGGGTGGTAATTCCATAGTTTTTGCTAAAATAATAATTCAAACACTTTTATACCTGAGATTATTTATAAATAAAAGGGTATACACCATTATTTTAGAAAAAACTGTATTTACCACCCAAATATGGTCATAGGAAAAATATAACAAAAAAAAAATTGCCGCTTTTTTTTTGCAACTTTTTCTATTGAATTGTGTCTGAAGTCGCTTTAACTACCACCCGGCTTCGTTTTCGGTAGCAGTCTTGATATACCCTGTATATAGAGGTGGATGCAAATGTGATAAACAGGCGATGTTTAAATATCAGTTTTATTCACAATGTGCCTTTTTATGCAAATAAATTTATATAACTTATTTTTTTTCGTATGATACAGATACAGACCGTTATCGATCATTTTTTGGCCTTGTTTATCACGTCCAAATTATGTAGCATCTAAGTACACAGCAATGATATGGTTTATTTCTACAAGCACGTGCCAAATATTTGGCCAATACGTACACAGAAGAAATAGAAAGGTTGTATCATAGTGGAGCATTTATAACCAAATAAATAATATTGTACTGAATTGTACTAATTTTGACGTAATGAAAGTTACCAAATTGCTTAGTAAATATTAATTGAAATGATAATTGTGAAGCTTTTTTTGGTAAGGGCGTGTGAAAACGCTATTTCCACCAGATTATGAAACTGTGTCTCAATAATAATAACTGAATATTATATGTAAGCTATTAATGTTAAAGATGTCTTATTCCGTCGTTGTGTTCAAATATTGTCATCCAGTAAGACATTCTTAAGCAAACGTTCCGTTTTAAAGTAACGGTTAAGACTTGTTGACTATTTTTATCGGTGTGGAAGTTATGATTTCTACCAAAGTTAATTTGTAGATGTGAGAAGTTGCGTAGAAATTATCAAGGTTTATTTTTATTTATTTGATCATTCATGATTTTGTAATTAAATGCCAAATGAGTGAATAAGAGGTAGTGAGCCATTTTTTATTTTCAGTGATCGTTCAAGGTTGTTCCTTAGTTTTAAATTTAATTAGAAATTACACTGGCTGGTGGGATTTTAAATTACCTATAGGTATCCTAATATTGGCAGTAATCCCTTTAATCAAATTGTGTAGTGAATCACCAGTTGATGGTGCCTATATGGACTTATATGTTTATGAACCATTTTATTGTCTTAATTTTACGATTTTTCATTACATTAGATGTAATATTTACGTTCCTATATTTATAAAAAGATATTTATCGGAGTACCTCAATGTAGACATAAAAGTATTGTTCATGCAGATTCTGGTTTTTAATAATTGACGAAATATTTTTTTGTAATATCTAATCCGGCGTAACATTTTATATTCTTGTTAATATATTGTGAACTGAAGCATTGTACATACGTAATCAAATCTTAATTAATTCTAAAATGTCTGTTAAACAGTTAATTACTATTATGTTTTGTAATTTGACCGCTTCATGCAGAAATTATAGACAGAAAGTTATAATTTTTGGATTCAAAGGATCTTTTTCTGGGAGTTATGAAGCACGTAAAAATACTTTGTAGCTATAAGATGAGACCTTGCCGCCATAATAATATAGATCTTTGGCCAGTTTGTGAGACAATTTCAAAACATAATGGTCCATTATTTTTACAGTTTTAGCTAGTACAATCTGAGTATACTTTATCTAAATAACTTGAAATTTGATTTGTTACAAATCTTCAGTTTGAACAAAGCATGCGTTCTGCTTGACTATACGCCGTCTTATATTTTGCCAACACTTAACATTAAAGTTTAAATCGCTTGTATTTAGTAGAATCTCACCACTTAATACTTGTACTTACTTTGGAAATTCTAACACAAAAAAAAACAATATTTATTTATTTTCATATGGAAACACTTATGATTGCGTTTATTTTTGGCTTAATTACTTATGTTGGTGGTACTTAGCTAAGTAGTTCTAGATATAGTTAGAAACGTGAGTGGATTGATAATATCCACATCAGAAATGTGATATTATTGAGTCTTTGTATAAGCATTAGTGTTAAATATATAGTTTTAATACAGGAGAAATATAAAGTGCTTTACAAATATACCTTGTGTTTGAATTAAAAACTCCTTGCTTGTGACAAATTTATTTGTGAGCTAGTGAAGTAAAATTTCCAATACAACTGCACTTGACTGTGTTGATAAAAATAAATGGCGATTTGTAATTCAGTCATCGATTGACTCTCAGTATTACCACATTTTATTCTGCATTGAATATTAAATTGACATTGCGATACAACTCGATGTGTGGTTTCCCATGAAAAATGTTAGAGGATTTAACATATAAACGGTAAAAAAACGTTTTATTTATTTTAATGTTGGTTATCTACAGCAACTATTGTCACGAATAGAGACTTGACGTTTTTGGTTCATATTTTATTAATTTAATTGTTATTATTACCGAGACATATTTATCTCCTATTGATTTTTATCAACACAAAGAAGCCTGATTACAAATGATGCATTATCAAGTTACAAAAATTCTTATGTATTAAACAATAACTTGCTAGCCCTAAGGCAAAACAAAATACACTTATTAACATAAATAAATCTCTCGAGAATCAACAGTTATGAGGTAATAAAACAACAGTATTGCAAATCGTGCTTGCATTCTAAGCATCAGTACAAACTCCATACATCTATTACATATCGCGGTAAAATATTACACCTAAGATTTTGTGTGATATTAACATATGATAATTAATTTAATCCAAAAGTTTTTATTTAAAATTGGTAAAGACATTTCCGTGCGATAGGTAAAGAAACCCTTGCATCATATCTGTATCAGCCCATATACGTTCCACTGTAGGGCACGGGCCTACTCTACAATCGAGAATACGATTGAGAGTGGTTAGGCCATATAGTCCACCAAGCTGGCCTAGTGCGGGTTGGCGGACTTACATATCATAGAAATTCTTATAAATCGCTAAATCGCATCATATACCCTCACAATATTTTAATTCTATTAAATATCCAATGCACTTAAATTATGTTTAATAACCTTATTTATTTGTATAGTGAGCGTTGAAAAGTAACATATAATTCACAAATGTGTAAGAACAATACTAAATTAATGAAAATCCTGTGTAACAATAATATTTAGTGGTAGTGTCGACTAACGACTTCTCGTACGCGCATTACGTTGTTCCTATCAGTAAGTAGATATATTGTATTACTTTAGTTAAGTGAATGTAATTCTTATGGAGAAATAAATTTCTTAAGCCTTAGAGCCACGCTGTTACAATCATGACTCGGTATTCATGGGCAGGCTCGTCTGGGGCGGTACCACTGTCTCACAGAAAATCGATGTGAAACGACAGCATTGCTGTTGTGTTTCGTTTGAACGAGATTGCCGGATGCCCATAACCCTTGTCACTACCCATCCTTTTTCCTTCCCATTCCCTTCTCTATTAGATGAACCGGCAAAAATTCCATAATTCAATCCTTGTAGATATTCATGGGCGGCAGCGACCACTCATTACCAAGTGATCTTTTTCCCCATTTGCCCGAAATATACAATAAAAAATAGCCCTAGCAACTTAAAATTAAAATGAATCGAAAGGTTTTTTGACCAAAATTTCAATTTATACATTGTTACCTGGGCTCTTGAGAAACGTGGATCAAAATAATTATCATAATATGTCAATATCACCACAAATATAGCACACATTGAATAAACATGAATGTTATACATCGAGTTACAGTCTATAGTATATTAAATTAAATACATTAATACAATTAATTTAGTATTATGAGAAATCATACTATACAATGGTAACGTGATTAAAACAAATTGAATACATGTATTTTGCCATAGAAAGGTCAAATGTAAGATTCAAATTTTCGACTACTAAAAATATTTGGTTCTAAAGCGTAAATATTATGCCGTTATTAACATTACTAAATTCATTACAAATAAATAAATCCTTCTCAATTTGTGATTTTCAAGTAAGAATCACATCCTAAAAAATCAAAAGCCATGTCACCAAGATTTTTGGGAAAAATTATGCTGATTATGCAATAATTATTATGTAACTTAATACTTTACAATATTATGTATTCATTAAATCCCAATATTTAAAGAAGAACATAACCACACATATGTTGACTACGTGGAACGTAATTTAAATAAGTAATTAATTCGAGAAAAATGTAAGGATAACATTTTACCTACAAGTACATCGTAACGTGCATCTATAAATATAAATACAAAACAATTATTAAATACAGGATATATCAAGACTGCTACCGAAAACGAAGCCGGATGGTAGTTTTAGTGACTACAGACGCAATGCAAATAAAACTTGCATAAACAGGCAATAAATTTATGTTTTTTGTATTTAGGTGGTAAATACATAGCTTTCCTAAATTAATGATATACTTTGATGTTTAAAGACGCTATTATTATTTGTACGCAAGGGGTTTAAATTCCAACTCCTATTAATTTAACTTTCTGATTAATTTCGTTGCGGGTTAAAGACAAGTTAGATATTCCCGGAGATTCGCAGAGCTTCAATGCTCTGTGTCATTACTTTGCGTGCCACTGTTGATCCTGCGACACAGGAGTTGCAGTGGTAGGTGTGAGGGCGGGACAGTCTCCTAATTTTTCAAAATTTTAGTTGCATTATGTCTGCACTCTGTAGTCATTAAAATTACCACTCGGCTTTGTTTTCGGTAGCAGTCTTGATATACACTTCTTCTACCATAAAAAATCTTTTCGGTCTTCATTCATAGACATTATCAAAACCTAGTTGAAATATCGAATGTTTGGTCCCTTTCGGACGACCTTTGAATTGAAATGTTTGAGTGAAGAAGACAAAACACTCGATAACTAAAACATGTTTTAAACTGTCTATGAATAAAGCTGTTTAGCTACACAATTGAACTTTTTTAAAGCAACACAGGCTCGCTACTCTTGCTATAACAGAATAAATAATATTATGGTAATTTGACCCTATGAGCAGCCTACTAATAAAACTAATACTTTAAATATCTTCATACAAAATTAGCTGTATCAATATACTTTTTATATAATGTATTGTTCATTACATAGCTGTCCAATATATTTTTATACTCCATATAAAATTATTATATCTCATTTATTCATATGGCGTACAACCGGGTATATTAGTATATGCGATAAGACTATCGATACTATTAATGGAATCGATTTACACGAAACATGCTTTTGCAATCGATAAAGCAAAAATATGACTATTCTATAACGGTTCTCTAGTAAAGGCCTCCCAGAAATTGTGCGTAGGGGTAGCTACACCCCGTTTTACTACGTATTTTAATATATTTTGCCTGTCATAAACACACATGTACAACATATATACTCATTGTGAATACATTATATTTTTTCATACGTTTCGATTCGTTATTGATAGCAATAAAGTTCACTTGGTTTTTTACATATATTTATATAAATAATATATACTATGTGTTATAATTATGGTTTAATTCACATGATATTAATATCTCTTTCTGTTTGTTGCCAGTTTTTTCATTATTAACGTAAACTTTCAATCTTCTATCACACATCTATGAAACCATTAGACTTAAGCTTTTAAAATAATAGCAATACATTTCGGCTTAAATAATAATAACAAAGATTATGAAAATAATCATCAGCCCTTCTTGTGATGAATTAAAGCAATGTTTTAAAACAAACTACATATTAATTTGAAATAAACATAAATTTACAAATAAATCTCCTTTTAAATAAACATTACATATTTTGTACGAATAAATTATATTTACAAAACATAATTATATTATTTTGTAATACGATTGTAACAAAAGTTATTCATTTTATTTGGTATAATCTGAAACAATATAAAAATATTAGTACTTATTAAACTTGCATGTAATTAATGTTGACATTTGAGTATCATGCAATATAAAGCTTTTACAAGGCAGGTTGTTGAAAAATAATGTTTTATAATTGGTCTTTATAATTAAATTATTGTTATAACATGACAGCAAAAAGAAATGTAATGCATTTAAAATTCAAGTTTAGGGAATATTTGATTGTACCATTTTTTTTAATTCTTGTCATTTAAATTAAATTGGCATTGCAATAGAGTGAATTCTTGGGTTATGTTCTGACCGGCGTGGGTCATTAATGGTTGTTCTTTAAATCATATACAAAATGTCGATGACATAAGTTCTTTCCGTTGGACCACATATAGGGTACCGCATCAGCAGCCCATACACCAAATTTTATTAATTTATCACCACCCGTTTAGCCACAGGATAGTTTTTTAGTTTTCAATATTTACCCACCTGCTGTAGCGATTTGGCTAGGTCATTGACACAAACGAATAATAAAGGTCAAGTGCAATAAAATACAAGGTTTTATTATTAGTTGCATAGAAATAATATCAATAATTGAATGTAGACCTAATATCCATGATAGTAAGACTCATAACTTCGCGACGTCGTGATGTCGAATAGGCAACGTCGCGTCGTTGATCAAAATGAGGCTAGGGTGGCAACGACTTCATCGATCATACAATATCAATATTATCGATATAATACAAACTTTATTATTTAAAATTAAAGAATTCAAACTTTATTAATAAAAACCTTTATTTATCGACAATATTAAAAACAAATGTGATACATAAAAGGAGATACACAACTCACATCTACATTTTATACCTACTTAATATTGCTATGGGTCATGTGGCAACATCCGAGACATCATTCGGTATCATTCTGTATGGGTACTGTTGAGACGCATTTTTTCAAAAGCAGGCGCTATGGTGACAATGTAGAAACCCGCCGATTAGAATGAAACGTGGAAAATAACTTTTACTAAGTCTTTGTTTTTGTGTATTTATTTGTACTGAGGTCTTTTTGGCACGCTTAGAATATGTTCTGATAACTGTGTTAATTAATATGATATTCTTTGACATTTACTGCCCTAAAAGTATTTAAATATGAATTATGCGGATTTTCATATTTCAATTGACGACATTTATTTACTCTCGATAAAAATATCGATGAATTTTTTTATGCATCTCTAATCGTGCATCCTTCCCCACCACGCCTGCTTCTGGGATTACCCGCGACTCCTGGGCAGTGTTGCAACGTAATTACACTAAAACTATTTGTGCTTCATTTAATGTAAAATACCAAAACAAAGTATACAGTAAGAATAAAACATACTGGAATATGACTAACAAGACAAATAGTAGAGCTATTTCTGACAGTTACTAACTGTTTATCACTACAAAATAATGATATAGGGTCTTTTATTTCACCGAGCCATCTTTAAATTTTCAACCAAACCATAGATTCGATCTTAGTGTGGGGTTACGACTATGTATCTCCAGTACTTTATGATGAATTTTAGAAAAGTAACACATACAGCGATTAACTTCTTTAGTCTTTTTACGGAATACTTGTAACTTTTAAGAATGTATGTTTATTTTCGCTTTCTATGAAAAAAGCCCTGTAATAAACAGTATAATAATCTCCTCTATTTTATATCCATCTACGATATTTTTACGAAACTTTTTCTGTATTTTTTTGGAATCTAACCTAGCAACACTGCAATCGGCGATCGACGGTCGAAGGTCGACGATCGAAGGTCAGGTGTCACGGGCGGGTGCGGGGGCGGGGGCGGGGGCGGGGGTGTAAACTCGGGAGTCGGCACCCGCGCCACCTCGTCAGTGAGCCGTATTTGTTCTTTGCGAATGCGCGTGCGTTGCTCACAACACATTACGAATTACGATAGCATTTTATGTTCATGATGTCGCGATTTACAGCTGTGGAATACACTGATATGATTTGTTTGAAGGTCTATTTAGTGGCAGTAATATTTTACGCGACGTGCTATTTTCATCCCCCTGCGCAAAAATAAGACTGAATTAGTGTGCTAATTGTAAGTGGAATCGTCGCTCCCAACCCAATGAAGCAATTTGGACTTATAACTCGGTCAAAATATCTGTGCACCCGGCGTTGATGACGTCATGTCGGCGCGTACGGAGTGTAAAATAACCATCCAAATACCAATCCATTACTTTTTTGTGTAATGATTGAATCATAGATGTAGTTATACTAAATCTATGGATTGAATTAATGTTAAATGTTACGTAATTCAATGATAGAAAAAAGGTTAAACATTTTTTTTAAATCTTATTTAGTTTATAAACTGTACATCATGATTCCAGAAAATATTAATTTATAACATCAATATGTTTAAAAATTAAAACTTTATTGAGATGCGTATCGGCAACGAAAGTGCTAACCGTACTGTCGTGCTCGGACGAGCACGGGAAGGAGAAAGGACAGCGGGAGGGGCATCGCATTCCTGCGAGGTGCAGAGATATTCTGACCGAGTAATACATAATTTGTGTAAAAGGTGACTTGAATAAGAGCGTTTTCAGTAGTCATTCTACGAATACAATTATGCCTAAAAACTACAAAGGATTCATCGCGCCAAATCAATTTAAAGCCATTTGCGACGCGGCGACGAAAAATGCGGCGTTGCCGCTCTTATGTCTGGGTCAACTGAGGGCAGTAGGTAACTTATAAAGCGTGTTGTATTTAAACCAAATTATTTTATTATTTAGTTTGTTTGAAAATATCATTTTTTCAATTTTATTGAGATATAAAATCTAATCATTTTAATTTGTTTTAATTGACGTTATTTAATGACGTTGTAATTTAAAGCAATTATAACACCGACACTTTGTATATTTATAACAAGGGGTCAAAATTGCTACCAGGACTAACCTGTCTCCTGCATCAGTTTCCATGATTGCAATATTTCACCCGATGCGTTTGACTAACCTGTCTTCCGCAGTAGTTTCTACGTACGTATATAATATTTTTAAATAATTCCAAATCCCAACAGCTGCTTCACTAACCTGTCTCATTCAGCAACGCGGCCAGTTCGCTGACAAGGTCCCTGTGTTCGCGCATGTAGGCGTGCGCCTCCCACAGCATGGTGACGAGCTTGTCGTCGGCGCACTCGTCCATGGCGAGGTCGCGCGACAGCGGCGGACTGAACCGGTAGTAGGGCGCGCCCGTAACAGCGCACCACGCACGCGCACGCTCCACTACGCGACCGTCGCTCTGTGTCGCCTACGCACATGTACGTATAATCAAAATGTTTTTCAAATAATAATAGGAATGACCTGGCGACATATTGTGTCATTATAACTGTCAAATCAAACAATTTAAACAGTATGAGCAAAATAAGATTTTAAGAAAATGATACTTCATATTTCATAAAAAATTTAATGTGTGAATTATGTCGTCTTGTAGTTACTTTATGGCGAATTATTGCCCACAAAGTAAATAAAAAATGAATAATTCATTAAGGTGTATTTTTAAAAATAATTATGACTAAACATTCTTGATTTATTTTCCATAACATGTTGTTATTGTTTCAAATTAGCTAATTTACGTTTAGAAATATGCCTATGTAAAAAAAAATATTGAGAGTCCGCAACGACCGCGTTTATCGATTTCGATAAAGCTCACATTGTTTCTTTGTGTACCATATAGTTTTGTATTCAATTGACTGTGGTAGCTTTTAAGCTATAAAAGAAAATTATTATTCTATACGGTTTTATAAGGGCATATTGTTATAAAGAAAAATAATGCTAAAATTAAATTTTGTGTCGATGTAATAATGAAAACTAAAAAAAATTACAATTCTGTACCTCCAAATTTATAAACAGCTGAGTGATATGACGGGGGAATATCATTACATCTATACAAGCTTGGAATACGTTTTAACGACATCTCGCGGCACTTGCTTGAACTACTGCAATATTACACTTGCCTCCCACAAACACTCACCTGATCGACAAGTAAAGTGCCAATAGCGGAGAGTCCCCACGCGAGGCGAGCCGTGTCGAACAAACTGCCCGGCTTGAACACGTCGATGTCCTTCTGCTCTGTTACTGGAATGAGACCTGGGGAAACACATTGCAATACCATTTTGAAAACCGTTTCAAGGCATCTACTAACATAAAGGTATATGAGAATTGTTAGCTAAAACTTATCCTGTACTAACACAACAAATTGAATGAAATGCCGTGCACAACAAATAGAGCATCAATCAAGTAACTACGACGAAAGAAAAGGTCGGTCGAGTAGTTCCCTTTGTACTGTGGCTATAACAAATATTTATATTATAATCTTTTTTCACATCAAAAATTACCCACACAAGTTCAGTTCAGTTTCTTCTTTAAATGGTTTCGTAAAAAAACTCACTCCTTCATAAATCACACGAGATCGTATAAAAATTAGCCGATCGGCTTTGTGAATCACAGTCGCAAATCGCAAAATTTAGTTTAGCCTAGCTTAGCTTTACACTTCACTTGCTATTTGTGATTGCTATTGCTATTTACTCCAACAGTAGGCTACAGTAAAGCTGTACCACTTTCAAAACAAAATCAAACAATTGATATATGAGTATACTGACCGGTTCCGCAAGACACGACGACTTTCAAGTTAGTTTTAGCTGCCTCTTCGTTCCTCCCGGCGCCGCGGTACGCGAGCCGCAGTTCAGACAACTCTGTGAGGGCGTCTAGTGTAGGGTTGTTGCCGATCAACCCGCCATCCAAATATCTGAAATGGATAATGTATTTACTAGCATTATTTTGAAGGGGGAGGGGGGATGTTATTTAGTATGCAAGTTGAGAGACGAAACAATTTTTATTTGAGAACAATTAATTTTAGCGGAAGATTGATATTTCCTAACTATATCAAGTTCAGAATCACATTTTCTGGCAGGCAGATATCGTAAAGTTAGTATGGCGAACAATGTGTCTGAAGTCACTAAAACTACCACCCGGCTTCGTTTTCGGTAGCAGTCTTGAGATACCCTGTTATAACACCCGTTCCTATCTTCGAAGGCCCATAATGCGCGTAAGATTCACCAAGGGGTCGATTCGGTAGTCCAGTTTACGAATTTAGTTAAGGACCCCGTTCGACGCCTTGCACTGGGCCATAGACCTCGACATACCTCTTCCAATTTCCTCCTAGGTTTTTTAAGAATAAGAAAGTTCATCATAAGTTTACTGGATCTCTCATATGTGAGAAGCCACCTGGGTGGGTGCCAACGAATTGTCTATTTCTCTCGCCAAACAATAGTTTAAATGCACTGTTGTGTTTGAGATTGAAGGACATTGTAGCCAGAGTAACTACTGGACATATTGAAACTTAACATCTTATGTCTCAGGATGGCGAGCGCAGACGAATGCCGAGCATTGCTTTATAATTTAAGGTGTTGTTTGGTTTTGTTACTGTTCATGAGCAGTTGTATCGCTTACCAACCGGTAAACGGCATGCTCGTCTCGCTATTCACTGCAATAAAAATAAAAAGTTCTGGTGGATAAAAAACTCAATGTAAGATGTGTGCGTACTTGCCAAACGCGCGGAAGTATGATGGCGCGGCGCCCGTGGCGCGTGCGGCGTGCCACGCCAGCTGCTGCTGCGGAGATGTACACGCGCACGCGTCGCCACTAGACGACACCGGGCCTACAGATCATAGTAACTTGTACACCATGGTAAGTATACAAATGTCCAAAGAAATGGCGCATGTGGTGATATACATTTTAGAACATCATCATTGAGTCTGTATTGGGATGAATTTTCGTTAACATTACACATGCTTCCCCTTAACATATTACGCTAAAGTTCTGAGAGTTTGCGACATCGCATTTATGTAAAAAGTGTTAAGGCGAAATCTATGAAAGTTTTGTTGCCGTTAAATATAATTTTCATGCTATATTCCGATAACCATTTAGTTAACGACGAAACGAAAAAAATACTTATATGTGTGATGTAATTTTATGTTGTTGTTTTTTATAGATCAAGAGCCCGTGGCCGCCAGACCTTCGTAATTTTATAAAAGCTGAAAGTTTGTGTGCGCATGCCTCTAACATCGGCATCACACGATCAGCTATTTCGAAGTTTCGATCATGGTTGCTTTGGAAGTTATGAGCTTCAATGTTTATAGCAAGATGAAAGAACCTCCAAATGTGTCTGAATACCAAGGAAATATTTGTTTATAGTTGCCTTAATAACGTATATAAAATTCAGCTTTTATACTATAACGCCAAAAAAATACATGTTATTAAAAATATTTAGTAAAGAAGACAGTGTATTAACACTGTCTTCAAACTTGTATACATAATGTAATTTTGTCAGCTATTTTGGACCAAAATTATTACAGAGAGTAACCTAACATGAGCTCAATAAGTTCCTATATCTTTTCCGTATATACCTTTCCCCCCTCTACCCTGTACCTCCCTAACTCAAAAACTCATTTCATCAGTCATTTTCGACCGCGCGCAGTGCGAAGGCACTCCTCAATTAAACTCGTGTTTTATCGTGAATCATATTCGGAGTTCGGTTTGTGACTTGTTTAGTGTTGTGAACGGTATCCCGAAATTCATAATATAACACCGTGAATTAAAATTTTCTTCATTCGGCGCATTTTTCCTTGGTAAGTAACTTTATTGTTTTCAAGTGTGGGTAGTGTAAAAAAAATCTTGTTCGATAACATTCTTGTAGTAAGATTTTGAATATTTTGGTAATTTTTTCAATAATTTTAATAAGGTTTACACATGTCTAGTCCATCAATGCAATTTATTTTCTTTCCAATACATTTGGGTCTTAACCCAAGCTAGCGGCAGGGGCGTGCGCTCCTTGTAGGCAGAAATGCAGTGCATTACTTGCCATTCACAGATATTATATTATAACGTTCGTACGTTTTAGATGACTTTAATTTATAGTAAATAAATGAATAAACAAAATAAAATAACTTAAAAACGCTTAATATTTTATAAATAGCACCTATTTGCAATCACGCAAATATTATATTTGCCACGCGAAAAGCAAGCGGCGCTGCATAGCAGAATAATGTACCTAACCCCTGGCCTGTCGTAAGCGCCATATTGTGTCCTTGAACTAAAATAGCCCCTATTTCAATAACGTTAGGTTGCTTTATTGCTTGAAGTCCGACGAGCCTGAGCGCGGTTCATTTGACGGTTGAGGGGCTAATCAACCAAGTAATGCCGCCGCGTCCCGCATGACATTTGTTTGCATGTGTGTAGTAATTTTGGTGTCCGTGCACAGTCGCAAACGCACACACCCATGAATATTGAAAGCCGCGACTCCTGCGGCAGGCCTCGGGAGTTCGGCAGTTGTCGGGAGTGATCGGGAATGTTCGTTGCCTATAATCCTAGTAAAATTAATAGGCGGGAATCTAATAAATCACCTATGCACATTATGCATTTTTGGTTAGTAACGTTTTATTTGTTTAAATAGAAATGTTTTGTGTTTCGCGGGGGCCATTTTGCCTATTTTATGTGTTTTTGCATTGTTTACTATTTTATACTAGTATGTTTGTAAAAAAAATAGATTTCTTAAAAGATTTTTCATTTTAACATTTGAAAGTGTGTACATTTAACAGTTTAAGTTTCGATATTAATTGTAGTCATTTGCTTTTACTAGTGTGTTTGTTTATTTTTTCAAATGTTATTTGATTGTGAGGTTTGTGTTAAAAATGTATGTTTATCAAATGAATGAATGAGGTGGCCGAAATCTTGCGTTTATTTACACCGGGATAGGTATAGTAATTTCAACTAACCGGAACCTTGAATATGTGAAAATTGAAGCCGACTAGGTGAGTTTTTTTATTTTACTTATTAGAATTTCTTCCGCCGCGACGATCGATCGCTGTTTTGTCTGCGTTGTCGTAGAAGATGGACATGAATAGTAGTACATCTAAGACTTGTTATGTTGGCATGGTTTCTGACTTAGAGATCCGTCGTGTGGCTGTGGCTATGCTAAAAACTATAAAAGAAAAAGTTTTTGTGACCGAGTACTCCGCCGCATACCCAGTGTCATAATCCTGTGCACGCCGCTGGCTAGCGGCCGGATTTGACGATTTATTATGCTCGGCACAAATTCTCATGATGAAAAAAAAATTGGAGTGTCTGCTAAGCAAAAGTTATACTTACTTCCTGTACCGTTCAGTTCATCAAGAATTTCCCTCGCGGATTGATAGTTTCTAAATATATGCAAATCAACTGGTTTCCGATCCGCCACCACTGCCAAAATCATTAGCTTTGGGTGTTTGATATCGGCCATCACTGTATCTGTGCCTGTAAACAAAAAGTTTTTATGACTGATTACTGAAAAAAGGTATTATAGAGTCCATCCTGAAAAATCTACAATACTTTCACAGTTTTGAGGCATCAATAAATTTCATAAAAAATATGCATTTATTATGATATCAATTAAATAAATAAATACACACAACAATCACATACAATGTCTTGATCCCACATTAAGATCAACTTAGTCTTGTATCATGGGTATCAGGAAGTACAAGAGACGTTTTCGATCTTACAAGCATTTATCTCAGTGCGGGATCGAACCCACGGCCTCACGTTTCACAGCCGGCGTCTAACCAAGAGCAACACGGAGGCTGTCAAAATGTCGATTAATTATCTTTGAGCAGAGAATTATCGATTATGATTATAAAGCAATTACTATCAGGTGTGCATTTTAGACTGAGCACTTTATAGTGTCCAGATGACATAAACAATTCTAAAATAATGTCTAATTAATGTAAACATATTTTAATTTTTAACTCACCCAAACACTCCTTAAGTATCGATTCCAAAGGCTCAGACGGGTAAGGCCTCATGCCTACGAACGCAAATTCCTTCAGTTTGAAGTACATCCTTTGACATTCCCTTAAGCTTTTCCCTGATGCTAAAGCCAAGGCAAGGATCCCGCCCGTACTAGTCCCGGCAACGTAGTCGAAGCAGTGGATTATAGGCTTCCCTACAGCCTCCTCAAGGTTCAGGAGTAATTGGACCAGCACAAGACCTTTAATTCCCCCACCGTCCAGACACAGCAATCTGAAAGGGTTGAGAATATTTTTCACTTTCTCTATTGGTATAGGAAGTCGACTGTTGAAATTAGGCCTATCCTAAGAACTTACATATATAGGGATGATTTGGCAGAAGCCTAGGAGATTATAACGGAAACAAAGTTCGAATGTTCGGATTTAGGACGTCTGATTGAAGATATAAGTATACCACTTC
This sequence comes from Hyles euphorbiae, assembly GCA_023078785.2. Classification (NCBI taxonomy): domain Eukaryota; kingdom Metazoa; phylum Arthropoda; class Insecta; order Lepidoptera; family Sphingidae; genus Hyles; species Hyles euphorbiae. The sequence continues at coordinate 4,393,715 of CM041039.1, read as the reverse complement.
TAAAAATCAAATAAGATACTTATCATTTTCTCTGAACTTAGCCTATGGTTACGACGAACGATAGAGGATTCGAACATTTTGTCACAGAATACTAACAGAAGTCTAGCTTGTGTATGTACTTCACTTTTGTTGCCACACTCACACTACGCTCGGCGTTCGTGCAAAGGTTGAAACTCGCGCTCGCAGTGGTCTCGACTGGTTTCGAATATCGTGTCGGTGAACGCTGTCTATGTGTGCGTTGATTTAGCGCGCTTTGTATGGAGCTTGACTTCTGTTAGTTTAGTATTCTGTGATTTTGTGGAGTATCTAGGCGTATTCGTATAGTTTTACGTACGACGTCCGAACATTCGAACTTCGTATCGTATCATAGAGTAACACAGGGGTTTTGCTCTATGATCATGCATGGGCATGTTGCAACTTCCAGAAATCTTAATTAGGGAGTCAATTGTAATAACATGTTTTTATTACTTTAAAAACATATCCATAATATGGGTACATGGTCCAATAAGTCACAGCATGCCGCTGTATACTGACCATTTCGTGTCGCTATATGTATAAAACCCTTAGGAAAGATATTTGACAGTAAACTTCCTGTTGCTGGTGAAAAAAATTGAGGCAATATAAAAATAATAACAAGGTCCATAAATAGTTACGATATCTCACGAATTCCGCTTTTTTATTTTTTTAAAAGACATGTAGTGAAATGCACATTTCTGCGAGTGTTTAATCGCGTCTTATATATTTTTGGTTTTAGCATTGGATTCAGGTTAAAATACAAATCACAAATAAGAATAAAACAAAAAATATTATAATCCAGCATTTTATTTTGTAATATTGATATCACAATTTTTGTTAGTACTCGCAATAGCATCAATTTTAAAAAGAAAACTTTTTCATTTTTCTTCCATAGAAATATAATGTGATGAATTGGGAGGTAATTTGTCCTAAAAACAATTCTTCTGACTTTAGCTGTTTTGCTGACGGTAGTGCGTCAGAACACTTGACAATAACTCAATACCCCAACGAACGGCTCCGCGCCGAAGTTCAGACTTCTTGATCTTCACACTACGCTCACTAAAACAAACGTGCATTGCACTACGGACGGACTGAGTGAAATGGAACTTGTTTATTTAAATAATTTTAATTTTGGTCGGTTATTCGTTTTGGACTGTACAGACAGCAAAAAAAAATATGATGACAATTTTGGTAAATATACGATTGAAGTTTGTTATTATTATTTAATATATTATTGCAGTATGTGTGTATGCGCATTATGTTTGGTAATTGTTGTACATACCTTTAAAAAGTGTACGTATAAGTTTTTTAATGATTAAAAATAGGTTTTCATTTAAAAATGTTACATGTATGTGTTGCTGATATGACTTACATATAAATAAATGAATATTTTACATCGGGTTGTACTAAACCTATCACGACTTCAAAGGTGTATCAACCACACAAACCTATACATCAACTCACCGTCCCTGTTTTTCCGATGGTTCAAGACTGGCTGCCTTCTCCATAGCAGCTACTGACAGCATTTGGCTGACTAATGTTCTGGTGGCTGCCTTCGGTACAGGTGGGGGAGGCACCCCGTTGTAGTCACCCCGTGCTGAACAACTGGGCCCGCATCCCGGGATCTCGGCAGAGCATCTGGGATAATTAAAGTTAAAATTGAAAAAAAAACAGTGAATAGATTTTTTTTTATTGTACACCAAAAAACTCTATTCATGGTTACAATAGGCGGCCTTATCGCTAGCTGCGATCTCTTCCAGGCAACCTTTGGATGGACTGGATTATTATCAATATTTTAATGGTAAATATAATAAATGTACGCACGTACGTAAGAATGCACGCATGTTCGGATACTTATACGTAATTTTCTTATATGTGGAATAATTATGACGGTTTTAGATCATAGTTCTGTATCTGCCCATATACGTCCCATTGCAAGGCCCGGGCCTCCTCTACAATCGAGAGTACGATTGAGAGTGATTGGACCATAATATAGTACAGTGGTAGATCGTAATTAATTTTGAAACATCCGGTAGTTTTTGATGTTAGTTTGGTATTTTTAGGTACTCATTTCATGTCGCTAAAGATTTATTTTATGGACCTTTAAGAATAATTCAATAATAGTATGTAAAATAATCACACACCTCTTAGCTCCGACCGCATGCAAAACGTACAAAATTTTATCAGCATTCGCCATATCAGTGGGGACCAAATGTCTTGCAGTGTACCCCATATTGTTGACGGCTTCTAAATCCGCGCCAAAAACGACTAGAGCTTGTACTATAGCTATGTTCGATTGTTTCACGGCCAAATGCAGAGGGGTGTTGCCTTCACTATCGCATATGGAGTGTTCTGCACCTCTCGATAATAACGCTATAGCACATTCTAATCGGCCGCGTAATACCATTATATGCAGCGCTGTTCTTCCGTCGAAGTTCAAAGCGTTTATATCACAGTTTTTATCGACCAAGGCTTCAATAACTTCTCGGGATATGGCCCAGTGTAATGGGGTGCCGCCACGCTTCATATCTTGCTGGAAGAGCTTGGGTTGGTTGTCTTGGAGTATGTCGCCGACGATACCTGAAAAAAAATGATTATGGCGTAATTAAAAGTTTATTGTTGAGATTTAAGACACTCCAACTGTTTTAATAAGTGCTATCTTTTTTGTTTATTTTAGCAGATAGCTTGTACTTAAAGCCATTTACAATCTTATAAATTGCGTATGTCTTATCTTTACCTTCGCCAATTCTTAAAAATATAATACAATCTAAGATCCAGTTGTATAACGCGCACATCGGGATTTCAGGTCATATGCCAAAATTCTTAATACCAAAATAACTTATCCAAATCTTAACCAAAACCAGGTAAAATGTAGAGTTTTATTTAACCATCCTTCGGGATCAGTATTTTAATCTAGATAAAGTGCATCCTATATCATTTTCTGAACTAACTGCATATGTACAAAATATATTCATAAAAGGTTGAATAGTTAAAGTATACAAGCTGAACAAATAATAACTCATACCTATACGTCTATATATCTCAATTGTAGTGTAAAAAGATATGAAAAATAAAATATATTAAAGAATAACATAATTATCGTAAATTACCCTAAAATTTAGCAAAGTTTTAAATTCTGGCAACAACACACTTTCTACAATTCCACGCGTTTTGCCGCACGTTGCTAGTTACGAAGACAGTTGTCGGCTGTGGAAATGACTGTTTCCATGTTATTATTATTATTTTGTTATGGATATATTTTCATCACATTATAAGAAACGGATCTTTTAAAAATAACACATTGAAGATTCCTGAAAACACCTTTATCGATCAGACAGTTTTTTTGTCATTTTTCCTGTACATATGATGAAGTTAAAATATATAATATAATCCCACATAATTCTTAATGCCTTTGATAGAAGACACGACATTGTTGGCTCGATTTATATTCCCAATTTATTCATATAAATGAATAAACTTACCAGTAATTGTAGTCTGGACGACATTCCAACCAATTTCGTGGTCGAAAGGCATTGTGATTTTAACTAACGACCTGTCTCTACAAAGACACCTTTATGACTGCATTGTATTATATCATGAGCTATTAAACAATCGATGGAACCGATTTGTCTGAACGGACCACGTGTTTCGAAGTAAATTATAAATGATTGTATACATAATTTATTACCGCAGCGTATCAGATATTGTCTGTATTCAACGTCACAAGTTCATGGGTGATAAACTTATCATTTTTATGCATAATTTCCTCTATCTTTGTATCATTCACGAGAGACTGATAGATAGTGCAGTAATTTCACTTCGATCAGTTCTTCAAACTCTTTTATTTATCTTTGTAAGATTGATTTGTCTCAGTGCGATGATACAGGATGTATCTTGGGATAAATCCTATTCTACCTAAAAAAAAAAAATAACGAGGTCTCAAAAATATACTAATTTTGCTTTAAAAGTTTTCTTCGTTAACTCTTTTCTGTGACTTACTCACTTTGTGCTTAAGTTATACGAAACAATTATGGGTATCCCAAGACACAGACTTTGCCTAGTTTGAGCGCTCTGGTAATATAAATACATAGAAAAAATTTATTTATTTATTATTACTGAGTAATTGAGTGCCCCAATGAGCTGTAAACTTGACTAATCAATTTCTCCACTCAAGTTTTAACAGACTTTGCCATAATCAGAAGTAGTCAAGGCCACAAATATAAATTAGAAATAAAATTCCGATAAATTTCTGCGTTATAGACCTATTCAAAAACTCGCAACTAACAACAATCCAAGGGTTCTTTAGGTTTTTTCAGTTTTACCACCAAAACCGTATTTCTACTCATTCTGCGACCGTGAATAGTTTTTGTTTTACATTTGTCATTTTTTTCATTGTAAGCTCATTTTATAAGTTACAGGTTACAGGCGGCCCGATCTGGTAAATACACTTTTTTTTAAATATTCTATAGTATTGTAACAGTAGATATTTCTTCACATCGTAGTTTAAGATCCTTTTTTCCTCTTTATGATATTAGTTTAAATAAGCACCGTTCAGCATGAAATCATCGCTTTGGTAATTATTACCGAACAAAATTAAACAAGCATCTCTGCCTAAACATAAATTCTGGAAATAGATTAATCGTGTCAAATATTTATCAACATTTTACTTTTCTTTATTTGGGTTATTTTCGAGATTGATCCATAGATACCGATTAGATTCGACGGTTAGTAGAAGGGTCGAAAGCTTGTCTTGACATGTATTATTACCTAAACTAATAACATAAATAGGAAAAATTGTATTGTCTGTTTGCATTGAAACAGCTCGGTATTAACTGAACGGATTTAAACATTTATTTTACCAATAGAATCCTTTGTTAATTTTGATGAACATAGGCAATAGAATATTTTCAAAAAGTGTATCGCTCACTAGTAATTTATAATTCTCTAGTGTTGCATTAATTTAATGCGTGTATATACTATATTGTAGTAGTAGTTATTCCTATTTGGGCTTATACATCAATGAATGAAATTAGGCTAAATCATTTTAGATCCAAGGAAATTTGGTCTTTACAATCGAGAATACGGTAAAGAGGACTTAGGCCGAATAGTCCATCTCGCTAGCTTAATGAAGCATCTTAATATCATAATAATCTACATCGTTCTGACATCACACAAAGTAAATAAAGTCTAGTATCGTTGGCATTAGAAACTACAAGAAGCTTTTCCACGATGGGCATGCCGACAACCCTATCGGACGTATGACGTCACACTTCCATATATTATATTGAGATCAATAGACTGATATTATTATATCAAATGCCATGATATCATCATGGTCAGGGGTGCTCCTATGGTCAGGGGTGCTCCTATCTAGTGGTCATGGCTTGTCCTAGAATAGGTGCTACGAGTACGCGACCTCGGCCCCCCGAGCTACTGCAGTCACTACAAATATTCCCTTCCATGACTGCAGTATCCACTCCTACAGGCCATACTCTCCTTTCCCATTATATCCTCTACTCACAAACCCTATTTCCTTTCCCCGCTGATGATAGGCAGCAGCGTCGTCAGCGCGAGCCCCCTCCTACGCTCGCCAACCCGCCTGCCAAGCGTGGCGAGTATTGGCAAATACCCCTCAATGGCGACACAAAAATTGACCAGGCCCCCAGTCCCCGGCAGCCCCACTATTCCTGGCGATGGTAGCAGCCATGGTTACGGTGGGGCAGGGGGTGCTAAGAATCCCCGGGTTGGCCCCGGCTACCACCCCCGACGACGACTGGCCCTGGTAACACACAACATACCCACTTTGAGGACAGACGAGAAGATTGTCGAACTGGAAGAAGAATTGAGCGGGTTACACTGGGATATTCTGGGGTTATCGGAAGTCCGAAGAATCGGGGAGGATACGATAACCCTGAAGTCTGGTAACCTGCTCTTCTACCGGGGGGACGACCAACAGTCCCGAGGAGGTGTCGGATTTCTCGTCCACAGGTCTCTCATCAACAACATCGTATCCATCGAAAGTGTGTCGAGCAGGGTAGTATACCTTATACTCAGAATATCCAAAAGACATTCGTTGAAGGTCATACAGGTATACGCGCCGACCTCGACACAAGCAGATGAAGAAGTAGAGGAGATGTATGAGGACATTAGTCGGGCCATACATACTTCCAAAACCTACTTCAATGTTGTTATGGGGGACTTCAACGCAAAGTTGGGCAAGAAAAGCGATGCAGAGTTGAAAGTGGGGCAATTTGGACATGGGCAACGGAACCTCAGGGGTCAGAGGCTGGCCGACTTTCTGGAAAAAGAGGGACTCTTCGCGATGAACTCTTTTTTCCAGAAGCCGCCTCACAGGAAATGGACCTGGTTGAGTTCTGACGGTCCTACGAGAAATGAGATAGATTTCATCTTGACGACGAATAGACGGATGTTCAGTGATGTCTCTGTGATCAACAGGGTGAAAACCAGTAGTGATCACCGAATGGTTAGGGGCACATTGAATATCAACGTCCAATTAGAAAGGCGCCGCTTGATGAAGTCTACGCTCCGACCTACTCGCGCCTATATCCAAAACCCCGAGAGCTTTCAACTCGAGTTGACAAATCGCTTTGATTGTCTAAAAGAAAACCTTGCAGTGGACGAGTTAAACAGCGGTTTGGTAGAAGCTGTCCATACGGTGGGATCTAAGTATTTTAGACCTCGCCGTAGAGATAGACCACAAAAACTCTCGATCCACACTCTTGACCTCATGGCCGAACGTCGATCTTTGACGCTGCAGTCTTCCGTTGATGCCGAAGCATATCGGCGGCTCAATAGACGGATCTGGAAGTCCTTGCGACACGATGTCCGTGCTCACAATACTGTGAGCATTAAGGAGACAATTGAGCGGAACGGAAGCTCCAAAGTGTTTGCAAGAGACTTGTCTATTGGGCAAAGCCAGTTGTCTAGGCTGAAGACGGAAGACGGCCGCGTGGTATCGACGAGGGCAGAGGTATTAAGGGAGATCGAGAGGTTCTACGGACAGCTTTACACCTCGGTTGCCAAACCTACTGTTAGTTCGGCCGAAGACCCGAGAGCCGAGTTAATCCGACACTTTAGCGATGATATCCCGGACATCAGCCTGTTTGAGATTGAGATGGCCCTCAAACAACTTAAAAACAACAAGGCGCCGGGTGAGGACGGAATCACTTCAGAGCTTCTGAAAGCGGGCGGAACGCCGGTACTGAAAGTCCTTCAGAGGCTCTTCAATTCCGTTCTCCTCGAGGGCTCAACGCCGGAGGCATGGAGCAGGAGCGTGGTGGTACTGTTCTTCAAAAAAGGTGATAACACTTTGCTGAAGAACTACAGGCCCATCTCGCTCCTGAGCCATGTCTATAAGTTGTTTTCAAGGGTCATCACAAATCGTCTCGAAGGCAGGTTTGATGACTTCCAGCCTTCCGAACAAGCCGGTTTCCGAAAAGGCTTTAGTACCATAGACCATATTCATACGCTACGGCAGGTTATACAAAAAACCGAGGAGTATAACTTGCCGCTTTGTTTAGCGTTTGTGGACTATGAGAAAGCCTTTGATTCGATCGAGACCTGGGCTGTGCTACAGTCTCTTCAGCGGTGCCACATAGACTATCGGTACATCGAAGTGTTGAGGTGTATATACAACAACGCCACCATGTCGGTCCGAGTACAGGATCAGAGCACGAAGGCTATTCCACTACAGAGAGGCGTGAGACAGGGAGATGTCATATCTCCGAAACTGTTCACTGCCGCGCTGGAAAATGCCTTCAAGCTCTTGCAGTGGAAAGGATTCGGCATCAACATCAACGGCGAGTATATTACTCACCTTCGATTTGCCGACGATATTGTAGTCTTGGCAGAATCGCTGGAAGACCTTAGCACTATGCTCGAAGACCTTAATCGAGTTTCCCAACAGGTGGGTCTTAAAATGAACATGGATAAAACGAAGATCATGTCGAATATCCATGTTGTGCCCACCCCCATTGGAGTTGGGGGCTCGACTCTGGAAGTTGTAGACAAATATGTCTATTTAGGACAAGTGGTCCGGTTAGGCAGGTCCAACTTCGAGAGAGAGGTCAATCGGCGAATCCAACTCGGTTGGGCAGCGTTCGGGAAACTTCGCGACGTCTTCTCGTCCAAAATACCTCAGTGCCTAAAATCGAAAGTCTTCGATAGTTGTGTGTTACCAGTGATGACATACGGCACCGAGACGTGGCCTCTCACTGTGGGCCTCATTAAAAGGCTCAAAGTCACTCAACGAGCCATGGAGCGGGCTATGCTCGGTGTTTCCCTACGAGATCGAATCAGAAATGAGGAGATCCGTAGGAGAACCAAGGTTACCGACATAGCCCATAGGATTGGCAAGTTGAAGTGGCAGTGGGCCGGGCACATAGCTCGTAGAACCGATGGCCGTTGGGGCCGAAAGGTTCTCGAGTGGAGGCCACGTACAGGCAAGCGAAGTGTTGGACGCCCGCCTACAAGGTGGACGGACGATCTGACTAAGGTCGCAGGAAGTCGCTGGATGCAGGCCGCTTCCAACAGGTCATTGTGGAGATCATTGGGGGAGGCCTATGTTCAGCAGTGGACTTCCTGTGGCTGATATGATGATGATGATGATGATGATATCATCAATATAATAAAATCGCAGAGTTAAATCTTTATTGCATATAACGATCATGAGCAAGATCATATGTAAATTCCCACTCCGTTGATTTTCGGGTTTCCATTCCCACAACTTTTTTTGAAGGCTAGATCCGACTTTGGCACAGTCGGCATCTAACCAGCTGAACCTCGAAGTCATTGAGGCATGCTAGAGCGGACATCGGGAACATAATCTCTGCGTAATGCGCGTGCACACGGGTACACAGTGATGCAATAGCAAAAATTGCTTCGTAGGCGTGACAGAGACAGAAATAGAGCGGTACGGTATCGTTCATTTTGTTACAAATATTTTGTTTATCTCAATGCTCGAAGTCAAGTTGTATTTCCTGTCGGTCTGTTAGGTTAACTGGCAGCCGCTGCCTCTCTTTACACAGCCGGCAACTATCCATCTGCACCTCGAAATCAAGTCTGTCAAATTGTTTTCCCTGTGGGTCTGTTGGGTTACTGGGGCATCTAACCATCTGCACCTTGAAATCAAATTGTTTCCCTGTCAGTGTGTCGTGTTACCTGGCAGCGCGCTAGTGGACCTCCTGTCCGCGGACAGGTTGACGTCAGCGCCGGCCAGCATGAGTGCGCGCGCGCAGTCCGGCGCGTCGGCCAGGCACGCCGTGTGCAGCGGCGTGTAGCCCTGGCGGTTGTACACGTTGAGCGAGCTAGATGTCTTGCTGCACAGCGCCTGGGATTACATATACCCCGCATTTATATGCTATGTATGAAATTCTACATTTATATAAAAAATACCATCCTTTGGAATAAATTTGCGTGGTGACAGAGTTCGTAATTTGTAGATAAGAAACAGCGCAAGAATGAGACGTACTGTCTTCTTTTTCTAAACTAATATTTTTTTATACTTCTATTTCATTTAATCTACTAAAAACTTATAATCCTATTCAGATCACAAAATTAAAGGCATCTATTTTCGAAGTAAACCTTTTTAAGCGGCGATTTTCGGTATTTTCCTTTGCGAAACACAAACCTCGCCAAAATAATTTCAACAGCATTGATAGAATTTAGTCTGTCTCCCGCAATTTCTTCTGTTTGTTGGTGTGCTATGACGTCGTCTACCATCATATACTTAAAGTATAAGAGATTTAATGCAACTTTGGAGTTTATCACATCAGTTACGCCACTTGCGTAGTTGCTGATCTGGCATATACCATAAAAAATATAATTTAGAATTAAAGACTTACATTAATAATTTCCTTGTTACTAGCTGCCGCGTAGTGAAACACGGTGTTTCCATCGAGATCTATGGTATCTAGAGAGCAATTGAGAGCCACCAAACTCTGTACCACGCGCACACTGCATGTCTTCACAGCAATCTAGGAAAAAATACACTAACTTAAGAATGATTAGTCTCTTTCAACCTCCCATTACCTAACCGAACCATATAGGATGTCTATCAGTAGATACACTTGTTATATAGTTGTATTAGTTAGTATCAGTTTATTACCATACCGGTCTAAATCGAATATTTCTCCATTTCGTATATTTGCTGCATCATCATGTTGCGCTTCACTTTACTTATATTATATGCCTAAGATTCCTATTCTACTACATTGGATACTTTAAGCACACCCTGAAGAATGCATCTATCAGGATTTAATTGTCCATTACCCAATATAAGGCCTTTAAAGTAACATCATTGTTCAATGATTACCGCTTAGTAACCAGCACAGATTTGCCCTTATCGAAAGCTTGGGCAGGCGGGATGATAAGCGCAGTACCAGAGTCCATAATCATTTCACTAATGGCGCTACTGTCCACCACATGGCCTCATTAGTGGATAACTAATGATGCCTGTGTCTATTATGTTAGGTGATCATATTACACTATAATGTCTCTTTTGAATACATTTTTTATGAGAAACATCTTAATAGTCCGGGAGCCAGCAACAGATTTTCATGACCAATTTCCTCTCAAGCGGTAATTAGTAAAATGAATCAGAGTATAGTATTATGAAGCCTTGTGAACGTCAGCTGGCACTCGGTTGGGGGGATGAGCGGGTGTAGCCTCCCACGCATGAAAAAAAAAATTAATACATTCACTGATTTCCTCTCAGCTGAAATTTTGTCAAATTGTAGCTCATCTAATATCTCAACGAAAAAAAATAATCAGCTGGTTACAGCGTGGTGTATTGTACGTCAGCTGGTGTCTCGAACATGAAAAAAAATATTTTATTTTCAGTGATTTCCTCTCAAACAAAAATTTACCTGATGATAGCTTATATGTAACTGTGGATAAATATATAGGTCAGCTGGCTGTATCTTGGTGGAAAAACCGTCAGCTGATACTTTGAAAGTTATTACATAGGAGTTAGGCAGGAGCATCTACTGTCAATTTAAATACATCAGCTGACTAGCTTTTCCTCGACTTATTGCTAGCTGATTTTTTTTATTTATCGCATCAGTATATTAACAATCAACTCACAAATTTTCATCTGGGAGGAAATGACGTATCTTTAATTATTCGACATAGCGCTGCTTCAATATGAGAGTTGAGTTGAAATAAATATTCTGTATCAATGTTTTTGAAACGAATAAGTATGTTATCAAATGATATTAGATATATTTAAATAATTAAATAAACAATTAGCTTAGTATAAATTAACTAGTTACTCGATAAATAATATTTATTATATAAACGTGATGAAAAATGACAATGAGAATAACAATGTGATTTTTTTTTTTTTTTTTTTTATTGCAGTGAATGGCGAGACGAGCATGCCGTTCGCCTGATGGTAAGCGATACGACGGCTCATAAACAGTAGCAACATTCCACTGCGCTCGCCATCCTGAGACATAAGATGTTAAGTCTCAATATGTCCAGTAGTTGCTTTATTCATTTTATTTATTCATTATTCATTTGATTTATTCATTTTCGTTTTCGCTCTGGCTTGAGTCACTTTCCTCTCTTTCCGATTCATCGTCAGAGTCGCTGTCAGAGCTGTCTGTACAAAAATTTAAAAAAAGATTAGGATGCGTATTTTAACATAATATAATCAAAATTATAAAAAAATGTTACCTTTTTCAGGCTGAATAGTGATTTCATTAATCGATGATGGTAACTGACTTCCAGAAAACCAGGTGAATTCATACTTGTTGTCGATTTCTGCCCAACCATAATCTACAGGATCATGAGAAGTTGGAACCTTCAGGTGTGCATGTGACCAAATTTGAGCAATGTAACATGCTCTTAAAAATTGCTGATATAGCTCTGATCTGCATGGTGGTAAAGAAGAGCCATCAATACCTTTTTTTGGTAACTTGAAAGTTTCAGTATCCAAAAATTTATATGTTTTTTCAAACGACGCTACTCTTGCCTCATTGATCTTTTTTAGACGATTAAAACCATACATATGGCAAACAAACTCTTCTATCTTCTCAAAAATATTTTCTTTTATTTAAAAATTTTATTTCGTTAGAATTCTTTGTGTATATTTAAACTTCGATAGTATTTTTATCTCTTTTAATTGGCACTAATTAATTTAATATTATATCTATTTTGTAGAAAATTTTTGAGCTTTAATTAAAAAAAAAATCTCTTACTTTATTAGGGATCAAGATATTTGAAAATGAAATATGTTGGGTACTTTTCACCCTCAATGCCTAAAGAGGTATACGGTTTAGATGTGTGCTTGTCAGGGGTTAAAGATACGTCATTTCCTCCCATGTAATAACTTTCAAAGTATCAGCTGACGGTTTTTCCACCAAGATACAGCCAGCTGACCTATGTATTTATCCACAGTTACATATAAGCTATCATCAGGTAAATTTTTGTTTGAGAGGAAATCACTGAAAATAAAATATTTTTTTTCATGTTCGAGACACCAGCTGACGTACAATACACCACGTTGTAACCAGCTGATTATTTTTTTTCGTTGAGATATTAGATGAGCTACAATTTGACAAAATTTCAGCTGAGAGGAAATCAGTGAATGTATTAATTTTTTTTTCATGCGTGGGAGGCTACACCCGCTCATCCCCCCAACCGGGCACCAGCTGACTTTCACGATGCTTTATAATGCTATACTCTGATGCGTCTCACGAATTATCTCTTGAGAGGAAATAATTAACCAAATTTGCACCTGGCTCACGGACTATAACTTTTTTGGGCCTGCTAACGCTATTTGGATAACACTCAATTTGCACTTGATAATAAATGCGATATCTACATAGGCACGCCAGTGCACAAAAAACGATATTTACACAAGAAAAAGACGTGTTATTCGTACTTTGTGCTCGTGACTTGAGAAATTACTCATATGACCTAGTGTGTGAGAGTCAAGGTAACGTCATTCTAAACAGACATATTTACCGCGGACTTTGTACTCACAAGTCATCAGAATTATTTTCTAAATGCTAGTGAGTAGTGACGTCAATAAATCTATGATGTATAAAAATTCTCAACCAACCTAATAAGGTTGTTTGTACTAGCCTGGGAAAATGACTTTACTTAATTACAATGGTATTCATATACATCATACTATTCCAACTAGAGATAGATGGTTATTTCTCGCTATTCTACACAATCATACTAGTTTAATTAGGTACCTACTACTTCAAGAATGTACTGCATACAAACAAGCCGACTCATTGTATATAAGCAGGGCTATTTAATAGACGAAGCAGTGACTAATATAGGCAACCTGTGTACAATGGGGTCATAGGGATTTCCAGATGGTTTAATTAATTATAAGGGTACTTCATTCGGAATATAATGGGGCCATTATTGGTGTCAAATAAGGCTATGTTATCGCTTCTCACATATAAAATTTAAAATATCATAGAGTGTATGTCATATTCATTGGATCTCCATAGCAATATTATGATACAAAGGATACAGGAAAATAATTTATTTATATCTCTCCATCATCTAAACTAATATTGACATAAGGACAGGGACATATGGACAGGGCGGAAAACGCGTAAAGTGTCCCGACGTAAGTGGTGCGCGCGCTCCAATACATCTTTAGTAGAGCGTTGCTGAAATTAGTCTTCATTCGCAACGATCTTAAAAATGCTTGCTTGTATTATGATAAAAAGTTGAATCTAAATAAAAATATATTTTAAACTTAGTTTGATACTTATTTTAGCGCGATTTTAACGGTCATCTTTTTGCAAATTTACTGAAGGGCCTATTCTTAGTGTTCAAATCAATGTAGACCAATTGAATATTCGAAAGACTCGCCAAGCTTCAATATTTGGTATTATTAAAATGCATATCACTATCATTGTTGGCTTACAGGAGATCCAAAAACGGGTATGAGGTGTGTGATGTATCTAATTGTACCTTTATACGTTAACTAGCGGCCCGGCCCAGCTTCGCCCGGGTACAAATAGATTTCTGTACAATAATATGTACGTATTATACATATAAACCTTCCTCTTGAATCACTCTATCTATTAAAAAAACGCATCAAAATCCATTGCGTAGTTTTAAAGATTTAACATACTAAGGTACATAGGGACAGAGAAAGCGACTTTGTTTTATACTATGTAGTGATCCTACAAGTATCACGCAAGCCGCAAGATACAAAGGTCAGTACTTAAAAAGGCGATAAGAGTAAATAAATAATTTATAAACCAGTTACAATATTTTGGATATCAAAATAATACGATTTAAATCTATGTCAAGACGACAAAACCAAGGTTATGTAGAAATGTAAAAACCGATAATTAGATAATGTTACATAAATATGTCGTATGAATAAATAAATAATAATAAATGAATACACCCAACAGACACATACATAGTCATGACCCCAAACTAGCATCGAATCATGAGCTGTGTCGTGGGTATCAGGAACTACGAGACTTTTCGATCTCACTAATACAATGAAACAAATACCTGTGGTTCACACAAATATTTGTCTTGGTGCTGGGATCGAAACTGCGGCCTCTCGTTCTACAGCCGACATCTAACCAACTGCGACATAGAGGCTGTCAACGTGAAGGTTTTATACACATCCTAATAAAAATGATTTTATGATCTTGTTCAATACCAATCAGTAAATATATAATCTAGATTAGTTGAAAGTCTAGAATTGTAGATAGTTCTGTATGTATATATATGTATATGATGATGTAATAATGTTACTCCCACCTTGATGCAGATGAGCCCTATGACTCATTGTGATATACTACATAACATGCTCATGTGAACAGATGAAAACAAACATACTATATCTCATTGTTAACATACATATAGCTATTCTATGAAGTAGAAAATAATTATATCCATGGTAGATAGCAAAAATAATATATTTGTATAATTATTAAGTAATTGTTTTGATATAGATCCATGAAAGATTTATACTCAAGTTTCTTGCTATAATGTAAAGGGATAATATTTTTCGATCAAAATATCTAAAAAAGTGTATAAAAAAAACTTACCATTAAAGGTGTTGCTCCAGTGAGTGGGTCTATTTCATCAATATGTGATTTAACCAAAGGGTTGGTAAAATGTTCATAAAGACCAAAATGTGCAATCAAATGGGCTATTGTCCATGACTGATGTTCTGATAGAGTATCACACAGTTTTTGTAGTATGGCTACAGTGCACTGCAAAAAAAGTATATATTCAGCTTTACATACTATAGACATATTTTAATTATAGAGTTTTAAGTTGTGAAGAAATAATCATGTTCATAAACAAATTAAAATTCTATCAATTCAAGCATGAATATTTTTTGTAATTAAGTATGTTGTGTGAGTTATGTTGTTGGAACTAATAAGTCTGTTTTCTTTCTTTCTGATATTACCTAAGAACTTAACTGATTTATATGATTCTATTAGGTTGTATAAATATCTTATCTGGTTGGTTAGAGCAAGCTGAACTGGGCTGTCAGATAATTTCCATGGAAATACAATGACCAGGCAAAATGTAATTTTGCATATTGGGATAGTCCGGATTTGATTAAATTGCCTTATATTATTCCTTCCAGTAAATTAAATGTAATTTGTTTAGGTTTTGTAATCTGTTGGGTAACCATGAAACAGTTTCACACTTTACATGGGTGATAAATATATTGAAACAATTATTTGTGTTTGATTACATAATATTCATACTCACTTCTTTAGTTATTTTAATGTACACTGGTATTCTTTCTTTATACACAATAAATTTTGCTTCTGCTGTATCCATATCTTCTGAGCGAAATAGACTACAATAAAATATGTTAAAGATATGTCAATAAAGGACTTTAAAGTACTTACTGATGCTAGGATTATTTATGATTTAATAATCAATATTAATTCCATATTAATGAAATTTCAGCAAAACATGCATTAATTTTGCTTTTTTTTAATAAATAATAGATCAAAGGTTTTTATTGATAATATTTTAGACAAATATAGTTTAATTTTTCATGCCTGATGGTGTATTTGATGTCATACATTATGGCAAGCTCAATTAACCATTAAAGTTGTAAATCAGTTTTACATATTTTTTTCTTTATCGATCATTTAACTGAGTCATTCAGTATTACAATAGGTGTTAGAATAGGCATGATTGATGTACAAATAAGAACAACTAATAAAATTGGCTTGAACCCAAAATGGATGGTAATGGATAAGGAGTTCATGGGTGATGAAACCACCAGTAATAAACACAAAAATTGACTCATAATTTTCAACTTTTGGCAATTTTGTTTCTTACAAAAATGAATGTTTTAGAAATTGCTAAATTTAAACATTTTTTTTAATTATTTATCTATATGTGATAATTATAGCATTGTACCAGATAATTTATCTTATTAAGTTATTTACAATTAAGATAATATATCGCCTTGTACCCAACTGACCTGTACATCTGATGTAAACTCTCTGTGAAAGGTTTGTGGAGAACTATTTCGTAATATTTATCTTTAGGATTTTTTCCATCATTCGGTATTTTTGGTCCATACAGCAATATAGAATCTTCCCTATAATGTATAGATCTTGATATATAATTGTCGGACCGCACTTCTAGGACTTTGGTTGGCGGTTCTTCCGATCCAAGAAGACCACGAAAGACTAAAATAAATAAATAATTTGATACAATTACTTTTATTGGTAAAATAAATACAAACAAGTAATACAATTTCTGTAAACAATACTTACACGAATTCAACATAGTATTTGTTTTAAATAGACGCACCAATAAAAAACAGACGATTTATTAGAATAATAGAAATACAATTACTTCCTATTCTTATTCTTGTAAATCCTAATGTCACTTGCAGCTGCACTCATTCAAGTACAAGTTTCAATATTGACATCGATGACATTGATTGAACATGAGAACATGACATTCCACTATGGGCGCGTTCCATTAGGCGCTCACGGCGCCCAAAACACTCATTTCGCCGTTCCATTTGACGATCACAATCGTCGTGGTCGCGTGAACACGTTATTGATGACGTCATGACAAACGCTAAAGATGAGACGTATTTACGATACCAGGTATTCACTTCGAAGTACGGCGCCCTGGTACGAGCAGAAAATACTTACAAGTATGTCATACGTCGATGCGCACAGAGCTCTAAAAACTATACATGGAAATACTTGCATAGGAAAACGATTCATAACTTAATACAAATAAGAACCACAATCGTATCTGTCAATAACAAATACTTTGAACTTCAAAGTATTTTTTATTCATACTATTTTGCTCTTTATCTACCATCAGATACTGGTTGAATTCCTATGCAAGTATTTTCAAATTTGGGCGCCGCTATACGTCGGTGCGCGAGGAACTTGGAACACTATACATAAAAATACTTCCATAGAAAAACTATCCTTAACTTAGTATAACTAAGAATCACAATTGTATTTGTGAATAGAAAATACTTTGAAATTCAAATTATTTTTTTAATTATGCGTTGTTGTTCTTTTAGATTGAATTCCTATGCAAGTATTTTATAGACGCCGCGCCGCGGCTGGGACACGAAGGGTTGCCGACTCATACTAACAAAATAAAAAATGTCACATTCCAAACAAACGCTCACTCGACGCCCACGACGACCTCAGAACAATGTAGTTCTGGTTCTGAGACGACGACCCATGTCAAAAGATGGGTCGTGGTGCGAGTTGAGAATATAGGCGGCATTTTGAAATGTCAAAACTACAAAAATGTCACCGGAGAAAATTATTTGAAACGCATAATGCAACCTAACCTTATTATAGCTATTTTAAAATATTTATTACCTAAACGCTCAAAACACCCCATAACCCGTTCCACTTGAGTTTGCGATCGTAACGCTCACGGGCAAGTGGAACAGTAAATATCGCGGTCGTTGCAATCGTCAAGTGGAACGCACTGTATGAATAAAAAAAAAACATTGTCTTCGAGCTCGTTCGTGCACAAATAAAACATTTTTAAAAACGCTTGAATATCGTATCTCCTACCTATCTGCTTATTTAATACGTATTAAGGATATTATAATTAATTAGTTCTAAAGATAAATTCTATTGATATGTTCTAAAAATGTATATTTTTCTCGCCTTCTAGATAAAGGCAAACTATGTAGTTTTGATTTTAATTTAATTTTTGAAATATTTTTTTTTGTACAATTTATTTTTATTTATTTACACATACAGAAAAATACAAATAAAACGAAAACTATATTTTTATTTTAGTAGTATTTAACTACTGTCTTTACGGCTGTTTCTGCGATGTTCGACTAATATAGTGTTTTACTTAAATTATCTTTGCCTTCCACCAATAATCCATACAGTATTTAGAAATATATTAACTGTAAGTATTATATATTTTTGCTAGTTACAGAAACAATCTCGTAGTGTTAAAATAAAACACAAATAATTGTTACTTAAGATATATTACCGCATATTATGGAATGCACACAAAACGATTACAATAAAGAACAATGTCTTAAAATCTTTGATTTAAAACAATAAACAATAGTCTCGTAAACCCCATACAAAAGACTAGGAATGTGCAATATAAAAATAGTAATTTTGGTACATTTGTTACAAATCGTCATTTTACAAGGTTGGACTTTGATTTACAATAAAATAAAGTATTGTACTACACAGAAAGGTCAACCAAGCTGTAAATAGCTATTGTTATTATTGAAATTCAGTACAAAATATATAGGTACATATAATATGAACTGGGCCAAAATTATTATTTAAATTAACATTTTTCACACATAAAATATTAACGAATGAAATAACTATTATTTCAATTAAATAAATATACTTTAGCATCGTCTTTGGCATCAGTAATTTAAAATAAGTTGTCCCATGCATTTAAAAAATGTATGCCAATGGATTGTCATTTTTGTAGACATATAATTTTATAATATAATTTTAAAGCATACATTATATATTAAGTACATTAGAAATAATTCTAAGCTAAATTATAATACTACAGTAACTAAATATTTCCAATACACTGAAGGCCTTACTAAATAGACAGTTTAAAAACCATTTTAGCTATCAAATATTTTGTCTTCTTCGCTCAAACAGTATTCAAAAGTCATTCGAAAGCATTGCCATACTTATTATATGGACTGAGTAAGAAGTGCGTAGAGTTCCGACGGAACTGGTGCGGGCAGCGCTCCAATGCATTTCCAGTGGAGTGTTACGATTTTGAAAATGATTGTACTATGATACAAAGTTTTGCAAAAATTGATTATAATTTTTATCACCATTAAGACACAATCTATGACAATAAGATATTTAATTAATATAAAAAAATATCAACATAATTATGAAAAAATCTAATAGATGGCGAGATTTTCATGGCCATTAAATTGATACTCCAAATGTACTGACGGGCCTGTCCTTAGTTTTTAAATTAATGTTTGATAGGGACAAAACATTCGATAGCTGAAATACATATTAAAAGTCTTTATGAATATGGCCGTAAGTGTCCATTCAGATCAGTTTGACTAGCATTTCTAATTAATTTAGGGAATCAGCATTCCTTGTGTTGTAAAAAATAAAATACAACAAAGACCTGTGACTCAAGTTTTTCGGCCATTCTCAAACCAGTATCTACTATACTATAGAACTACTATAGTCGCAATAAAGGAACTTATACTCTAACTTGAATGCTCACGGGCACTTCAAAAGCGTTCCGAAGAGCACAGCTTCAAGAAGGTAGCCGTGTCCCTTTTTACTAGTGTATCCATACAAATGTATACAATGGGACATTTTTAATATGAGGTATAAAAAAGTCATTTTGTATCCATAAAAAATGTAGATATCTAATTTTTTTATAATGCGATAGCTGAATGGGAAGACTTTTGGATTGCAAAGTAGCAGATCTCGGACTCGACTATAAGGCACGCACGTATAAATCGCTTTAGGTTACATAAGTTTTATATCCTTTTATTTTAGATTTTTTGCACACGAGGCTAAATCCCGCATCTACTGCCTTTGTGTGTGCGTATTAACAATCATAAATATCGCTTATTCATGGTGAATAAAACGCACATGTACAAGAGAAATTCTTCATAATAGGACTGTCTCCTAATATGTTTAAGAAGTACCATCTGTTGCTTTTTATTAGTCAGAAAAGGGCAGATGCCCTGCATAACCCTGTCATACTGGGAACGTTTTCTCTTCTTGAAATATGTAAACAAATTTCAACGTAATTACTTTTGCAATAAAGTATATTTTACAATGTGTAATATTGTGTCGTGAGCATTCCAGTTACAGTATAAGTTCCTTGGTCGCAATAAACTTTTACATGTAGGCTAATATAAGCTCGTTCACTAGGTTTTTTTAAAACAAACTAAATTGTGGACTACTAAAACATAAAATACTGTTATGGAATTTCACTGGACTGAAATTTCAATATAGGTAAATTATGCGTTCAGTTGAAAAACGACAAAGATTAATATAAATAATTACAATGAAAACAATCACCTTTGTAAAAAAATAATGTTGGCTGCATATTTCCTGCCAATTATTCAACAACTTATTTAGTAGTCTATAAGTGCCCTTTTCGTATTTGTATTTACTGAATACTACAATAACATACATTGGATAGATAGAATCATCATATGTAAGCCTCTTAAGATAATTTCGATTAACTTATTATGACTTTTTAACTAGACGACATTGTTACAAAATACCTATGATTTATTATTATTAGAGCGGACATCGCGAACAAAATCTTTAAATCAGTGAATCTATAGCGAAAATCATGTTACTGTGTTAGCGTGATAGAAACGGAAACAAAGTTGGTACATTTTTAATCATTCCTGTTACAAATATTTTTGTTTGCAGTGTCCCCTCTAGTATAATATCTCAATGCAAAATACCCATGAAACATACAGTTATAAATGTAAGCTGAGCGCAGTCTTACTATTTAACTTAATACCTTACAAATATTAATACAATTTTGTTCATGAGCTTTATAAGAGATCTAATGTTTTAATGAATAAGGATGGAAATATATAACTTAAGGAAATTTATTCAAAGGATTAAAATTTTACTATCATGACATGTAATTGTATCTGAAAAAATAATAATAATTATGAACCTATTGCAAGCTTTGTTAACATATTTTTTTATGAAATTTATAGCTATTTTCCTAACTTAAAATGACCATCCTTTGTTTTGCGATTAATTCGGAAATTACACATTGATTGCGCTCTTAACTTACAAATATGCAGACATACAATATATTATAAATTAATTTTATAAAGCAGTCATTCGTTTCAAGAATTCTCATTAGACCAGTATACTAATTTAAGGTTTCATAAACGAACTAAGTTTTGTTTAGCTACAGAAGTACAATGAATATAGGTCTCAACCAAGGATCTCCACAGCAACTTGTTTGATGAGGCCAGTATTTACCATGTTCCTCCAATTTTTTGTAGTTAATGTTTCCAAATTGTGGATGAATATCTATAGCTGTGGTTGCAGTACAATATTAAATGACATGTAACTATGGAAGGAATACTGTAGAATAAATTTTGCCTAACAAAACCATCTGGAAAAGCTTCCTAAAGGAAGTCTAGTACAAACCTAATAAGACGTAAGAAGTATTGTATCCACACAATCACCTTTACTTATAATTTACAAACAATTGATTCAATAATTAAGTCTTGGTACCACATTTATTCAGAAATAGTGCACTGGAAATGAGTGAAAAATGGAAGATGAAATAAGACCATTGTGTGGACTCAATAAATTCACACAAAAAATATTTTACCTTTGGTTACATTCAGGTGTATAGGAAAGTTAAGCAGCATGACTTTGGTTGGTATTAGATCCAGGTAGATTATCAGGATTGGCCAAAGGGTCAAGTTCAGCAAACAGTTTGAACCAAGCTGCCTTGTCGTCTTTCTTAGGAGCCTGTGGTCTTGGCTTAGGGACTGGCTCTGGAGATTTCAATGGTTGGTTGTTATTGGTATTGATTGGTGCCAATGGATCTTGGTGAAGCTGAGATGAATTCAGATTCTGAAATTACAAATAATTAATTCCAATTAGTTTACTTCGTCCGTTCGTTTTGTTTAATTAGTTTTCTTGCTTGTAGTTTACTTGTTTGGCTAGAAAATTGGATTAATGGATTCTTCATAGATATAACTATTCAAAAAAATATTGTTGGAATAGGAAAAATATTTAAATC
Source organism: Hyles euphorbiae (assembly GCA_023078785.2). Classification (NCBI taxonomy): domain Eukaryota; kingdom Metazoa; phylum Arthropoda; class Insecta; order Lepidoptera; family Sphingidae; genus Hyles; species Hyles euphorbiae. The sequence continues at coordinate 4,371,437 of CM041039.1, read as the reverse complement.
ATAATACATCCAATGAGGAAGTTAGTAATAGATATTCATAATTGCATTGAATGAATACAGACCATTGTCTTTTGCTAGTTTATATTCTGTTTGCTGTGCACATACCATTTAATTGTTGTGTCAGTGTAAATAATAACAAAGAATTTAAAATTTGTATAACTTACTAATAACAGTTGAGAGGGCATGAATGATCCAAAATTAGCTGGAATATCACCACAATCCAAACGGATTCCAGCCAAATCAGACAAACTTTCTGATCCTTCTCCAACTAGATTTGGTTCGGTAGAGCTTGTATCAATTAGATTGATTGATGTTGTAGCTTCATCTTTGTTCTCAGCTGTTAGATTCACATTTTCAGTTTTTGGTTGTTCTGGTTGTTCATTCTGCTTAGCCTTGTTTGTGTTCTCATCTTTATATTCATCCTGGTAAGTAAAAATGAGATCTTCAGATATTCTGACATAAAATTAAATATCAACTCTAACACTTTTCATGTTATTAATAATGATTTTTTTTAAATATAATTATCTTAAAATAATAAACAGTTTTATAAACAATGCTACAAACTCTAATTTGCTTCAAGTTTCAGCTTATAAATTCTAATAATATTACATTTACCTGGAAAAATAGCATCTGATCTTTGTCTTGAGCTGTAACTCCTTTAGACTCTGCATCTCCCAAGCTCTGTGACAGCTCTTTAAGTATACAGAACTCATACTGTGGGGCAGCATTCATTGTATCAGCAGTAGCATTTAGAGTCTGGGCCACTTTGGTAGCAAAAGTTAGGAAGGACCCTTGATAATTAGTCAAAGCATGTGAGAACATGTTACATCTAGCTGCAGCTAATAGATCAATCTGAAAAAAAAACAGATGACATTAAAAATAAAAATAACATTGTTTTATTGCTTTGTTTTAATGCATCCATGAGCAATATGAGTATTAAAATTAATTACAGTTCTCTTGTGGAACACAAAGGTGTTAATGAAAAGGAGAATGCCCATTATACTATAAAACTTAGTGTCGGAGCAATGATTTGTGTCCCTCAATGCAACTTACTTTTTGCATAGGGAAAAATAAATATTTTGAATAAATTTAAAAATAATTGCAATCCAGGCTCAGAGTTATTGCAGAAATTACATTGAAGTCAAATAATAACATGTCTGCTGCTATCTGAACAAAATGTAAGATGAGAGGATAATTTCTTTTTTATAAAAATGTGTCGCCTGGGATAACAGGACAATGTTTAAGGACAAATCTTAAAAAAAAATATAATTAATTTTAAGCAATATCAGTATTGGGATCAACAATATTTTTTACTTATACCATGAATTGACATTCTCATTTACCCATTATTGATGTCATACTGGCCAAAATTTTAATAAACTAACTAAACAAATTATGTTCTGCTATAGTCAAATATACACAACAATAATTATTGCTTTAACACACACTTTTTCACAGAACTGTGTAAAAGCTAAAAGAAATTTCTATCATTATAATTGAAAGAATTGGTCTCAAGGAAATATTTGTATTTTTGATCTTTTATCCCATTGGATTTTTCATTAATAATGCCATAAAATAAAAGATAAAATATACAAATATTTTCATAACAATAATTTCACCACTTAAGTAGAATATTTGAAAGATGATACTATAAAAAATAATTATTATGATGTAAATACATAAATTCATTGTATTATTTACTTAATTTGCATACCTTTTGTAGGACATCAAGTGTCAGTTTATCGAATATTTTTTTACTCTCGCGCACTTGTCGCTGTGCCTTTCGGAAGTTGTCAAGGCCGCGTCCCGTATCAGGATCGAGTTGTGCGCTCGTTGATTTCATCCAGCTCAGCGCCGCGCGATACTCGAGCCTGGCTTTTTCCATTGCCGAAACTGTAGCACGCATGTCGCTCACAGCCCGGCCTCTGAACGTCTCCACTTCATGATAAAGCCTCAACAACGGTCCGCGCACCGACAAGCGCTGCTGACCGGAATAAGATATAGCTTTACCCGCTGATATCATGTGTTTCCCCGAGGCATCAGTGTTCTTCCCCGCATCGCGCAAAAATTTCCCTAAAGAATTCTCCTCTTGGGCTAAAATACATAGTCTCTCTTGATACTGATCCAAAACACGCTGTAATTGCAAACAGCTGTCCGATATTGATCGAAATAATTCCAATTTAGCGTCAAGTTCGGCATCGGAGGATACGATACATTCGTCTTCTTTGGTTCCTAGTTTTTTCAATACAGTCTTTTTGGTTACCCAGTATTGATGTTGCATCATTGTTGAAAATTATACTTCTTTGTACATTCTTTGTAACCAAAATCAATCAAATCTGGTACGCAAGTCGAGCTTGAACAGAAAATAAAAACCCAGTTTCAATGGAACTGTTTATCATTTGACAGTTGACACTGACAATTGATTTGTTGTTGTTTTTTCGATTTATTCTGACGGAAAGGCAAAGGTCTAACATACAGCTTACTCTGACCATAAAACATTATGATTGAATTAAAATATGCGTATGGCAACATTTTCTTTGTCAATTATTTATTAATTAACAAAGAAAATGTTAATATCTCGCCAACTATAGTAATTGTATTTACAATCACAGAAATATTTTCTAACATATCCATAATTATAAATAGCATCTATCAAAACACTGATTTTTTATCTGGCCCGTTGTCTATGATGCCATATTTACAACCGGAATGTGGAATGGCCGCCGTTTTTTGCGTTCGCGAATGTATCGTATTATCAAATCAATTTGATATTAATATGCACAATTTTGCTAGATGAGACTGACTGTTTAGCACAAACGTGTGAATTGACTTACAATGTACTGTGCTAGTGATAAAACTATCCCCGGAGTGTCAACATCCCAGTCTTCGAAGAACGTCAAAGATGGTAAGTTTTGTCGTTGATACTTTATATTTTCATTATGTATTTTTTGGTTATGTTCGGTAAATTGCCGTTCTCTGAAGATTATATTTATATTTCCGGGTCGCCAAGCGTAGAACGTTTAAACATTTTGTGGAATTTGTACTTTGTTGTAAAAGTTTACAAATAGTTTTGAACTTTGTCAAATTGTTTTTATTAATACGTTATTATTTATTTATTATTTGTGGTTGTATTATTAATCTGGGCCACGATTCCAGTTGTACATTAGTGAGTTGATTGTTTTGTGGCAATCTAGTAATTATATACCATTAGCTGAAGTTTCAGTATATTATACACGCGAATATTCGATACACATTTTGGATATTCAGGTCACAGCAAATTTTTAACGACGATTTCTATATTCATGTTAGACGAAAAAACTCTAACAACTCTTGTAATTTCACGCGTTTTAAAACCATTGATTATATGTTTTATTTTTAAATATTGTTACTAGATTATCCATTGACTTAAAACAAATGGATAACGTAAATAAAATTAATTTGGTACAATTATGTACGAGGCGACATACTAGCAAAAGTTCTACTATTCAAACATTGCAGAAACATGCAAGTATAGTACTGAAAGTCTAGGGAAAAATTATGTAATGTAAAATGTCACTGATAAAAGTCCACCAATTACTAATCATATTAAATTTTACTAATGTGGTCAAAGCACAGACTGACATACTTGAAAAATATTGAAATTGTTGTACTTACATTCGGAAAACATGGATGTAAACATTTAGCCCTATTTTTTATGTGCATAAATAATAACCATATTTATGTAAGGTTGATAACTTATTAAACATGCCACATATGTAGTAGATAATTATGGGTAAAAAAGTACTCATGGCAATACTTATTTCATTAATATTTTCACATATAATTGTCGTATAAACAAAAAAATAACACATTAATGGCCAAATAGATAAGAATGCTTCATTATTTAATATCAACCTGAGGTTATTTTAATGAAGCAATACGTGTATTTTTGCATGAACACGAATTTTTATCACAAGAATTTTTAACGTATTATCTTAGAGGATTAATGGAATTAAATTTATAATTTTTACGATATAATTTCGACGTTAATATAAAGGATTAGCTGTACTCAAAGCATGTCAAGGTTATAGACGACCCACTTGTATATCGCGTGTTTGTACCCATTGTATCGATTTCAAACAGAAAGTTCGATATCGACAATCGTAAGGCGTGTTTATGTGAACTTTGAAGTTCGTCGCGGCCTCGTAAACTCACGAACATGCGAAAATTTGCGAAGAAAATGTTTAAAAGTTACAATAACAATGCATAAACACATACATTATACGTAACAATGGATAGACGCATTGTATTGAAAATTCTGTCACATTGTATTTGTAATTCTGGCGCCAGCCGCCAAGTCGAGTAACGCATAAGGTCTAAGCTATTTAAAAAACACATTATATTAAGACCAATGGCTTTAAAAGCAAACAGCTTGTAGGTACGTCATTCAACTTTCGGGATACTTTATCCGAAAATGAAGTGAATTTGAACCTTTTGTAACCAAATGTACTCTACGTTTGGTTCCGTAATTCCCGTACGAAGCACTGAAGCTAGACTAGTCTTTTGTGCACAATAGCAAGTGTTTGACCCGCAATAACGGTAATGAGAAAATCGAAAAATCGAAATCTTATGTGTTTGCTACGGTTATAACATCATATTTATGGACATTTCGATTCCAAAGAAGACAACAAGTGAAACTGCCGCGGTAACATAAATAAGACAAATGTTAGAAACGGTATTTGCATGAAGTTTTTGCATGACATTACACATGATGTTTTCATTCATCGTGAGAGCGCTTGAATATGTATGTTAATCTCACGTACTGACATCCACACAACCGAACGCGGCTCAAGTAGTATTTATGCTATGAGGTAATATAACATACGCGCCCGATTTCGGCGTTGCAATAGATGGTCTATTCCCGCTGGTATCGTAAGTGTGCTTTCAAGAGAGATAAAGTATACCCAAGAGTCACACACATAGTCCAGAAATGACACTATGACAAAATATATTGTTCAGAGCTACGAGACTAAGATAATGATGGCCATTTCTCGGTCGGAATAGTCACAATACTTGTAACCGAATATTTTTTTTGTTAATCTGTAGCATAAGTATTATTACCCATCGTCTTTATTAACCGTCTGATTACTACGTAAAGTCCGATTCATGTGGTGCCTTATTTATTGCTATGAATGAATGACGAGACGAGAATGCCATTCGCCTGATGGTAAGCGAGTCTACGGCTCATGGACTGTGGCAAAACCAAAAAACACCATAACAAAGCATTTCTTGGCTTTGCACTGAGGTCGCCATCATGAGACACAAGACACTCTGGCTACATATTCCTTCAAACCGGAACGCCTCTCAGTGGTCGTTTTGGGGTAAGGTTGGCTGCCTTGAGTCGTCTTCTTACTGTCCACCTACTGACAGATAAACCCCGCGTTTCTCTGAGTTGTTGTTGAACTTGGACGCCTGATAGAGCCCGATTTCTCAGTGAAGTGCTGACAATGAATCGGTCATCTCTCTCTGATGTGGACCGCTGTCTGCCAGAACCTCTTCTCCGACTAAAGCTTCTAGTGTCCTGGTATCTTCTGTATACTCTTGAAACGGCAGACTGACTTATGTGCAGCACTCGAGCAACTTCGCGTTGTGTCTTTCCTTCTTCCAATAATGCAACCACTTGGGCCGCAATTTCACTTGTTGTGTCCATTTCCAGGTAATATTGTTTACTCGTAATTAAGCAGATGTGTACCGGGTGACGTTTAAAGGGCACCTGATAGAGATTAGGCTAACAGATGGGCTTTTATGGGACTCATAAACTCACAATGAATGCAGGGCTGACGAGTGTAATATCTTCTCTTGACCTATCACAGCGGCCTATTGAGTAGCAGAAAAGATGAGACTGCAAATTTTGGTATGACCTTATAGGTAAGACTCAGAACTGTAAGGTGTTGAACCCAAAAAATTATTTTATGTTAATGTTTTCGTCCTAGAGACATTTTAGTGCAAAGATGCGCTCTGAGTCGATTTTTTTGCTCCCGTGTGTATTTAAAATATATGGCATTTGCTCTGTTAAAAACAAGCTAATATATATTTTATTAAAATGAATTATCCGACTACATTTTTTTTAAAATGGCGCAAAATAATTTAAATAATTCCTATACACGTTCATTTAACATCAATTTTTCTACTATTTATTACAACATTGAAATGTATAATTTCCTGATTGGCATAGATTGCATGCCAGGAATTAATATATCATTTCCTATAACTCAGTATAGTTATTTCAAACTAAGTCATTACTTGGCCACCGTATACCTTCTTTGTACTCAGTAATTGGACGCCATTTCCCCCACATACCTGCACAAAGTGCGCGACTCGCCGATACTTGCTGACCTTGCCTCGATGTCAGGACAAAGCGCTGAAGTTTTCGCATTGCTAAATTGCCGTACCAGGTATTAGATCTTTATGTCCGATAGACATTGTGCGACTCGCGTTATTAGAAGCCTAATATGCTTATGCTCTTCATTGTTTATTGTTACTCTCCACACGTATGTATATTATTATGTTTCCTTACGTCGTTTTCTAAACAATTCTACATCAAGCTCCATTAGGTTTAAATGCACGCTCTCTCTTTAAAACGCCTGATCTATAAAAGCCTTTTACCTCCATTCCGGGCCTTTAGTATTCTCTCAATATAAATGATTCGGAATGCAGAACCCGAGACGAATTAGGAATGGCTTAGAAAATAAGGTTATCTGTTATTATTGTTTAAGAATCTACAAATTGTAATACCATTGCGGTTTCTCTTTGTTATCCATACTGTTAAGAATTATGCATTTTTAATATTTATGAATTCTTTATTCAGATTGCATTTTGTGCTAACAGTGATTCATGTTTAGAAATTTCACAACACTTTTAGTGTGTGTCTAGTTTGTCTTTAAAATATGCGACATTAGCTAACACGAGTACGAGGCGTTTGTCCCAGTTCAAAATAACATTTCCCAGGTTGGTGGCCTGCAATGCTCGCTCTCTAAATGTCAGAGGTCGATCTGTGAGCTCGATAACAGATGGAAAGAGCTTTGCCTGGCCACAGATAGGTAGTTGACTCGCAAATTAATTTATCGCTTTGACGCAATTACTCCGCCGAGCAATAAATGTGCACGCAGTGTTCTCCACATTATGAGTAACGTGATAACAATAAATGAACTGTTTTATCTCTTTTCATAATTTAGTATTGGTGAATTTCCATTTATTGATACGGGTTAGTAAGCCTACGTCATTGAACCGCCAGAGTGTAGAGTAGTTCCGCCCACCTTTAATATCGTGAGGACACCTGGTCTCTGACGTGTGGAGGCCGATATATTATATGTATGCAGTTTTCCACGAATGCAATAACAATGGCGCCTAAAATGCAGATAATGTTGCGTGTGTGGTAATTAATTTAATCGCAACAGAAATATGATTTGAATTAACGTTGCGTACGAATTGTATTCCAAATGGAAATTGCCTTTTCGTGGCCGTATTCATTAATTAATAATATATTATCTGTAATTAAATTCGTAATGATGTTTACATCGATATGAATTTATGCAATATAGTTTCGAGCAGTGGCATGTAATGTTATTGATTTAAAGCATTGTACGTTTCCAGGCCGAGATATGGGCTGTTATAAATCTCTTTTAAATTGTTTACATGGTTTTTTTAGGTAATTTCACAAACTAGAAGTAGAACGGTTAGAGACTTAGTTTTACTAAAATGACGTTCTTTTATTGTTTCGCTATTTCCCTGACTGCAGAGACGCATACAATTCCAGATTAACCATAATGTGTATAAGCTGATGAAATAAAATAAACTTTTATTTAATTTTAATTAAGATTAGTTGTAGGTTCTATACAAAATCGATGATGTTTCTTACTCACGATGAGTTTACCTAAGATTTATCGATTTTTTAACATATATTACTTACATGGGACAAAAACTTTATTACCCCAATTAAAAAAAATACTGGTTTTTCATTCCGTCTTTTCTTTCAGGCACTAGTATAATCTGAATTATAGCAGGTAATCAAGCAATATTTTGAAAACACTAATTAGCCTGTCAACAATAAGAGCATATCTCATTAGATATTCACGCTTCGTCTACACCACTTTACACCACCTCATCGGTCAACATGCGAGACATTCAAATTCAATATTAATTTAAAATGTCTAGATACGATCTGAATAGGTTTCGAAACTCTAACTTGTAACTTGATAGCAATAAGTATTGTGAAGTTAGTTACAAAGCCAGAAGTTCGTCTAGTTCTTAACAGCAGTAGACTAAAGACGTAACCACTCGTCTGTCTAGACATCATCGTATAGAGCCACAAACTTATCTGGCCCGGTGGCCAAAAGTGGAAACAAAGACGTCATTTGGAAATGTCAATCTACCTGCCAGTCGCTGACATATCGGCCATTGGTTGTTTACTCAATGTATTTATTTTTCCTGCATTATTTAAAACTAGTGAAAAATGCTGAAAACTTTAAAAAGTGACGCTAGGAATGTTAGACTTCAGGTATTACATTTTACGAAGGAAGAAAACAACTTCAGACACCAATAATACCCTTCGAAAAATTGTATCAACGCGTAGCTGCCGCCAAAGATTTGTGTTGTCAGCTTTATAAAATAAATTCCACGAAAACAGAATTTTGTACGTACTAGTACAATAGATGTAAGTACATATCATAAACTAAAATTAATCGTTACATGCGTGGTGGCCTGTTGGTAAATGGATCAGACGCGGCTGCCAACATGTTAACGGTGGTCGCGGGTTCGAATCTCAGTGCACACCTCTGACTTTTCGGAGTCATGCGTGTATTGATAGTCAATAAATACGCACTAAAACGATGAAGGAAAACATCTTAAGGAAACCTGCATACCATAGCGATTTATAAGCATTTCTACGGTATGTAAGTCCACCAACCCGCATTAGGCCAGCGTTGTGGACTATATGGTCTGTAATATGGCCTAACCACACTCAATCGTACTCTCGATTGTAGAGGAGGATACAGATACACTTGTTTAAGGGTTTTGGGGAGCGATTTGTTGGAAATCTTGTGAAGGAAAAATAACATGCAGATGAAACTGGTCATTTTCTCGACACAATTGATCGGATTGAAAAATCTTACTTTACCCACTTTATTGCAATATCTATTTTTAATGGCAACACCAAACTCGATTACAGCAACTCTCTCACCGGGTCAGATAAGTTTGTGGGACTATAGACTAGTTTGAAATAGTAGAAAAATATATGTGTGTATATCATTGATTGTATTATATGTTATGTATAAAAAATAATTTTATCTGCCATTACGACCAAAGTTTTTTTAGGGAATATAGAGCTCTATATGATGAGTTTTGAGTATATTATGGTTAAGTTTCGGATCCAGTTGGTTATGTACGTAGTTTATTGGTATTATAATATTTGCCATTGGTTTTAAATACATTTGTGAAAGTCATTCCATCCATCCATCCATCAGCCTAAGGAAGTCCACTGCTGAACATAGGCCTCCCCCAATGATTTCCACAGAGACCTGTTGGAGGCAGCCTGCATCCAGCGACGTCCCGCGACCTTTACCAGGTCGTCGGACCATCGTGTGGGTGGACGTCCTACGCTGCGTTTTCCGCTACGCGGCCTCCATTCGAGCACTTTCCGACCCCATCGGTCATCAGATCTCCGCGCTATGTGCCCTGCCCATTGCCACTTCAACTTGCTAATCCGGTGGGCTATGTCGGTTATTTTAGTTTTCCTACGGATCTCCTTATTTCTGATTCGATCTCATAGGGAAACCCCGAGCATAGCCCTCTCCATAGCTCGTTGAGTGACTTTGAGCTTCCTAATAAGGCCCATAGTGAGAGGCCACGTCTCGATGCCGTAAGTCATCACTGGCAACACACAACTATCGAAGACTTTCGATTTAAGGCACTGAGGTATTTTGGACGAGAAGACGTCGCGTAGTTTCCCGAACGCTGCCCAACCGAGTTGGATTCGACGATTGACCTCTCTCTCGAAGTTGGACCTGCCTAACCGGACCACTTGTCTTAAATAGACATATTCGTCAACAACTTCAAGATTCGAGCCCCCAACACCGATGGGGGTGGGCACAACATGGACATTCGACATGATCTTCGTTTTGTCCATGTTCATTTTAAGACCCACCTGTTGGGAGACTCGATTGAGGTCTTCGAGCATAGTGCTAAGGTCTTCCAGCGATTCTGCCAAGACTACAATATCGTCGGCAAACCGAAGGTGAGTGATATACTCGCCGTTGATGTTGATGCCGAATCCTTTCCATTGCAAGAGCTTGAAGGCGTTTTCCAGCGCGGCAGTGAACAGTTTCGGAGATATGACATCTCCCTGTCTCACGCCTCTCTGTAGTGGAATAGCCTTCGTACTCTGATCTTGTACTCGGACCGACATGGTGGCGTTGTTGTATATACACTTCAACACTTCGATGTACAGATAGTCGATATGGCACCGCTGGAGAGACTGTAGCACAGCTCAAGTCTCGATCGAATCAAAGGCTTTCTCATAGTCCACAAACGCTAAACAAAGCGGCAAGTTATATTCCTCGGTTTTTTGTACAACTTGCCGAAGCGTATGGATGTGGTCTATGGTACTAAAGCCTTTTCGGAAACCGGCTTGTTCGGGAGGCTGGAAGTCATCAAACCTGCGTTCGAGACGATTTGTGATGACCCTCGAAAACAACTTATAGACATGGCTCAGGAGCGAGATGGGCCTGTAATTCTTCAGCAAAGTGTTATCACCTTTTTTGAAGAACAGTACCACCACGCTCCCGCTCCATGCCTCTGGCGTTGAGCCCTCGAGGAGAACGGAATTGAAGAGCCTCTGAAGGACTTTCAGTATCGGCGTTCCGCCCGCTTTCAGAAGCTCTGAAGTTATTCCGTCCTCGCCCGGCGCCTTGTTGTTTTTAAGTTGCTTCAGGGCCATCTCAATCTCACACAGGCTGATGTCCGGGATATCATCGCTAAAGTGTCGGATCAACTCGGCTCTCGGGTCTTCGGCCGAGCTAACAGCAGGTTTGGCAACCGAGGTGTAAAGCTGTCCATAGAACCTCTCGATCTCCCTTAATACCTCTGCCTTCGTCGATACTACGCGGCCGTCTTCCGTCTTCAGCCTAGACAACTGGCTTTGCCCAATAGACAAGTCTCTTGCAAACACTTTGGAGCCTCCGTTCCGCTCAATTGTCTCCTTAATGCTCACAGTATTGTGAGCACGGACATCGTGTCGCAAGGACTTCCAGATCTGTCTATTGAGCCGCCGATATGCTTCGACGTCAACGACGTCTTCGAGGAGTTGGTTTAATTTTTACATTTCTGACTTCTCGACGCGACGCGACGACGTTTCAATTACTTTACAGCTTTTGTGGTCACGGGGCAGACTGCAGTCCGTAAAGTAATCGAAACGTCAGGAAGTCAACATTGTAAAAATTAAACCAAATCCGCGATAAAATCCGTAAATAATAGTTTTATTTCAATGTGTAACATTCGCGTAAATCTAAGAAACCATTCATTTAAATAGTTTTAAAACTGTCTGTGACTCTTTCCATAAATCCTTAACTCATAAAAATACATTAAAACGGAAATAGTTGAAGCTATACATCGGCAGTAATCAAGGTACTATCTATCTAATTATAAAAGTTCCATTTGACATATCTTAAAATTGTGAAATAGGGATGATGTCAAATAAATCGGTTAGTACAATATCCGATTATTAACGAGATATCGATACTATTTGTTTGTATTTCTTAATCGATTACAGTTTATAGTTTTAGTTTACATTATTTCGTTTTTTACACGCTTTATATTAGCTTCACTTGTATGTTTGTATGTTTGTATGTTTGTATGTTTGTATGTTTGTATGTTTGTATATTTGTATGTTTGTTTGTAACCGACTTCTTTGGGCGCGATTTTGACCCACTTTAAACGGCCAGATTTCGTTCAAATTTTGCACACCTGTCAAAGACCGATGACAATACAATAATTCGATTAAAATATATAATTATCCTGATTAGATTCGCCAGGATTAATTATTCTTATAATTGATGACCATTGCTATATTCATCGCTAGATGGCGTTAACATTGTATTCTTCAAGTGTCAAATGTTACTACTGACCAACAGATGGCGTTATTGATTGGAAATACAGCCGTAGATGGATGTTTTTAGTCAAAACAATTATATAATAGTTAAAAAAAACTAAAATACACGCTTTAATAAGATATACAACTAAAAAAGTAAAAATAATTGATACTGAATTTAAGATAAGAAAATGGAGTAAAATACATATATTTTATTGTTACAAAGCGTGGGGTGCAGGAGGATAAGTAATTGTTGTAAACACCCCACGCTTTGTAACAATAAAATGTATGTATTTTACTCCATTTTCTTATCTTAAATTCAGTATCAATTATTTTTACTTTTTTAGTTGTATATCTTATTAAAGCGTGTATTTTAGTTTTTTTTAACTATTATATTTTTATGTACATCTTTATCCTAATGAGACATCCACAATTGCATAAGTCACTTTAGATTAGGGACAAAAGCAATGATTTATTTATTACTAGCGGCCCGGCCCACTGAGTCGAAATGGCAATTTTTTGTGACACGATTTTTTTCGGAATTATCAATACGCACATGACTTCGAAAAGTCAGAGGTCTGCCCTGAGATTCGAACCCGCGACCACCGTGAACATGTGGGCAGCCGCGTCTCAGCAGTCCGTTTACCAACAGGCCACCACATACACAAAATTATTGTTAAATTATTAAATTGTTAAATTATTGCCTTTTATTAAAATTATTATTACATTATTTACTGATGGTTGTTCGGTGATAGTATGCTTGTTATTAGCTGATAATTCAGTACTTTTTAAAATTAGAAAACAACTGGATTAAAATTGCTCGATTATTTCTATATTTTTACCCATTATGCGTATACAAATCCGTTTGCATAGTCTCAACTCTACACATGGAAGACCTAACGACGTGACTTTGTAATGACGTCTAGTAAAAAAGTATGTTGTTTAAAATGGTTGTTTTGCTTTATTTAAAGGATTTATATTATATTTAGTTATTATGGATTGTAAATCCTGTAATAAAATAAGAATAGCTTCATAATTCTATGGTTTTACGGAAAGTTTTATTGAAATTGTGTGAGTTACGTCTTCACAAAGTTATTTATGATAAAAGTATGAAATGTCAAATGAGATTTCTTGAATTAGAAATACAATAGTTACTTTACCTTTTTGTCATTAAATCATTATTTACTATAGATTTAACGAGGAGAATCTTTATTAAGGAACAGTTTAATTAACATTAAACGTCTCTGTACGACTGTTTGTGTACGTAATGGATCAAACTGTTAATTATATCTTATTACAAACATCACAATGTGTGCATTCGTTAATGTGCAACATATTGTAGAGTTCTGATTGTCGAAAATAATTGTTAATCAATTAATTATTAGGTCGTATGGGATTATGTAAGCGTAAGTTATTAACGAAAGAAAGAAATAATACTGATTTATTTGTCACAGACACACTGAGAAAAATAACACAGAAATGCAATTAAATTATAATTAACTATCTACTATAAAATAATAACTAACTAATAACATTGATAATACAGCAACAAGAAAAATGTGACTAAAATTAAAATAAAACGAAGCAAAAAAATAAATAAATATATTATACATACTTATATAATGTTAACAGTATGTAAAGTTGATCCGATACTTGTTAAACGATTCTGTTTAACTTTGTGTTCTTAATTATTAAACTGAGTTTATTTTCTCTTTATTGGTCTGGTAGCATATAGAACTTATAAATCGAGTACTTGCAGGTTTGATGTAGAGTTCGGGTCAATTATATTTGTGTGAGTTTTTCTTCTATAACAATAGTCCTTAATTTATTAGACCTGAGAGGACCATTTGAAAGAAAATTGTTTAGCCATTGATCACCCGGTTGATTGACTGGTTTCGTTGTTTGTTAATACAGTAGCGCAATGTAAATAACTAAAGGATTTTCTATCTATCTATGTATAAATAAAACATGTGAAAATCATTCTAAGGATAGTCATAGGATGGCTCTGCGGATCACTAATGCTTCCAAGGACCACTAGTTAAGAACCACTGTCCTATAGTATACTGTATCTGTGTAGTGCATAATTTGGGTAAAAGATATTATAGAGATATAAAAGAAAGCAGACGAAAACAGAACTTCCTTTGCTTAAAGTTTGTAAAAATAATACAATTTGAAGTTATACAAATTTAGTTCAAATATAACAAGAGGTCAATTTGCTTTGAAGCTTAGATAATATTTGTGTATAAAGTGAGTGAGCGAAGTCGCCGTTTTAATTAACTGGTCATCAAACAAGTGCTCGAGAGTTATTGCGGGGGTAATTTGGTTTTACAACTAGTCCACTTCGGTAATTATTCAATATTTACTGGTGTTGGATCTTACGATTGCTCTATAAAGTCTCTTCGCAAGTCTGGGGAAACGGTTTTAGTGGTTTGTTTTATTTGCTATTTCGTCGAAATTTCTGGACGTATTCTATCGGTTTGGTGTAGTTTTTGCATTTTGCTTAGTTCATTTTCATAAATTACATAATTATATTCGTCTCTTTTAGTTTGGCTTTGATTGTTTTTTTAGGTAGAATCTATGTGGCATTCTTATGCTGATGAGAGAGAGAGAGAGAGAGACGTTGAAAGATTTTTGCAGTTACAATATTTCTTTTTATGTAATTATTTATGAAAACTTAATCAAAAGTATTTTAAAAAAATGATTGAAAATCAGCGAACAGTTTTGTTTACGAATTATTTTGAATGTAAATTTTAGATGCAAAGAAATTTGAAATTTGTCTGTTCCGCAATAATCATACCAAATTAATGACAAGGCATAACGTACAAAATCTATTACTGTGGTCAATACTCATTTATAAAAATAATTAACAATTTCTACGTTATACGTATTACGGAGAGCTGATTAATGTTGAAAATATCCTATTGCTGTTTATATCAAGAATATACTTACCTATTTATATTATTCAACATAAAAACATACAAGAAACATCGAAAAATATATACCGACTTAATTAAATATTTTATGAGGAATTTACTATCCTTACGGAAAATTAAGGGGGAGGTAATTTTAAAATTCATTAAATGCAATGAAATATCCTTCCTTATGTTTTATTAAAATTCATTACTGAATAATTAATGTTTTGAAATAGCCTTATTTATGTACTAGCTAATGATCCGTAACACATTTGAAACTGTTCTGTGTAAGGCACACACAGTACAATAAATTACTGAATGTGTTCCGCACAAAAATAATCAAACCAGTTTTGATTGGTTGAGACAAACATAAACTGTATTTGTTTATCTTCATTGCAAATAAGGCCTGAATAAAAGAAAATTAAAAGGTATATTTAAGAGGTGTAAAAAATATGTTTTGAATATTTCACAGTAACCATGAAGGTATTATAGAGTTAGCACATGAATCTTTTCATAATTAGTTAATAACAGATATGAATTAAATTTACCATTCGCACGAATAAAATGTAAACATAGAACCTCCATCATAATGACTATAACAGTGAGTACAATGACAGCTGTAACAAGGGAGTGGCGCGAAAAGCTTCCAATTTAACGGTAATGCGCCGCCTCTGGATCAATGGGATCGGCTCCCTTGCCTTGGTGGCGATAAATATAAGTGCGGACACTAAGGACTCAGTTGTTGATTAATTCCCAACTTTACTATTAGTTGAAACGTTTCCCCGATAGGATTGTGACCGCAATCCGCTCATATTTGTTATTTACACCGCGTCCAATATTTGACTGTTAATACAAATATTGTTTATTTGATCGTGCATTTGCTTTCAAACGGGAAAGCTATTACGCTTTTATACAGTTTTGGGATTTAAATTTCCACATGGATTGGTTTGGCATGCATTTTATATGAAGTTTTGATAGAGCAATAAAGCTGTGTCAGTATGTACTTTGTGCCTGTTATTTGGGGCCCTACTATATAAATCCGAAACGAAGTTCGAAACTTCGGACGATCGAAATTTATATACAATATGAATTTATCTACTCTGTAAAAGTTCGTATTTGTGTAACGTACATCCTAACTATAAGTCTATGGTTACGACTATAAGTCAATAACGACCATAAGTATATGTAGGTACATTCGTATCGTATATGAACTTCGATCATCCGAAGTTTCGAACTTCGTTTCGTTGAATATAGTAGGGCCCCTGGTCTGCTGTCCATCCATACAATTGTTGTACGCATATATGTCTACGTATGCATTTAAAATGTAGTTTAATATTTCCGTTTCCATTAGACGTTAGTTATTTTGTGAATGGAGAATTGGTTTAGTAGTAATCAAGTTTGGTACACTAATCCCAGCCATGCGGGCTTGGTGCACGTTGCATGCAGTACGCACGGTAACAAGTGTATTGATGCGTTAAGTGTGGAGCGAGATGTATTCATGAAAGGCCGGGGTGGTATCGTGGCGGGGTGCTGTGGGCGCCGCGTCTGCTGACACAGTTCTGGGCGCCGGCGCGGCGGCGGCGACACTGCAGCCCAGCCAGACGACACGCGGTCGCCGCCTCGAGCGCTCCCGCCCTTGTCCACGACGCGACCACTACATCGCGAACTTTCAACTTCGAAACGCGCGATTTTGTGCATACACGTCGTCTCGTATTGTTATTACGCAACGATAAAGTGGTGCGTAAGCGCGATATCATCACCGTGTTAGTCGGTGTGATTGTAAACATTACTCACGATCTTCACGAGGTGAAGAAACTTGAGTATTGAAACTGTGAGACTGGACTCCGCAGACGGGTTGTGTGATACCAGGACAGTGTTGAACTTTACCTCATATTAGAATTAGTTATTAGTAAACTGGTGTAGTTCAGTCTTTGTGTATAGACCAGACTAAAAGCCGTCAAGCTGTATTCCTTCGAAAGTTTCAAGGTTTACGAGTACGATGAAGATCGGACGTGCAACGGTCACGACGATGAATTCGGCACTTCCAAGAGAAGTGAGTATGCTTTTATGGTGCCATAAAATTATTTAATGTTCGGAATGTTTATGCCATGGATCCGATGAACTTTGATGTTGTCTACAAATTTTTACTACTGGATAGAAGCAGTTTAATATTGTACAAAAATGATTTATTTATTTTGATCTGTATGTGATACAGCCTATGTTAAGTAATCTGTACAGTTCTATGTTAAATATTTATAAAAGCATTAAACATGTAATTGATTTGAATGTAGGAACGACAATAGAATGTTATTAGTCTACATTCCTATTTATTTTTCTGTATGAAACCCCATATTTTCTCTTCGCATATTAGAATTGCATGGGAAGACGTCGATTGTTTAGAATTCTTCTGTCATGCAAATTTAATGGCTACGTGCACCGCTAGTTGACAATCGATAATATAGGTAGGTAAGCACAAGGTCATGGAATTTGCATATAGTTATTTTATAATGCCACTGTGACGCTCATTGCACCGTTACTGGTAAAATCACTTCAATTCTATTATGATTGTGGTGGTTTTTCGTGTTCAGAAGCACTTGGGTAGGAAAATATATTATGATGTTTGTAGACCCTTTACTTACTTGAAAATCTTTTTCGTTTGTTTGTTTGGAATGCCTGTGAATTAGAAGAATCGATCGCGATGTCAAATTGCAATTTGCAGTTGTGACAGCTCTTATATTATATTATTATACTAGCGGCCCGGCCCGGCTTCGCCTGGGTGCAAATATAGATTCCAGTCCATATTTTATTTCAAATCAACATGACAGCCGTTGTCTAAACTGCTTATCCAATTCCAATCCCATCCTGTACCTATTCTTCTGTCCCATTTTATCCAACTTATATTCTATTCTATCCCATCTCTCCAGATTTAAATCATTATTTTGCTACGGAGATATTATAACACTGTTACTACTCCGACTGTCTGTATCTGTATCAGCCCATATACGTCCCACTGCAGGGCACGGGCCTCCTCTACAATCGAGAGTACGATTGAGAGTGGTTAGGCCATATAGTCCACCACGCTGGCCTAGTGCGGGTTGGCGGACTTACATACCATAGAAATTTTATAAATCGCTATGGTATGCAGGTTTCCTCACGATGTTTTCCTTCACCGTTTTAGTGCGTGGTGATTGACTATCAATAGACACATGACTCCGAAAAGTCAGAGGTATGCCCTGGGATTCGAACCCGCGACCACCGTGAACATGTTGGCAGTCGCGTCTAGTCCGTTTACCAACAGGCCACCACGCACTTATTACTCCGACTACATTCATTGAAATTAATTAAAAGATACCATAGCTGACCCGACCACGCTAAGCTATGGCTTAGTTATTATATGATTAATATTAAATTGAATTATTTACCATAGCAAAAAAGCCCGACCCCCCTTTGCCTGGATGCAGATATTTTTTTTATTTTACTTCACACCAAATACATGTTATTTTTCGTATAAGCTCTTGTATACCTTAACATGACATAGCTATCGTACTGTCCTGCTCAATTCCGTCCCATCCCGTCTATTCCCCGTCACTTCCCGATACGTCCCGTCCTTTCTCTTCATTATCCATCCCGTCTTATACCGTGCATTTACATTTCGTCCTATCAAATCTGTCAGCTAACCCAGTCATCTCCCGTACGTCCCACTCTATAATATCCCGTTTCTCCATAGCCAAATAGTGTTCCTTATAATTTTTTGACATTAAACACTTTTAAAGCGATTTTGATTATCCATGCAATATTCCATCCCTTATGGGGGTGAACCCCCACTATGCTGTTTTTTCCATAAATATTACGCCATTACTTTTTTTCGTAATAAAGAAATGAAATATTAATTTTCATACAAATAACTTCAGTGGTTTCGATTTTCTTCGACATAACATTTCAGAATGTATAATATTTCTATCAGTGAATTTTAGCGAAGGAAAAGACACTGTAAAAATTCGTGATAAAAGTAAACATAATAACACATAACACACACACAAACACAAACGTACACTATTAGCACTTTCTCACACTGACACCCACAATTAATGTAATTACAATAATTATATTTAACTGGATTCTCAAGACACAGGCAACGCCTAATTTGAAAACCCCTGCAATATTCTCCATATGTAAAATTGTTATTTTAATAAAGATTTTTCATTTTCAAGTGATATTCTATCTGAAAAGAAGTAAATCTTCTTACGTGTGAATAGTATTTATTTAATTGTCCTATATTTATTTAACTTCATAATACATTCTCTTTTGGTTACACAAAATTAATTTCTGAACGCATGCATTAATATTTGACAACCAATTTAAATGTCAATCCCTTTTCATTAATGTCATTAATTTACATCTTTAAAATCTAAAATACGCCATTAATCGAATATTGTGGATATATGTTGTCGATTCGAAACCTTTATTTAAATACGTTCTTTAATTTGAGAGAAGAGTTTACCGTATCGACGGGATGAACATTAAATGTTTGACAGTTACGAACCCATGAACATTTTGTATGAGAAAATGTTAATAAGCTAATATAAACTCGGGAAACCGAGAACGTGATAAAAAGTATCCTATGTCCTTCTCCTGGTTCTAAGCTACCTCCCCACCAATTTTCAGCCAAGTCAGTTCAGCCGTTCTTGAGTTATAAGTAGTGTAACTAACACAACTTTCTTTTATATAAAATTAATTGAAAAAACATTTTCCAGTAGACCAAACTGTAAATCTAAACCATTCTCGAATCTCCACGAACACACACAAAAAATTTCATCAAAATTGGTCCAGTCGTTTAGGAGGAGTTCAGTCACATACACACGCACACAAGAAATATATATATTGAGATTCAATGATCTTAATTGTACGTTGGATATTTTTTTGTGTTCAAATCGTGCATATTTTGCAGCCAACCTACCTACATAGGTATATTTTCGGTCTATGTATTTTTGATTTGCGGCTTTGTAAATGTGAAAAAATTTATGGTTTATATTTGCACTGCAGTATTTTATTGAAAATAGCATTACCTAAAATAAAGAATAATATGATATGGATAACACCACTAGCTTAGTTCTCCTGATGATATAAGATTGGGTAAGGAGCATTTCGATTTTGCATCAATAAAATTTAAAGGTAAAAATAATCTTGATATATTTATTACCAAGAGTGGGCGCTTTTTGAAGAAGTTTTATTGGCGGGTTTAAGTTTCATCATTTCTTACGTTTTATTTATAAGAAAACCATAAAACTGCAGTTGGACTCCGTCTCTCCCGCTCTCACATATTATACATTCGTCATAACTCTAAGTCGTAATAAAATGAGCGGGTGACTAATGATTTTTCTATATAGAGAACGATCGTTTATGTCCAACGATATATCATTGGCGTCGTTTGTTTCCTCATTATTTAATCGTAGCTTTTCTTTAATTACTAGAGTCACGTAATGACCCTTTTACATTAATACATAATTATTGAGGCGCGTTTGAAACACTACAACTCCACTTCATATAATCAGTTAATTTGTTGGTGAAAATATATAGCAGTTTTTGTAGCTAAGGTGGTTTTTCACTTTTGTTTCTATTAAGGTGGGCGGCTTGCGTAATGTCTGCGGTGTGCATGCCGCTGCTGGCCAGTGAGAAACATTGAAGAAAATTACGTTGTACTGGTTTTGTTCTCTCATTTTCTCTCATCTCATTTTAGTTGAAGACAATTACGGAGTTCCGCAGCGTTCGCGCGACTGAGCCGTCCGACATTCATTAGTGCAAAACTGAACGCGGTGACCTGACGCTTGTAAAAGCCACATTATTTATTAAGATTCAATATCCTTATTTTTGTTCTATAGATCTTTGTACGACAAGCAATAGTGAATTAATTATTTTATAAGCAAGGAAACATTCTTTGTTACAAGAATATGACGTATCACATGAGGTCGTGTCTACCTGATTGCCTCATATTTTACAACAGCTGGATTCGATTTTAGATAATATGGAATAAAAATTAAAAAACAGTGTTTCAAAACAAAGCAGTACATAATCTATTAAGCCATAACAGAGTGGATCAATCATAGACTTATTGTTATCATCAAAGATATTAATAAAGGTCATAAAAAATAATGAGTCAAGTATGTAAGTAGTACGGCGAAAAATGTTCCGTTTTTAGGTTGTTGGTATACAGAATTACACGTAAATACAAAGAGAAATATAGAGTTGTGTTAGGGTTGACGCTCTTTAAGAGCGTTTATACCCTGTACGCGCATTTTGGCTTAAAAACAGGACTTTTCAAATGAGTTAATAGCCACCAATAAACAATTTAAAGGAATAATAATTATTACTAATTTTAGAAAAGGTTGTCATCTAGGGATTTTGGTGGAAAACATTATAGATTGATGGATAATTTGTGAGTACTATAAGGATTACTGAACACAAGTTTCGTTATTTAGGCTTTAAATGGCAATTTAGAAGCTTAAGATATCCGAAACCACTAAATATAAGATGAAAATAAAAATATTATCAGACTAATAAGACCCTTATGGAGGGATTTTGCTGAGAAAAATAATCTTTTTGTGTTTAGTTCTTGAAAAATAAAAATTTAAACAATGCGAAATTATTCAGAACCTCTCGTCAAGAACATATTTTTTTTCACCAACTTATCGTACATAATTTTTTATAGCAATTGCATATTATAATAGAAGAACATCTTATCAATAAATTACCATTTTTATATTTCAACAAAATTAGTTTTCATGTTTTCTACAAATATTTTAAAAACCACTATAAAACACGCTGTCCGACGTGGATCAAATCAGACCGCCGCAAGGCCTTCTAGAGGGAGGACGTATCGCTCGTCGCTCCGGCCTAGCTGCAGTGGATTTTTGCCGTACGTAGTAAAAATTGCCACGCGCGGACTGCGATTACCACATCTTAGTACTTTGGTAGTAAAATATTTAATTATTTTTATTACCTACAATGATTTTGTAGTGAGTATAAATTATGTTTCAGGTAATATAATGGGATGTAATTCCGAGGCTAAATTATGTTATGTATTGTAATATAAAATTAAATATACTTCGTAATTGTAAGGGGTTGTAAGGCCCCTAACACTATTTATGTGTTCGAACACGAAATGATTAATAAAACGTCCGTAGTGTCTACTGATTGAACACTGATTTGAATGCAACTTAACAATGTAATAATAACGAAAATATGATTAGTATCTAAATTTGTATTATTCTTTGCTTGCAGAGTAATATTTGTCTACTTATAATGCAAATAAAATATTTTTATGATATTATATTTCAGTTACATTTCAATTGAATATTTGAAGCGCACGGATCAAAGTTGTTTGAGCCGATTGTATAGCGAGCCGACGCGGCAGCTCTACGCACACAGCTTTGGTCGCTTATGTGTGCGTGAAATTAACGAAGAAATACCTATAGTTGACTTTGCGCGCAAGGTGTATACGCTCTTAAGGTAACAAATTAAAGAGTTGATGGAAAAAACATGCCTTAGTATCTGTATCTGTATCAGCCCATATACGTACGTCCCACTGCAGGGCACGGGGCTCCTCTACAATCGAGAGTACGATTGAGAGTGGTTAGTGCCTTAGTATTCCAATGTTAAAATATAAGAGTTAAATAACTTTTTAGGATAAAACAAATTAAATTGTAAAAAAAGAAACTTGTTTAACAATTTCTGCCTTTAATGTTTCTTCGATATAATTGTAGCTCATTTTGCTCTACATTTGTATTTGATAATATATAAAACTCCTTGATACATATATGTATGTATGTAGATTGTCTTTGTAAATTGAACTAGAACACACAAATGTAATTATTAAATGGTTAATAAATCAAGCACACCATACCTTAAACTAAAGAATAGTCCAAACTAGCAGCCCTAACAACATTGGATGCAGTACCAGTAACCGGTCAAGTCGGTGCAGTGTGGAATAAGCAAGTGACTACATACAGTCATCGCAGATAAGAGTAGGCGAACTGGTGAACGGGCGTTGGCTTGACTTGTCTGTCGCGCCGAGCGCCGCGCCGAACTCAACCAGTAGGCCCCTGCGCTCCGTCTCGACGACACGGCGCACGCGCATTCCTCGCGACAACAAAACTAGGCCGCTCTCATGTGATAGTTTTCCATTTCTCTCGCTTATTATGGAAAAAGTGCGCTCTGTGACCAATACATACGTCTCCTAACGTGAAGCGTCAAGGCACCGTGTTTTTGACATGTACGCGAAAATCTGAAGTGTCAAAAAACTTAATTTGGCCGAATTATCTATGTGGGCTACATGATAGTGTCAAGTGTGTGACCGTATTGTTTAAGCGGCTTTTTTTGTTATTTATTTTGGCAGTGTCCGTTAGGTAGACGTTACTGTGGTTCTTGGAAGTGGTCGGTTTTAGTTTTGGTGAATGAGTCAGCTAACAGGCGTCGGGATTGTTAACTTTGTCAACGTGCTACCCACGATTTCCGAAGGTAAATTGACCTATTGTCTAGACTCTACTGTTCTAACTACGAATCCTAACATCAACTTAATTAAACGTCGTGTAATAAGAAAGAAAGAAAGAAAGAAAACACATTTATTTGTCACTTATTACAACGCACACACTCATATAACACAAATTTACATACACCATACAGAAATTAAAAAAATAAAATAAAATAAAAAGTTTGTACGTCGCAAAAAAGTGACACGTAGGTGACCACTCAGCTTAGGCTCAGTTGCATAAACTAACTTTGCCAATACCTTTGCCCTTGAAACTGTCAATTCCATACATTCGCAAGGTCAAATACATCTCAAATGTATGGCGATGACATTTTCATAGGCAAAGGTATTGGCAAAGTTACTTGGTGCAACTGAGCCTTAATGTTGTACTGTAATGAGGAATTGTTATCAACCCCTGTTTGTTTGTTGTGTCGTAGGTATTAAGATGTTTTATCACGGTTCAATTCCTTTGTTTATGTACTGAAAAACAACAAATAGTAGTCATACGTTTACATTCATACGAGGAAAGGGTGTTGCACTTATGGTGATTCAAGCAGGTGATGAGAATTTTATCTTATTACAGGTATTACGTATCGAACCGTTCGCGTCGTTAAGACAGCGCTTTATTATGTTTGTGTGCTTTGTTTTATTTATGCTATGGCCACGCACTCATACGTGCATATTTACCGCACGTCAATAATTACAAAGTCATAAACACTACAGAGATTGTACGGAAGAGCTCAAAACAATTATGGTAATTTTTAAATAATATTACGATGCTCTTGAAAGAACAATTCGTTGTTTTTGTGACAGTCGTTTTTTGTTGTAACATTTTAATGTAACAAATCCAAATAAATCTTACCTGTTCTACAAAGGTCACTATTTTATAGCTGTTATTATTACAATGTAGCGTCGATGTCCATCGATACATTAAGTTCCTTCACAAAAAAGGTCCGTTGCCAATCCTCTTTCTGTTCGTTATTTTTTTGATCTGAGAATGAATAATTCGCAGCATCTGTTTCATTCGTTTGTTACCCGAACACGATACCTACGCAGATGCGCTCGTGAAAGTGCACTTTCTTTTTGCAAACACCGGCTCATTCATTAACGTCTTATCTGTCAAAAAACGGAACGCATCTCAATCCGGGGTGTCTTGTTCGCTTTCTTGATTTTATTATCATCGCCGAGTTTAAGGTTGTTGTCATGCACGAAAATGACATTTATATAGGCCATAGTGCTTGTGAATCAGAGACTGAAAAGCTTCGCGGCCTTGATGGTATCCGCCTTATCCGACTAGCAGCGGTGGTCGCGGGCGCAGGTGCGGTCGGCCGGCGCCTAGGGTCGACGACCGGAGGACGCGAACGATTAATTCCTTTGAGATGGAAATTCAATCAGTGGCTATCTCGTTTGTATGTGAAATAACAGATGCCGTATACACCACCCATGTACTCATTTGTAAGCAGCAGACGAATGTCAGAATTCAATCGATATTGACCAGCAATGTTTAGATGTCTACTTTTGAATCATAGTTCTTTATCAAATATCCTTTTTTTCTGACGATTTATTATGATACAATTAACTTTCCAATCATGGTGTTTATTTTAATTGTGTCTAAACTCCAGAGAGGCATTTCTTAGAATTAAGTTTCACAAACTCGATCGTAGCAAAGTTTTGAAGTGAACATGCCAGTACCACCAAGGACGTTGAGTATAAAAACCGCCTCACCTACTTGGGCAACGTCTGCAGTTTCACATCGCATTCTTTAAATGTATGCTCGATTAATTACACACTATGTGGCATCTAAATGCGTGTGAGAAAACACTTCTATAAATTTACTGTTTGTAGAAATTGCTGTTGCCGTTTGGAGCGCTCGCAACCTTGTTGCCAGTTCCCGGTACTGGTTTTTGTAGTGTCGACGATTGCGACCGTTAATAAGAACTTGCAAAGTTGCATTCGACGCCCATGTTTGAACGGCCACTCGGACTTCAACCGACTCGACATTGAATACTGTCTTGTATGGTACCTTTGGACATGCTGAATTAATTCCGAGAAGGGTATCGATGTATGGTAATGTGTCTCGTAAGTTTGCGACGGTGACACATCCTTACAATGTTGACTCTGTCTTGTTCCACAGTTAATAAATTGCAGATCCGCATTACTCATGGGTAAAGTTTCGTCTTTGTTCACACCGGCGCAAATTCATTAAAGCATGTCCGTTGAATTCCTTCCGTCACGTAATTGGAATATAGTAATGAGCAAAATATTTTCATACAGATGTGTACACTGTACGTGTTTACGTAACAACATTCATTACGGTGTTAGTGGAAGACACGGTTCGTGTTCGATGTGGACGTAAAGTTATTATAGTATTTACACGACATTCCTTTGTGTTTCTAAACGTATTCAACGTTGCACAAACGCTCCGTGCTCTGGTGGTTCCCAGTGATCATTCAACTTGGACGACAAAGAGTACAGAGGCACACAATTACGATAGACCTTGCCAGAACGCCTCCACGTTCCTAAGTGCGTAACGTTCACTGCAGCGCAATGAAGCTGTGGTCGTCAACAACACGTCGAGCCACTACAGATGATTTTCGAGACGGCAAAAACTGCCCATTCGTGTTTACCTCAGTTTACAGTTAACTTTATTCAGTTATGTACATGAATCGTTGCAAGGCATATTATCGGAGCGCATTAATTCCGCTGCATGATTTAAATGTGTTTGTTGCGAGCATACGAGTAAATACCGAATATGTAAAAGGTGACGTAACAAATGATAACTAGCGTAGAGGTCCAGAAGTGTATTCTATTGCGTGCGGGCACCGAATGTTTGGAACTGTTATAACGTCAGTTTTACGTACTTTATGTAAAGCAGGGGCACGTTTTGGCGGTCCTCAATTTTTCGCTTGTTTTATTTCGTCTCCTGAGTATACAGATAAAAATATCAATGTTTGTATCTCAATATAGATGTGGCTTGGGTTTTGGTGGATATTTTTATTCTTGTTTGAATACTTTTATACTTTACGCGTAAAATTATTTATTACACTGTTCCATGGTCCCTAGAACGAATGTAATAATTCAACATAAAATATATTATTTGTTATGTAATTTCGGTAACACTTCTAAAATTGATGAAGACTCGAAGATCTTTTAGACAGATGTTTCGAATACGATTGTGTCCGCCCACTGCGTGAGTCAGAAAACCGTGTAGTTACACTATTAAGTTTATTTTTGTGAGGTCTCGTATTAGCTGCGGCTTAGTGAGGCAACATTCGGTTATATTTATAGAGGCTGTCATGGCAAAGGCCATCAAGGTCGTTAGTATAGCGTGAAGCACCTTAAGTTGCTATATAGTATTTACTTTGTAACTTCTATTTCCATAATATTTTTAAAGACAGTCTGTCCTAAGATAACATAGCTACTCTATTCACTGAGTTTTGTTATACAGTTATTTTCTGACACAATAAGGATCCGACGGCAGGCGAAGGTCGCTATAAACTATTCCTCACTAGCTGTCGGGCCCGGCTTCGCCCGGGTGCAGATAGTTTTTGAGTCCAATCCACATCAAGAACATATTATTTCGCGTGTCTACTAACTATATTTCCCGCGTGCCGTCGACTATATTTCCCGTCCGTATTGAATGCTGTTCAATCCTGTCCTCTCCTATCCCGTGCCAACTATTCGAATTTGAAAGAGTAGAAAATATGTATATTTGGTTTCCTGACTCATCCCACGGGAACACTATATTTTTCGGGATAAAAAGTAGTCTATGTGTTAATCCAGGGTGTCAGCTGTCACTATACCAAATTTCATCAAAATCTGTTGAGCCATTTTTTCATGAAAGAGTAACAAACATCCATACATACAAACTTTCACCTTTATAATATTAGTAAGGATTAAAAAATGTTCATTAAATCATACCTAGAAATCCAGGAGAAATGTGGTCGGTTTAATTAAGAGATTTAAGCTGCGTACGTGTGGAATATTAAGGTTCATAATTCCAGCGTCTATTGGGAATGAGAGAACGCTTGGCTTGGCACGCAGCCGCGGCGGCCACGCTCCGTCGACGCCGCGACCAACAGTATGGAACTCATTGTACCACGCGCTGAGACCAAAGGACATAAATCAACGTATAAACTACTTATATGATATTAGACTTCTAGCTTGGCTTCATAACTACAGTAAACACATAACCATGTAAATATCATGTTATTACAGCCAAGTGTTGATTTTTCTGCTCTTTAGATTTTCAAAACTCATAGTCCACGTCCTCGTTTGTGTTTCTCGTGTTGTTTTATAGGTCGGTTTTTCATAATTAATGAATGCTGGCTTGTCGCGTTGAAGTGTTTAGTTTAAACCATTAGAATATGCGGGTTAGTAAACTTTTAATTGCTTTTTGTAATTCAATTAGCAATTAGCTTTAGCATGAATTAAACATTAGTTTTATTAATTCTGTAAAATAAATTAATTGATGGCTTTATTCACAGACAGTTTTTTTAATATCTGTTATATATTATTTTACGATATCACAACTAATTTAATACAAAACAAATATTGACTTGTATCTCGAGGTACTGTAGTGGCTCTACCAAACTGAGACTCAAGTTTTTCTCAGATAAGATGTAAATCAATATGACGCATAGCAATAATTTAATGTATGATATGAATAATTAAATGAATACGCTGTAGCCTTATCGCTCCAACTTACACCATTCATGTTAGTAATCCCTAACAATAAATCCTTGCCACGTAATAAGAGGTTCCACGTCCCATAGAGCATAGACCATATTCACGGAACAGGCACGTTTCATTTGTTGCACTTTGCATTAAGAGCCTTAGGAGACAAGCGCGATTGCCCAGTAAATCAAACGTAACGTCTGGAAATTGTGGTTGGCCAGGTCATTTCGTACCACGATGCTGCAATTATTCAGCTCTATCTTGGTTTGGTGATGTATTTCCTTTAATAGTTCAAAGCTTGGATTATATGACTTATAAGAAATGCATTTACCTTGAGGTGTCTCGGCAGAAATCTATAGATTAATAAAACTTGGTTAATAATTATTTTACCTGATTATGGATGGTTTCTTGAATGAAATTTAATTAGTTCAAGTGAAGAAGCTATGGCATCAAATACAAAACTCTTTAATACGTTATTTTTGAATACTTAAATAGAAGCTATAAAGAAACATGAAGTATGAAGAATAAATAGATGATTGCATAATTTTATATGAAGCAGTCTGTCTGCCTTCCTACACAAAGTGAAAAGTACTCACAAAGAAAGAGTTCATTAGACTACCGTTGTTCTCTTTGAGTCCATATTATCCAATTAAAGTTCTTTGCCTTTCCAGTAACGACATGGCATCTCGTCGCACATAACTTACAATTAGCCACTTGTTCTTTATATTCATTTGGACGTTGTAGCAGTTCGTAAGTACCATGAAAATAAAATACATATATAATTTGTAATTCATAGATACTTACTTGGTGCTAATAACTATATAGCACGCATAAAATGTGACCATGTTTTACGAGCAAAATAAGTATAGATTTGTAAAAATTATGAATGAATTTTGAGAATGTATTTGATAAGAATGAGTTTTTCTTTTTGTTACCATATTTAAATCCTTTTTTACTTTGTCTAGTTAAATAGTAATATTGTTTGTTTATATTGTTGCACATTTGCTTTATGTTTAAATATAGAGGTTTGTTAACAATATTTGTTATGTTGTATGTCTATTATTGTAATAAGTCTGTAACTCTTCGTCAAATAAAACTTAAGTAAATAAAACAGATTTTCCTTTGGATTGCACTTATATTACATATTATGGTAAGAGACATACCTCGGAAGATCATGGAATTAAAATATTATTTGCAATGTTGGCGTCCCAGTTGGGGATTTGTTTGTGTGTGTGTGTGTCTTTGTGTAGTATACATTAGAGATATTAATCTCCAAGATAATATATTTTTAAATATAATGTGACGTCGCTTCATATCACAAACAAAGTGATTTTAACAGTCTAATGACTGATAAATAGAGCGCGACGTGCAAACTTTTGCGATTATCTTATCAACAGTTTGTAAATCAATTTATCTTATAGACGTTTGACCTCAATAACAACTAGATAATGAATACGTCGTCCATTATTATAATTTAGTTTGCGTGCTAATTAACGCGAATAAAGACCATATTATTACGCGCGTTGTCGCGCTTGCGTACTTCGTTTAAATATCTTCTTGTTGTTGCTTCTATTTGGAAAAAAATATATTAATTAAATATACTTTATTTTATTGTAAAATATTATTTTTAATTAATATGTTTATTTATAATTTTGTGGTTGAACTTTACGCGCAGTTTGTATTGAGCTGTGATCAAGTTGCATATGAATGTGTTGCATTGAGAATATTAATAGTAGATGTTCATTTGTTCGTTTTGCGCGATTTACAGTTTACTCAGTTGTTAATGAATGAAATGCGCGTAATAGAGTATAATATAGATAACATACGAAAACACTCACATAAGTGTTGAAATTAAAATCTTCCTTTAAACAAGGTGGTTATAAAAGGCAAATATTAAATATCTTGCAGTCGAATGCACCTGTTCTAAAATATTTCCCAGCCTTAAGCAGGTCGCCGGTCCTTTTTTTTTCAACTCGCATGGGATTCGGTTCGTCTGAACGCGCTGACGTCATCTTCCCCATCTGACTCATTCATCTTAATCAAGTTCCAGGGTTGAACTGAAACTTTATTTCCATCAACAATCGGTACCAGCGCGTGAGTGGCACAGCGGGTTAAATCCGCATTTACATTACAATTGTTCGTATTGTGTGCAGGGTCACAGGTTCGAGGTCGCGGCTCGTGTGCACTCGACTCTCCGCTTCAATGGATTTCTTTGTGTCGGCTAACATTACAGTATCATTATACATCGTAATGCATTCATATCGTATTTTATACTTGACGCACAATGGACTTGTGAAAATGTTTGCTGCAATGATTGCAGGTGATGCAATCGGCTAGATTAGCAATGATTTTAAGTCTTCCGTCCTTATGTTTGTCTCTTTCGGACGTCTAAAGTATAAGCAAATGATAACTAAAATAAGTTTATAAACGGACTATGAATAAGGCCATAAATTAATAGGAATTCACTTAAAGACCAATCAAGTTACTAATGGTAAACGATCATCAATCAATATATGAATTTATATTACAATGAAGAAGTGGTGAGGTGTGAACTCCACTACGTCATGTACTTATTCCAGTAATATAGAAGTAGTCTATAATATTACATCTACCCAATTAAAAATAAATCACAAGTTTCAATTTTATCGCTGATTAAACAATGTCTTCTAAGTTACTTGAAACATTTTAAGAACAATAAAACAAAGCATCGGAAATGATCGAGAGATTCTAAACAGTTCGGTAGCACCTTGAATGATTTTTTTATGTAGATTTTTAACAATGGAGCGGTATCGAATTTGAATGTATCAATGGTACTACGTCCCATCGGACACGGCCCACCAGAAATTCAATATAACAATTAATATTCCACTTGCGTTTGGTGCGGTGGCAACGTACAGATTTCGTTATTCTGCATTGTATAGTTTCGTCTCATTGTTCTAAGAATCTCAGCTATATCATTTTATTTTATGGCTTGTGGTTTATGGCTGTCACCTTGCGTCTAATGGTTAGATACGGGTTTGAAGATGATCGGTTTGACGCGGTCAGTCCCTTCACTGTGCATGTTGGAAAATTGAGATGTTTATTTTTGTGAAAATACGTTATGGTCTTCAAATTCAAGTTCTTTATTTAAAAAAAATATATATATTGAAAGTATTGCGCGTAATAAATGGTATTGATCCGAATGCTGAAATGTTGCTTGTCTGTATAAATTAAATAAATGTTTTCTGTACCATCGAAATAGTTTATTAATTCATTATGTAAAGTGTATTTCATATTTTGAAAACATATAATAAATTGTTTAATTTCTTGAGGATAATGCATATTGATCTAAGAAATAAAATACAAATAAATATAAATCGTGAATGCCATTTTGTGGTATTGACTTTATAGTTGACTGATGTTTTTTTGTTGTTGTTAATCGCTCTTTTTTCCTTATCAACGGTCCTCACTCCTACAAATTAATAACGATTAGCTTTATGGAATTTTTATAACAATGTATTTTTATAGAGTGCTCATTAGCACGTTTAATGACCCAAACGTCACGCTGTTTTGATTACTCTACAAGTTTATAAGTCAGATCCGATTGAGCTACATGTGTATTGCATTAAATTGATATAGAGCATATATGAAAATTAATTATGCGTATATAGTAAATGCCCACTTTTATTTTCTTCTCTTTCGAACCATTCTATGATTTTTGGTTGTCTGGAACAGATCGCTCATAGCGATAAGACCGCCAATTGTTCACTTATTTGTAAGGTCTCTCTATGTCTTTTTTTTCTGTAATTTGTGGTTTTCAAAAAAGTGTTGTGTATATGTATCTGTGAGTATATAAAGTGATCAGTAAAGATAAAAGCCAGTTGTTCAATTTTATTGACTAACTTGGCAAGCGAAGTCTCGAATATCACTTAATTAAAAGAAATAAATTTTAACTTTAAGAATGAATTCAGTTATTTATATTAGTAAAAGTAAACTACAGACCTTGGTTTGATAAGTTTTGTTTGTCACAGATAACGCCAGTTTATTTTGTTACATCAATCGAGATGAACATTAAATATTAATGTATACAGTCCATTACATTACAATAATGAGACGTTATTTTGAAAACAAACTTGCTTATCAATTGACTCATTGTGTTGTGTATAAAAATAACATGAAGTATGTTTGGATAAGCGAAGTTTTTATGTCTGCACTAAGTGTTAGTTGAAATATGGACTTTGAGCGATTAGGGACTAATGATTTATGGCCATGAATATGGTTTAGATGTTTTTTCGTTTATAAATATGATACGATCAAATGATTCAAAATGTGAGTTGAAAATAATTATGAATTTCATGTTTTTGTTATAAAGACGCAAAGGACTGTCGTAAAACTCTGGAGTTATTATAATTGACGGATAATATTTAATTTTTATGAAAACTATCTATTTAAGATATATAATATAATATCGCTTTTTACACTGACTAATGTAAGAAAACATTGTCTAAATTGTCACGGAAGTATTGTCCTTATTTTGAGTGATTGACCTACATATTTATTGGTTATACACATTCTTTTCTTACTATCGGATGACTAAAGTTCTACATAGTAATAAACAACAATTTGTTTGTGTGGAGTAGTAATTGAGGGGAAATCATCACTTCATGATTCTTCTCGCTCATGACTCACGAAATGATCAATCAAATTAACATTACTTAGAATTCCATTTATGTGAATCATTTGCTGGAACCGTGGCACCATTAAGAAACCGTGTCAACGGTCGAGTAACTTTTAAAGCATAAACATTGGGAAGGAACTGTCTTCGCTGTATTTTGTGTTTACGTAGCTGTTATTGCAGTAATCAAGATTATCCCTCAGGAATAATAGCCTCGTTTATGGTATTTATATGGGTCCAGATGATTCATTGCTAATTGTACTGATAAAAGAGAACGAACATTAAAGCGTTGGAAACACTTTCAACATTGTAATAGCTTTCTCTATTATAATGAGTTGAAAAGATAAGAGTTTTAAACCGACCGTCTTGTTTGAAAATCGTAATGAATATCACGTGATACTGATCTGAGCAATAAAAACCTTGGAAATGACAGCGAAATATACATATTTATATAGCGGTTGAATTAAAAAACTTCGAGATACATTCAATCGGACGCGTGAAATAAAGAGGAGCCAAGCAAGATATATTGCGATTTTTCACGGAGAGTTTTCACGAAATCAAGATGAGTTTTAAATTAATTATCGCTTGGTAACAAGATCCAATATAAGCAGATAATTTTTACAATGCGGTGATTGCTTATAATTTCTTTATAGTAAAAACACAAAATGTTGCTTTGGTAAATACGGCGTTGTCTATTATATTCACCGGCGATAAATATGTGTTATGGATTCTGCTGTTGATACATTTCTTTTACGGGAATGTAATAGTTTTCAACATGTCCAAAGGTTGATTTAGCTAGCTCTTTCAGCACTCGAACCGATAAATTTTGTTGCTTCTAGCTAAAGAATTAGGTGTTGCAGTTTCACACCTCTGGTAAGACTTAACTGCAAAATATATACGGGGAATGCGAGGTCGTTAGGTCGATGGAGGCAACATATCTTCGAACTCCCTTCAGCAGTTTCTGCTATGTGCTTTTGTTATTTATGTTTCCAAGAATTCAGCACATACTGTACAGCAATTTAATTACAGCATAACAATTTCAAATAAAATCCAAACTAAAAAACAAACGCACATGTTTGGTTTCTCGATATTAGGCAATTTAAATTGGCTGACATTCAATTTCCCCAACCAAAAACCTTAACACTGGCGCTATCTAAACTATCATAGTATTTTACTATTGATCTGAATGTGTTTGTCTTTTAACACGTTTATATATTTATAAAATAGTTTTCTATTTGCAACTCAAGGCTCGTTCGCGAGTAGTTCAAAGTCTCAGTAGTAATTTAACTCAGAAATGTGGTTCGGGTGTTATATAGAATGTGAAACCTGCGTCATGTGTGACTTTGAGATTATTATTCGCGTGCGCTATATCTATTTGCTTATCTGCTTTGTTGTGTGATTCAATATTGCGCCCGAGAGCAGACTAACACTATCAGTATGTAATAACTGTAACAGAATTTACATTCATAATAACAATGGAAGGAATAATATTCGATTTATTAATTCACTGGTCGTGCAAATCGCCCAGTTGTTATGTATGAGAAGTTTTGAGCGTGTTTATTTACACGGGATCAGATCGCGTTTGACCGCATCTCAACAAAACCACAGTACATGATACAAAATAATGTATTTGAGTCTCGACATATCGATGTGAGGTCTCGATGCCGCTAGTTTCGATGCCTTAAGGAATTTATGAAAATCAGTCAATATAAATTACTAAACATGAGACGTAGTGTAGTGGATATTAAGCAGTAAAGTAACTTCTGATTGTCATAAATAATTAATTTGTACATCGCATGCCAATAGCATATAAAAACGGCTATGAAACAAAGAGTACGTAGAAACGGAAGCAAACGAACAATCGGCTTCTCGATAATCTCATCACGTTGTTCATGTATCTTTATCATTAGCCATGAGATTTCCTCATTAAACTGGGTGGCCTGTCACCATCGCTCAGAACCTAGTGGATCAAAATCCATAAAAGTGATACAGTTTGTGTATTATCTGCGGTCGGTGGGTGGAATGGAACGCGGCGCGGGCGCAGTGCTCCGGTGGCTCGACGCCGCGGCACCACGCTCGCGGCAAGGTCGACGAACGACTTTCGCACGTTTAACTCGCGCCGATAACCCGCTTGCACCCGGTTTTGTCACAGTTGCTGACTTCAGTTTACTTAGTCAAGCTCCGTTGCTGCATACCGTCGTGGACTTAATCCGTCCCACTTATTTCAGCATCGGTTGCGAATGTACTAGTGCGAATATTACAACAGGCGATGGACAGATTAAATTGTCCGACGCATCTCATCGGACCCGCGATTTCACCGCACAGTCTCAGGCATTAGTGGTCTTCATTTTGTTGTTGGTTTTGTGCACGGGCAAGTGTCAGACATCTTGCAAACATATCAGTGCCTATATTTCCTTGTCGGGGACTGTCAGGCAGGTCTATCGGGTAAATCCGTGCGTGTTTTACCAGCTAATGCAGTTTTGACATGAAACTATAAAACAAACAGGTGTCGACTAAGTTGTTGCTTTTCCCATTCACTGTAATAACATTGTACTAAAAATATTATATTGTCTTCAGGGTTTAGGTGTGGGTGTTTGTCATGTACTCACCCACGTAATTGTGCCTGTTGTGTTAAAAAGTGATTCTTATCGTGTTGAATGTGTTGACATCATATTTCGTAATATTCAATAACGCGAAACAAGGTGGACAAGTCTAGCATTATCAATACATTTTGTTAATATAAACGACATTTTGTGACTGGATCGAAACTTGTGAAAAGATATAGTTTTTTAGATCCGAGATTTGAAGGTTGATGACTAATAGCAATAAAAAGTCTGACAAAGTGGTTGATTCTATCAGTTTTTTGAGACTTACATGTTTTTTTTAAATTCATTTGATAATACTTGTATAATTGGTATAATATCTAAAATGTTTAAAATGATGATTGATGAACATTATAACGTGAAATCAAGCCGGATATAATGGCACATATGACATATAGTGTTGAAACCTAAATAAAATGTATGTCAGATTATCTATGCAATGGAAATGTTGTCTGAAACTAACTTTAGTCATGGAGATAGGCCTTTCAGCATGTTGTGGTTTCTCCGAAATCCAGTTTAGTGGATTTCCGTAAAGTGTATTTTATTATCGCCGGGGGCTATTCTGATATTTGTCGCGTTGTAATGCGGCTGTGCGTGGGCGTCGGGAATGAGTTCATTGGACACCGCCGGCATGCGGAACTGTTATTAATGTTACCATCATCCACTAGAATTTGTTTATTTTAGGCCTATTTTACGTAAACTGCTATATATAACTCAATTTGTGTTATAACACTATTGGGCGATCCACTTATGTTGAACTAAATTTTGTTGCGTGCTTGTTGTTTGTTATTGTTATAGTGTTTAAACTTGACAAATATTTTTATCTGCATTTAGCCTCGTTCAGTGCGTATTAGAAATTGTGTCATATTATACTAACAAATGGGGCATGACGTCATAATATTAACATTTTAAAAAGTGTGAGAAGTTAACGGTGCACGTGAATTGGTTTGGTCAGAGATCACATGTGTCATAACAGCAATATCGGTTGTCGACGCGGTTCCTTTGCAGTCAGGATGTTGCGGTGAGCCCGAATACTCACACTGCGGTTGATTTATGGATCGTAACGTTCATGAACGACCCTTACGGAAGCATCATGCAAGCGTGTACTACATCATTAATTATGTATAAACACTTTCATTAGCAGCTAAAACCTTCCCTTTAAACGTAATACGAGATAATTTAAAAAATTTAGTGTTTCATGTGTATTAATTTGCTAATAAGGTTACATCCATATGGTGCACCAAGCGTATTAATAGTGACGTAAGACTATTACACATTACCATCCAAGTCGATATGGCAATTATCGATACCGGTTTGTTGCGATGACGTGTGATCTGTGCCATAGAGTGACCGATTTTATATAACGTTTATATTTAGTCGGGGGTACAGAGTGCCGTATAGTTCGTCAGATTAGATAGCGTTGACAGCATGAATGTTTGCTCGTGGTGGTCATGTTTGTGCAGCCTGAAGGGCTGTTGACAATCGCTCCACTGGCGCCGAATTCGTTGGCCTTCCTGTCACCCGACATTCGACCTTATCCGGCGATAACACGATCATAAATCAATAAGCCGTAATAAACACGCGCTGAACCCCAAATCAACATTGCCGCGCTTTCCCCGGACAGGTAAAACTTATTACGATCCCGCACATGTGTAAACACTGTGATAATAATTCCTTTATTGCTTGCACTCTCACAGTGTCACACCACAGTCGCCTGTAGCGACAAATTCGTTTTCTCTACCAATCACAGCGGTGCATACACGGATTTCGATAAATTGGAAATACGAGAGTGCAATCGTAAAATATTCCATTTGACCAGTTAATAAAATTCGACTATTTCATATAAGTGCTGTGCGAGAGTGGATATTCGCGCGCGATAATTCTCTTTCTAGGTCAGTGCAGTCAGATTCACTTGGTTCGTCTGATAAAGCTCCAATGACTGCGGGCTGCAGTCTTGAGTTGCACTGGGACCGATGCCAAACGGTTGAAGGAAACCAGACAGAAATTCTTCAGCGTAAAGTTTACGTTTTAATTTGACGGATTCTCTCCCGTTTCTCGGTAAAATTTATTTCCGTGCGTACTTTTCGATAAATCTGATATAAATATTTGTCGGATTACATAGGCGTTTGTGTTTATTACGTTTCCGCATCTCATACACATGTAACCAGATATGTGAAATGAATGTTTGAGAAGCTTGATTTGAAAACCTTCTATAACAGCTAACAAGCAGCGCCGCTCCGTGCCGCCAGTTTGACGAGACCTTTTGAATTCTCGTTTAATATAAGATCGAAAATGCTTCCGACGAACATAAGACGCCCTCGATTGCATCAATCTTGAGCAACTGATATAATGCAAATCGCTTATCTCCGTTAGGATCACACGTGTCGAAAGTTAGAAATACAAACATCACATCACCATATAATTTATTCCGATACTCTGCAGAATTGCAACAATTCACAACAAAGGTAATTATCTCAGAAATGCCGCCGTAATTACATATAATTACTCAAAGAAAATCATAAAGATTTAATTATATATGCGTGTTATTTCTTTTGAAAGCACCTAGGTATGCTGCGTGATTCATTTAGATCTGTGCTCATTAATACGTTATTATTTCTAATTAATTACCTTGAGAAAAGTGCTTACTTTCATACACACGTATGCAGTTGGAAACGACCTTGTGAGAATGAAATAATCGATAGTATAGAATTATTGCAAGAACCTGCTTAATCTGATAAATTTAGATGAGATAAATTTACATTCGTAGCGATAAATTTGTAATTAATTACCGATTATTACCTTTTATTAATTAAGTAAAGAAATTATTATATTATTATTATTCATTATTACATTGGTGAAGTCAATGACGTCAATAAGCAGGTGCCAATCATTTTTAAAATTTCAAATATTCATTATTTATTTTTTTAGAATGAAGTACTGTTAAGTGTTTAATTCTAGACAGGAACCGCCACAGATTATTGCTAATCGCTTTCTAAACGGACACCTGTTAAGATCCTTGACGATTATTACTGCGGTGGCAGATATCCGGCTCAGACATGACAGTGTTAGTTCTTATACAGAATCAGAATAAACATTTGCGATCTTATAATAGAAATACAGTTTATAAATTTATTTTACGGCCATTCTCTATATCCTATCTATCTTTAACAAGAGGTTATAAGAGTTGTAACTTAGTAGTTACAACTCTTATAACCTCTTGTTCGACATAGTTGTCGATACAGTTCTACGTTACGTTAAATAAAGATAGACATTTATATTTATCTTACCTAGCTATATACTAAATACATACACCATATTTATACCTCTATCTCTATCTTTAACTGAAACATTCGAAATATCCAATGAAATATTTTGTTAAAGGTAGATAGATTATAGAGAACGACTGTAACTCATCGAATATTTTGTCTTCTTCGCTCCAACTGGATACAAAAGTCGTCTTAAAGGGATAAAACGTTCGATAGCTAAAATATAAACTGCCAATGAGTAAGAAATTCTTTTAAGTGTATGTCTCGCCCAATGTTACGTGAAGTTAAGGTATTTATGTTGCGATAAGCAATATCCTCGTCGCATTTTATACTTATTACGATCAAGGCGTTCTAAGTTAGAGCCAGGAAGCGAATATTGCATGTACATATTTGGTTCATTATAATAAAGTATAGTTTACAATGCGCGACGCATTCTTACTGCCTGTATTGGAGCATAGCAACTGGTTGTGATAAATATTGGTATGTAAACGTTAAGCGTTTTTCTAATAAAATACGTAAGTAATTACGAGCTCAGATATAAAATAGTTTTATTAAACTTGTAAATTTTTTTAAGGGGCATTACCTTATCTAATTGTGTCTTGACTTATCAATGGTAGTAGTCTGTTTTCCGTGGAACTATTGTCTCGTAATAAAAGGTTTGGGAATCAATTTTGCGGTCTCGTTTCGTTTGGTCAATGGGAATGCCGAAACGCTCTCTCCTTTTATTACTTCCCCTGCCCGTCTAATATTAGACATATTGTGTTTGTTGAAGGCAGCGATCACTTGCCATCTGATAGTTTTTGCTACTTTGTCGGGCTTATGCTATTAAGGAAGACGTTTTTTGAATCAGCTTCGTACATGTATTTTGCTGTATAGAGGGTCCATTTTGACAGTCCAAACATTAAAATACGAATGCTCCTGCGATAGGCAACAAATAAATATACTTATTTAAGACATATCGATGTAAAATTCTTATTTCAGTTTGCGTAGTAAATATTTTAAATTCTACATCCTTCACAGGAATTCCTAATTTAATTTACACCATCTTCAACACTTGGATGTTTCTAATGCTGACTTTCGTCTTCAACATTAGAGAAAAGATATATTGCACCTACTTGAGCGTGCCTTTGTGAAGTTTACATCTTTTCATGGAATTTAACCGGATCGATATAGAAACGTCCTTAAAGCACGCGGTACTTGACTGGAATATTTGGCAAGCGCCGTATCCGTAAACACGGGATAAATCTCCAGCTCGCGTCCTTCTCTTTGCATGCATTGCGACAACGATATACAGTACCGCTCTTTATGAGCCCACAATCTGATTTAATTAAACATTTACTGCAACATTTATTGGCTTACTTTATACGGATTGCCACTCGTCATGGTCTCTACAGTTGCAATGTCCAGTTGCATGTTAGTTGTAATATCAAACAAAGGTTCATTAATTTATAAATGATCAATATTATCGCATTTACAATCTATAATAAGCTATAATAAACGAAGTTAATTATTTTTGACAGCTATTTGATGAACACATTTTTTCCTACGACATAATCATTGCATCTGGACACGCGAACGTCGGTAATAATTAGAAATTGCAATAAATTCATATTTTGAATGGAATTATTCGCGGGCATCAATCAGTTATTTTTATGAAAGTTGAATTACTTCCGCCGCTTAGTACGACACCTTAGAGAAAACATTGGACGTACTTAAATTAATTAGAACGTGGAATTCGCTCGCACACGCGATCACCAGTTAAAGCCTTGGTACCTGCTGATGTTCGTTGGTTAAGGGGAGTCGCTTCATAGCGTGACCGAAACGTGTAACTTGTGTAATTAATTGGTATCCGCAACGGTTATTACTCCTCTCGGCGTATTAAGAGCGTTTATACCCTGCACGCGCTTTTTGGCTTAAAAACAGGACTTTTCAAATGAGTTAATATCCACCAATAAACAATTTAAAGGAAAAATAATTATTACTCATTTTAGAAAAGGTTGTCATCTAGGGATTTTGGTGGAAAACATTATAGATTGATGGATAATTTGTGAGTACTATAAGGATTACTGAACACATGTTTCGTTATTTAGGCTTTAAATGGCAATTTAGAAGCTTAAGATATCCGAAACCACTAAATATAAGATGAAAATAAAAATATTATCAGACTAATAAGACCCTTATGGAGGGATTTTGCTGAGAAAAATAATCTTTTTGTGTTTAGTTCCTGAAAAATAAAAATTTAAACAATGCGAAATTATTCAGAAACTCTCGTCAAGAACATATTTTTTTTCACCAACTTATCGTACATAATTTTTTATAGCAATTGCATATTATAATAGAAGAACATCTTATCAATAAATTACCATTTTTATATTTCAACAAAATTAGTTTTCATGTTTTCTACAAATATTTTAAAAACCACTATAAAACACGCTGTCCGACGTGGATCAAATCAGACCGCCGCAAGGCCTTCTAGAGGGAGGACGTATCGCTCGTCGCTCCGGCCTGGCTGCAGTCGATTATGCCGCGCGTAGTAAAAATAGCCACGCGCGGAATGTGATTACCACATCTTAGTACTTTGGTAGTAAAATATTTAATTATTTTTATTACCTACAATGATTTTGTAGTGAGTATAATGGTCCAAGATCCCAGGGCCCCCAGACGTTACTTATTTTCTCATAAAAAATATAAATGGGATAAAGTAGTGTTAGTACGTACTTTGAATGTGTGCATACCTGCTAGCTTGTTTCGACGGCCAATTCATAGGTACAAGGTGCTAAAGGTAGATAAATACAGTACTGATTTTTCTTAAATTCTCAGTGGTGATTTTTACATATGTTTTAGATAATTTTGTTAAAAATTAATAATAATTATTGCCAGACACTTTCCATCGGCGCTTATCCTTAACAGACGCTTTAAAGCTTCAAAAAAAATAACATATTTTTACTTATAATCTCACTCTTGATTTTTATATTTGATACTTAGGGAACTATTTGAACACCCCTGGTCAGCAGCCAGACCAATTGGAGGGGTCAAACATCCCCCCAGACACACATAAAGTGTCGCTATGTGTATGAGCGAATGAAGAGTTCAATCGCAAAAATGTGAAAAACTTTGATGCAAGTAACTTACCACCATGCAAAAGTGAGCTTTTACAGCAGTTTGGACGAGCTAATTACATCACTAGTCTCTGGAAGAATGCCCATTTTTTTTTATTGCTTTGAATGGCGAGACGAGAATGCCGTTCGCCTGATGGTAAGCGATACGACCGCTCATGAACAGTAGTAGAACCAAACAACACCTTGAATTACAAAGCATTGCTTGGCATTCCACTGCGCTCGCCATCCTGAGACATAAGATGTAAAGTCTCAATATGTCCAGTAGTTCCTCTGGCTACAATATCCTTCAATCCGAAACACAACAGTGCATTTAAACTGCTGTTTGACGAGAGAAATAAACATTGCGGTGGTACCCACCCAGGCAGCCTCTCACATATTATGAGAGACCTACCACCAGTAATATATGAAGAAAATTAGTATTTTTAGTTCTGACAATAATGGGACGTTGGAAGACAATATAATTTTAACTGGTTCGATGGGGACCAATTGCCGAGCTTTGTCAATGAATCGCTTCAAGAAGCATCAGGTATTATACTTTAACTTTGAATAATTGATATAACCGTGTAACTCTTTGATTCTTAATTATGTTATTTTTGTAACAGAAAATGAAAGTAATAAGGATGATAATGAAGATAGTCAATGCCAACATTGGGTTGATGATGACTTATCAAACTTAGACGATGATGACAGTAAAGATCACGTTGAATTGCAAAATGTTCAAACTACAAATAATCCGAAAGAAGAAAGACATGTATAGCTTTGTGTAATTTTAAGATATATATTTATTGTCTTCCAACGTCCACCCATTATTGTCAGGACTAAAAATACTAATTTTCTTCCAGAGACTAGTGATGTAATTAGCTCGTCCAAACTGCTGTAAAAGCTCACTTTTGCATGGTGGTAAGTTACTTGCATCAAAGTTTTTCACATTTTTGCGATTGAACTCTTCATTTACGTCACAAACCATATAAGTGTTGATGAAGAGTTGGAGTCGGGCAGCATCTACGTCAATTATTCCGGCCACGTTGTACAGTTCACAAACAAATTTTTGTATAGTGTTAAACACATTTTGCTCTAGTTCTAAGTCACTGAATATCGCCGAGTTTCATAAATGCTATCTGGTACTCTGCATTTTTAAGTAAGAAAGATATCGATAAATAGATATCTCTCTCACACTCAAGCGTACAAATTATGACCTCACGCTCATACACGTAGCGACACTTTATGTTTGTCTGGGGGGATGTTTGACCCCTCCAATTGGTCTGGCTGCTGACCAGGGGTGTTCAAATAGTTCCCTAAGTATCATGTATAAAAATCAAGAGTGAGATTATAAGTAAATATATGTTATTTTTTTTGAAGCTTTAAAGCGTCTGTTAAGGATAAGCGCCGATGGAAAGTGTCTGGCAATAATTATTATTAATTTTTAACAAAATTATCTAAAACATATGTAAAAATCACCACTGAGAATTTAAGAAAAATCAGTACTGTATTTATCTACCTTTAGCACCTGGTACCTATGAATTGGCCGTCGACCCAAGCTAGCAGGTATGCACACATTCAAAGTACGTACTAACACTACTTTATCCAATTTATATTTTTTATGAGAAAATAAGTAACGTCTGGGGGGGCCTGGGATCTTACTCTATAAATTATGTTTCAGGTAATATAATGGGATGTAATTCCGAGGCTAAATTATTTTATGTATTGTAATATAAAATTAAATATATTTCGTAATTGTAAGGGGTTGTAAGGCCCCTAACACTATTTATGTGTTCGAACACGAAATGATTAATAAAACGTTCGTAGTGTCTACTGATTGAACACTGATTTGAATGCAACTTAACAATGTAATAATAACGAAAATATGATTAGTATCCAAAATTTGTATTATTCTTTGCT
Organism: Hyles euphorbiae; assembly: GCA_023078785.2. Lineage (NCBI taxonomy): Eukaryota > Metazoa > Arthropoda > Insecta > Lepidoptera > Sphingidae > Hyles > Hyles euphorbiae. The sequence continues at coordinate 4,327,662 of CM041039.1, read as the reverse complement.
TGCACAGTAATATTTGTCTACTTATAATGCAAATAAAATATTTTTATGATATTATATTACAGTTACATTTCAATTGAATATTTGAAGCGCACGGATCAAAGTTGTTTGAGCCGATTGTATAGCGAGCCGACGCGGCAGCTCTACGCACACAGCTTTGGTCGCTTATGTGTGCGTGAAATTAACGAAGAAATACCTATAGTTGACTTTGCGCGCAAGGTGTATACGCTCTTAATATGTGCTACATTACATGTTGCTAGATAATAATGCGGTGTGCGGTACTGCTGCGCTGTTATAACGGGCTTTTAAAGAAAACATGCTGCTAATTAACCCTCCTTCAATGATTTTGTTTTGAGTTTTTAAGTTGCAAAATTATAGTTTAAAAAACTATGTGGAATCAGTATAACATTCTTGTATGTGCAGTCTAGCTTTATGTGGAACTTATTGCTTATTATGTCTTCGTTATGTGAATTACGTAAGTTATCTGCAGTACTAGAATCTCGCGACTTGCGATCTTCAATTGACGCGTGAAGTAGCAATTAGTTAGATCGGTATAAATATACTTGCTCGTTACTACGCTATGTTATAATGCGCTTTGCGCTGTCTCCATAAAGTGAAGTAAAAACTACCAAACCCGTGCCTGTATAAAAAGTAATTAAAGATTATACCATTACTTGAATTCTTGTAAAAATTAAAAGTACATGATTATTCTAAAGTAGTTACAGCATTCAGTAACCTTACAAAATCAAAAAGAAAACCTTTACAAATCGTTTTGATCTCGTCTCTATCTAATTATTATTGGTTTAAAAACATCGATGGTTCTGAGTAATGATGGCTTAGCTAGTAATAGCCAGTGTTTTCCAATTATTTACTTAATCAACATTAATTATCTAAGAATTCCCTTATCGGACCCCGTTATTTATAGACACTTCAGCTGATTGCAATTAGCAAGATCTGCATTTTATAGATAACATCATGTTGTTGATCTTACAGAGGGTTTGCGTTCGAAAATCTCAATGTCAGAACGCGTAAATTATTTAGATTAAATTGAATCTTTAAAAATACATTTCAATTAATATTAAATGATACCTCGTGGTCTCATTATGTTGATCTCTGGAGGATGGCCAACCCAACATGAGCAAGGAAATGAAAATGATACGTGTAAATTTTTACGCGTCGCCAAAAAGAGGCGTAAACATTTTTTCTTTCTGTTTTTGAAAATTATTTGGGATGGTTTGTTTTAATTTTTGTTTCTTTTTGTTCGCAGGCGTGACAATGAGAGAAAAAAGGGGAGGTGCAATGAGCAAAATGCAAAAGCTCAGAAAGCGCCTGTCCCTTAGCTTCGGTAGATTATGTGAGTATTGTTTACTTAATCGTTTCAAACCATTAACTGATCACGCCACAACGCTAATTGGACAGATTGTTTTCCTCTTTAGATTTTCACGCAACTTTCTCTTCGCAAAAACATGCAGAAACTCCTTTCCATTCTTGTTTCATTCAATAACATTTTCGTATATCGTTTTTCGTTTCATTCGTATTGTTTTTCATCACTTCGCCGCGATGAAGTGACGTGTTTCATTAACAAACTCTGCCAAATCAACACTGAAATATTTCCACTGGCTAATATTATATTCATGTTGTCAAATTTTTAATATAACGATGTGTAAATATTAGGTGCTAAAGAAAAATTAGTACGTAGGTGTTAAATGTGGTAAGCAATTTATAATAAAATTTAGCGTGTATCAATTTTGAGACTAATAATGGTAAGTGAAATGTAATGCGGTTTATCGTCCTATGTAGGTTGTCTTTGAGACGAAACTGCTACTGAAGAACAAAAGACTTAGATGTATATTATACATTCTCACGAGCGTTGTCTCAATAGGTTGTCTGGTTTATCTCAAATTATAGCCTATTGTACAATAATTTTTATTCATAAATATTTCAAGAGATTCTGTATGAATAGGTTTATTTGTTTCACGAGACTGCTGGTAGGTCTCGTGTGATTTGGATATCAAAAGATATGTTATTTTGTTCATCTTACCAATGACCACATAGCTTCTTTTGCGTTCATGAGTCTTTAGCTTGATTTAGTTTGTTCGTGAACTTGTCTATCGTATTATCAAACTGACAATATTGCAAGAACTGACAGGTCAGGCACTCGAGAATTTTATCACTGAACGTGAGGTGTACCCGAATCACCCCAGTTTTGTAGAAATTGTGTTCTACTAACTGACCTACATGTCCTTGATAAACGAAGTGAATTACACCTTCCTAATTCGTTCTATGAGTATACATACGTGTACCTAGGTTCTTTGTCAGGTCAGCTCATTATGAATTCGACTCTGAGACGCAATTCCATAATACAGCGAGCGACGCAACCTAGCGAACTAAGTGTCAACGTTTCGCCACCGATTTCATTATGGGTATGCCGCATTGGTTAAACATTTTCGCCTTCGGGGTTTGTTGGAGCTAAAAGTTCCATTTTCTTCTAGGTGTTTTCCAAGCCCAATCGAGTTGGATTAAATGTCGGGTAGCAAAAATATTGAAATTAAATTGAAAAACAAAACTTTGTTTTCCCAAGGTGATGCTGAAGCAATTAAGTACTATTGGAAATATGTTTTCTTAATTGACGAAATATGTTTTATTTTAAATACACTTCTTGTTAGGTTCGCGAATAACAAAAAAGGCTCTTTATTGTGTTTATATACAATTTTAAAATGTTAAAACAAATGAATCTGTTAAAATGAACCATTGTGTGCCATAAAAAACTTCACAACATTATGCCCATATGTTATCACTTTTACGACACACATGCACAACTTTCCAAAATATTCCCCGATGTAATGTACCGTAAGGATTTGTTTGCGAGCGTTCTCAGCACATTTATAATACCGGCCGGGGGTGATTCACTCCAAATGAATTCACCACACTGACACTTAGTAAAATATCACATTCAATGTAAATGTTATGAATAATGCACCATGATTAATATATTACAATTCTGTTTATGCACGCGCTGCAGTAGTTTTTGTTAAACACTAAGCTTTTTGTAAATATAGCGGTATTTGTAAAATTATCTGAGGTCGCCGCGATTTGTTTGGAATTGTTGGGGTGAACGACGTAATGAATATATTACATAACAGTATACATAGAATTAAAGGCAGACTCGGTATGATTGGTATAGCGGTATATTCGCTCAATGCATTATGAGATCGGCTCGTAATTTAAATCACGCTCAGCTTATTACGCCTCTTTGCTTAACCGAGAGGCTTGGGTTTCCCTAACGTAATAAGAGGAAGTTTGAAGTGTTGTCTGCTATACTAGGCAAAAGCGCTTTGATGAAGGTAAAATTTGTTGAGCTTAATGGATGTTACTGTCACTATTTTAAATGCACTCTCTAAAATATTTCTCATTTACAAACATATTAGTTACCGCACTATATTTTTCGAATGAATCGTAAAGAAAGTCCTTCTCTGTAGCTGGTAATGTGCTTCAACAATTGTGACCGTTAATGGATACTTAAAATCAGGCATAATCATGTGGATCTGTAGTCCGTCAGTTCCCGTCGGTAATAAAATGGAAAATAATTGTAACATAAAGAGATTAAACGCTCAAATTCATGTTCTTCTAGAACAGTAGTTACATTTTATACCACACGTATGTATGTTATCGTGGTCGTTACCGCTGTTATTGTGTCAATGACCGTGAAATCATTATGGCGGTATCTACATTTAACATTAAGAAAAATTCGTACTTGAATATAGGAAATATTCAAGTAGCGTTTTAGTCTTTCAGGCTACCGATACTACAGGGATAAAGATTAGTTCTTCCGTAAGATTGTGATCAGATTATTAAGTCTTCATTTCAGAGAAAGAAAAAAAAACTACATCGTTCTATCAATGTAGCTGTAAATGACTAAGTATCAGACATGTAAGGAAAATATGAAGATAATATTTAGTGCGAGCTCATCGAGAAAGGAGCCGCACGTACGTCATGCTATTTTTTGTAGATGTTGTATAAAAGAATTAACACTTCACGAACAATCTAATATTATACATCTTGTGATAATTTGTAAAAAACGCCCTAATGACAAACGATAACTTTGCTATTTATAAATATCATTGAAATAGTTATTTTGGGCAGTTGGTCTGCTTGTTTGCACGTAAGGATTGAATTAGCGTTGTTATTTTTAGATACGTTAAATATAGCTGATTAGTGATGTTTGTATGACAACTGTGTGCTTACACTGCGTACGTGGTGAGCATTCTCGTGATCTTTACCTAGTAATTGTGGCAAATGAGACGTGACGTGCCGTTTATGTGTCTAAAGAAATTATACGGGATAAGGCTGAGGTTATTCTGATGCTGAGGTTTAATTCTTTAGATTCATGGGTAGAAATATTTTTATGAAATCTCGTAGTGTAATACGTGATGTATGTCAGGTTTTTAAAAGCTGGCAACGTTAGTAAAACCATTTGCGTCTGTAAATATGTTCTTGCTAATATTAAAAACATTAAAGGCTTGCCTGAAAAATAAAATTCAAAACTTTATTTGTAACAAGTTATGAATGGCATAGCTGTGGAAAAGGAAAAAGTGGGAAACGACGAAAATTTCTCGCCAACTTTTGTCACGATTTCATGAAATGCAATTTTCTCCTAGTTCCCTCACTAAGCCTTAATTCTTTTATGTAACGCTTTGCTTGTAAGAATTTTACTCTAACTAAGGCGTCTTGGATATAAGCTTTCATTCATTAACCTTAATGAACGAGCCAAGCTATCATGTCCTTAATAAAGCGCCGAGAATCTGATCATTATAGGAATTCGGTTGCGTAATAGCAAATCGTTAATATAGGGTAGCGCTGCATCAGTAAGGAAAATACCTGGTTATAATTAATTGGGACTAGATGCTTTCAAGGCAACCTTGAACATCCCCTTTGGATTATGCAAAGCGATTTTAATAATTGAGTATTCGAGTTAGTAGAAAATGTTTTTAGACCCGAAACAGTGTCCACCTTCGCCACGAAGCATGTTGCGTTCTTATTTGTGTGGGTTTATTAAGAAACCCTTGCTAACTTATTGCCGATCGAATAGCCAGTACTTTTGTAAAAATTATAGAAATCTAATTTTTGTCTTGGCGAAATTAGCTTGTTAGGAAAGCGTGATAAAAAATATTAAAGAAACTTACTTTTAATGATCAGGGTTTTGCATTCAGCAAATTCTCAAAGAGACTATAAAAGCAGCTCAAGTTGTTACGGATACAATGTTCAAGTTAACACATTCTAAAACGAGATAACTATATGATATTTTCACGCGCGTGCAGTATTTAAGTAAATTAAGCCGGTGTTGGTGATTCTCAGTTGCTTGCGTGCAGCAGACTTCATACAAACATTGTTGTGCGCCACCTCACGTGAACACTGTACACACTTGAGTACGTCTTATATTCCTTGCAGCGTAATAAGACGCCCGGGCACATATAAAACTTGGCTACGTTTACTTGGAAGCCTTGTGAAACTAGGCACTCTTCTGTATTAGATTAGGCTTACGTACATGCCAACTATATTGAACGTTCTCTTGCGTTCTAGTGTGATCGATACAATAATACATTTTGTTAATGTATTTTATTAAATATTCGTTGTTTTAAAATACATATAAATATTTTGCAAATATAGAAGTTTAATTCACGTTTTCTAAACGTGAAAATTTATTTCAGTATAGATATGTAATGGAATCTGTTCTAGTCGCTCAATTCACAAGTGTTTCAGCAATAGGTACATCTTAGCAAACATTTTTACACTTAGCGAATCCTATACTGTTGTCGATTGTCAAAACACCTTGTTATTTTAAGTGATCCTTTGTTTGTCGACCTGTTAGTAAAAATCGATGCGGCCTTGAACAAAACTTCTTCTGGATTTTCGTTAACAGGCTGAGGGATACGCGAAATCTCAATCGTCGGCAATCTCTCAGGAAATCCTTATTTATACATTTCCAATAGGGAATGCTTCTATTTTCGTAACTAATTCCGATCGGACCGTAATAATGTTTACACGTTACTCTATCCATATTCTTGTTTCCTCAGTTCTCCCTTGCTGATGGAGATATTTTCCTTAAAGGGCCATTTGCCCCCGAGATAGTTAAACAAAATAAGTCTTTATCTAAGAAGTCCAATACGGACTCCGCTGTAAATCTATAACAACAGTGTGCTGCGCTTGTTTTTAATGATCGTTAAAGAGATTTATTTAATGGTCCGCTGTTAGACACTTCATCAACTTAACGATTCTCGGGGATTTCTTTTCAATACTCATTGTTTGAAGCCTTCCTTGGTTAAAATCTTCGACGAGTATTAACTGAGTACCAGAGTATTAAGCTTCTTGATTTTTAAATATGTACCTCTGTTACAAATGTTCATAGTTTAAGTTTATGTTCATTGCCATCCTCAACCATAGGAAGCCTACTGTTTTTTTGTGTTTACATTATTAATAATTGAATTGTTTTCTTGAGTGCCACAAATATTCTCGCCAGTAATGACATTATTATTAGCCCATTAAACTGCGTCACACATGGATAAAAGGAATTAGTATCATAGGTAATTAATATTTAATTGTTTTAAAACGAATATCGTCAATATGTTTTATAAACAGCAAATTAATAGACAAATGCTTGGAGCGTTGTGAGAGGAATTTTTTATCGATTGTTTTACCTTCCTCGATTATTTCAAACGTCTGCTACCTGCATTCTTTTGTCTCAAACATCTGTGTGACTCGAAGTTTATTTACCTCTTCGAGAAATTGTTTAATGCATTATTCATCAATGGGAGGTGTGGTGTTTTAATAAGGAAAACGGACTCTTTCATCTGTGATGCTGTGGCTATAATGCTTTTAGCGACCGTCTGAGAATATCAATTAGTTTGGGTTTTCCCAGAGGCTTGTTAGAGGGATCGTCAGATTGGTAGCAATCATTTGCTCAGCTGTTGTCGCAACGACACGTAGGATGTGTATCCCTTTTTGTCGACGGCCATAAAATTTAGCTAATGTTTAAATGTGAACATTTTAGAATAGCGGAACTATAGTGGTTGAAATATTATTATTTTTGTGTATGAGATGCTTAGTATAAGTTTCGATAAATTGTCTAATAAAATCGTGCAACAATATCAAAATATACTCGTTTTCTAAAATAACCATTTGTAGCGTATGTTTATTACAAAGTGGTCTTGCTCACGAGAATGTTACTCACCAGTCGAAGAACATGCCAAGTAGAATTTATTGATCATTGAAAAGGTAATAAAGAACATGTCAACAATACGTTATTAGGTACAGATGTATATTTAGAAAATGACGATACTAATATATGCATGTTCAATAAGAGTTTATTTACGTACACAAAGAATTATTCACATGAATGACATCCTATTGTAATTTAATTTAACTTTATTTTCAAGATCTTGGTTAATATTTATTTGGTATTAGAGTTTTAATCAAGCTAAAAGGTATCGCCTTTGACATTATGAATTGGTGTCAGCTTTATTCAGTAATAGCGCTAAAGTGGAGACCGATCAAATAATCCGTGTTGTAACAACGCAAGTCGGCCATTAACCACTTAACGTTCATCTAATTATAATAACTTTTCGTGTGAATCGACTCGTGCCTCCCGCAGATTTTGTTTACCTTTCTCCCGCTTTAAGACACTACGCAGGAGTTAGTGATGCGATCGGTTTTATGTCTTTGGCAGAAAAATTCCTGTATTTAAAATGTATGGCTTTATTTTGTAAAATGATAGTTTTTGCGGTGTGAAATTAAATTGGTTGCGGTAAGTGCGGCAATTGCAGTGATGAGTGGCCATTTATGATCAGTATATTTGTTTAAGTTTTTGGTTTCAATTGTTTGTACATAAAAGTAAACCTTAATTTAATTCAAATATGTTGGACTAAGGACATGTACTTTGTTGTAGGAAATAATTAGTTTACCAACAAAAGCCCTACTATGTAAATAAGACTAAAAAATCCATACACGCGTGACTTCATTCACGTTCGCCACAAACATGCTTGGGAAAATAAGTTTCCTGTACGAGTTCAACTTGCGGTTGTAATGTTTACAACCATGCACGAGTATGTGGGTTACGTAACTCTTATCGACATGATTCATAGATTAGAAATCGTGGTAGCGGTGATTGGCCCCGCCCGCGCGCCCGGCCCTTATCACTCACAACACAACACAGTAACGAACGAGCGAACACTGAAGCCACAGGAAGTCGATTCATTTTAAACTATTAGTACGAATTTGTTTATAACCATACCGCATACGTGATTCAGTGCCCTACGTCCATATTGATACCTTAGTTCCAGATAGCATTTATCATGATAATAAATTGTGACTGATTGAACGTACTTTCTCAGGTTTTAAAAATAATGAAATGAAGACTGAATAATGTTACGAAATAATGAAATAATTTTACTTTTCGATCTGTGAGTTAGTGTCCTCGCAACAAATCTTACTGACCGAGATATTTAGTCAAGCTTATATTTTTGTTTCTGTATTACATCCCGTTGAACCAGTAAATCTCCTCTTATCCTGAATGAGAATCGAGTCAAAATAAGAAAACCCACATGCTTATCTCAATGGTAAAAAAAACTAAAATGCACGTAGAATGCCAAGGATGACGATACTTTTCGAATATTGATAATCCCAATCAAAATAAGGTTGATATGAAGTCGCGTCGAGTGTTGATCTCGGGACTCAAGTTATATTTACATTCGCGCGATGTGAACAATGTTGAAGGACTGGCGTTTTTGGCACATCTCTCATCACTCTTAACGAAATATTCTTTAATAACACGTGTGGACGAAAATAGAAAATGTAAACATTCCCACCAATCGCACTTTGGGCCGTGTGAATGTCTGATTATACCGGATTTATGGGGCGTGCAGATAAATATTTTGTGTTAGTGACAGTATTTCGTGTACTAATGTAACTGCATTTTGTGTGGGAAAACGTACTGTTATTATTGTTCTGAGTTGTATTCATGTGTTTTTGCAATATAAGGTAATCGAAAAATATTAACAATTTTAAATAAGAAATGATAATCACAGATTATTGTTATTCTGTCATAGACAGTGTACTTAAAATACAAAACAATACTATTTTCTCAGAAATACAGATGACACTATTATTGCTTCTAAAACCGCAATGACGCTGTTCAAGCGTAGCATAAATAATTAATTGCACATTTAAGCTGAATCTTATGACACTAGGTTGTTCTGAGAGGTATTTTCTATGCAATTTAATATTCCTTTTCGAATATCTATATAAAAAGAATAAAAGAGGAAAGCCTCGGAAAATATATTGCACTGTTTCTTTCTTTAACATAATATACTCAAGTAATTAGTAGAATCACTTCAGCTCCGACCTCAAACACTCCTATAATTCTTCAGGTATCATCGATCATCACTTCCCACCAAGTAAATCGCTTGGCCCTTTGTGGTTAGTTTGCTGTAAACGATATTCCTCCGCCTACACATGACTAGTATTCTAAAGACCTTAAAATATTGTTTGTATAAAGTGTATTTTGAGTCTAGGCCTAGTCGTGACTACTTAATCACTATTATTACAGTTATGGACGGAACTTTTGTTTGTTTGCTAAAGCATTACTTCGCGCTTTCTTTGGGAAGTTCTTAGCGGACTACTGTCAAATTACTTGAAAAATGTGATAATTATAAACCGTCTTTCCTAGTAAATTGCCGGTAAAGGAAAATATCGTCAGGAAACTTCCATTTCTAAGAACTCATCATTAGAATTTCTAAGGTATGTAAAAAAATACTTATAAAAGAACTAATATCAACGTAGGCTAAAAAATAAATTGCCTTGACTCCATGTCAGAGTGGGTACGGTCATGTAGATTTAGAAGGTAGTTTTAGCCAACTCGAGGTACGGATCCAAACTCTCAAATTGTAATTAAAATATACTAACGAGACTCCATGTAAAGAAGAAAATAATTCAATTTTCAATTTCCATGTGTCATGTGCGTGGTTTTAAAATGAATGTCGCGCCAAACTTTACAACCGTCGACGTGTGATTACAACGACGGATTGCTTAGAAAATTCTCTGTTGTTGTCGCTGCTTACTAATTGCTATCTATTTACTGCTCTGTACAGAATGTCGGCATTGTTGTCACAATGTTTATGCGAAACGTGTGTTGGAATTTATTCATCAACATAATTTATTGTTTTCTTCATCTACGTCTCCTCTCTTTTGTTTGGATGAATAATGGTATTGGTGTTAGTAGACCAGATGGTAACATTGTCATTTACGTCTTATGATTGTACTGAAGGACTGCGAATGTGAAGGGGAAGTTCTTCCTTTTTAATAGACTTGTCATGTTTGCTTCTATGGGCTTTAAGGTTTTTTCGGACTTTTACAAAGACCTTTGATTATCATAACTTATTTTTTATTTTGGTCTGCTTTGCTCTACAATTGGCTTTGCTAACTAGAGGCTATGTTGATTGGAGGGATGGCGTTGCGATCTATTTGGGTGCTGAAATTTGAAAGCTTGAACACTGCCCAATTTTAAATGCTTATTTAATTATTGGAAACAGACATTGATGATACCCTTTAACAATAATAATGCTTTATGATAATGGGCTGTGTGTGTTTATAAAATAAATTTGTGACACGCTTGGATATTGCGTTGGTTATAATTAAAGTATGCCAAACCTGTTTAGGCTGTGAACATCCTAGCAATAGAAGCTATGAGCATCGCAAAATTCAATGAATAATAAATAAATCTATTCGACTTAATACATTCAAGGTTTGATGGAAAATAGGGTACAACCGTTCTCATTCTGATTGACAGGTTAGAAAGGTCGCAGATATTGGTTGGTTAAATACTTGTATATTAGAGACACCACTTAGCGTTATTTGGGGAATCAAATCATAATTATAGTCTTGAGCCAGACTAAGTTAATTGCTGAACAGCCTCAGCACAGGATGTTCATGGTGATTTCATATCTGATGCCATTAAATGCACTTTCTAGACGGCATTTGCATTTACCATAGGGTGCAGTGCAGTTACTATGCCGAGTCAGAATTAAAAAAAGAAGCCGCATACACATCATGCGATCTTAAGCCTGTCCTCTTTAAGAGTGGACTTCCAAAGAAGAGTTTGACAGTAATATGGAATCACAGTTAAAATAAACCCGGTTCAACAAATTTCAATAGATAATTTAATCAAAATAAACAGCCAACGTACTTGCAACATCACATTTAATCCGCCTGAAATTATTGTTTAGTTTCGAAATTGGGTCTTTGTTGATCTCGCAGGTTGCGAAGTGTTGAAGTTTCAGATGTTTTGTTATAAACTTATTGGATATTATGAGGTGATAGAAAACGGGTTCAGCTGTAGGTCAATTGATTTACAATTAATAGTGAATAATCGTTGTTTTATTATGATTACATTTAAAGCGATTCAAATCTTGTTTACAGTAATAATAGGCGCCTTGGTCTAATCTCAGTACAGCTGGGCTATAATCTCTCTGAACTTCTGAGTTCAATTCACAAACCGTCAGGGATTAACTTTTGTGTGGCTTTTTCAAATCGAAAATCTTTGCAACTCCGAGTTCCGGATATTTCCCAAAAGGATGCGCGAAAGACAGATGTTCGTGACGTGATAAAACAAAACTTTTCCAAAATGCATAAAAAAAAACATTCAAAGAAAACATTCCAATAAAATCTACACTTACAATATTTTTGTCTGCCTCGGTGGCAGTTCTAAGGTACGATTACAAAGCTGAGGTCTCGGATTCGAATCTCGGGTGCCAAAAAGCCAAAGTGATATTAGATTTTCCTATTCATTACTTATCAGCCTGGATTCAAGAATTAGTGCCTGATGTAGCGATAGGCCTTCTTAACATATATGGCGAAATACTTGTGGGCCTCACAAACATTCGTCTTGGTGCGGGGATCGAACTTGCGGCCTCTCGTTTATTCACAGCCGGCGTTTGAGCAACTGGGGCACGAATAACTTATTTAGATTATCGAACACATGAAAGTGTTAAAATATAAAGCTTTATCTAAAATAAGGTTACGAAATGAGATTTACAAAGTTAATTTTCCCTTGAATTGTTTGAAACTTTCCAATTTTGAGAAATTTAACATGATTTGATATTAATTCCATTAATTCGTCTAATTAATTTTAGTTAGTTTAAATATTATTATTTATATTTTATATATTTTCTCTTTTCGTTTATTGTCTATTTTATCAATAAGCACCTGCTTCCGTCTCTCTGCACTACCTTAAGGTTGGCTGGTAGAGAATGCCCTTGGGCATTAAGTCCGCCTGTACTACGTCTGTGTACAAAGTGTTTAAAATAAAATAAATAAATAAATAAGAACCGCACAACATATCTACAAAGTATGTCGTACCACCACAACCAAACTCAATAACGATCATTAAGTTTTCCCCATACTATCTGTTGGTTCCTTTATCTTCATAGGAAGGAAATAATTGAAAGCGAATTATACTTGATATATCTATTGCGAATAACAAATTGCTTATCTTATGCCTTTAAAAATTCGCAATTGTGTAAACATTTATTATCAATTCGAGCTCATACATAAATCGCAACGTCATTTTAAATTTATGTATGCGATAAGTGTAAAATATTGCAAAATAAAATCACAGCGCGCAAAGCCTCGGGTCATAATAACTTGTCAATAACGTCCTCACAATAAATTCCGCGCTAATATACGATCATTTTTCAAGAAATTTCAATTCTCTTGAAGATGTGACAAGATGAACGTGAATTCTGTACAAATTCCATCGCGTATAGAGCCGTAATAAGTAATACGTGCTCATGTGCACACCGAGCTTGGTTTATCTATTGAAAAATAATGTGATTTATTCATTTTAGTCACAGCACGAGTTAGTGACACGTTTGAATGAATCATACTGCAGTTGAGACATCTTAAGACATGAATCTGAGACTAGTAGGAACATAATAAAGAAATTCAGATACTAATAAAATGTGTAATTTAAAAATAAAGTTAATAGTTTGATGCAATCTTCGAATTGATTTGATCAGTGTCATTATGAATTTATAATAGTAAAGTGGATTAATAAACAAAAAATATGCCACTGGTATTCCATACGAAACTGCAATTTATTTTATAACTAAAATAGTCTTCTTAATAATGTAAAATAAATTATAACCGATGTAATATTTAACGTAAGATGTAGCCAAATCCTTATGCATTTATTACCGCACATTTGCATAAAATTATTCAATGTCGTGTTATTTTAAGTCATCAACATTTTATAACGTCTTAATTTAACATGGATTTCACGCAAGTCGCCTACGTAACAAAAACATTAAAGACAATGAACGTTGATAATTTGTAACGGAAGCAGCCGAGCGCTGGGTGCGACCTTCCACCGGTGAATCACCATCCAGGCAGACTTGTATCCGCCTTAAACGGCAACAAGCTGTCACCAACAGCAGACAGACTTCGATGATAATTCTACCAATTAATTACCGCTGACGTTTGTAATTACTTGTAATTTGCGAGATTAACATCGCTTACCTTCTGTGAAAATTGATTTTGTTTACTACCGACGGCCTTTCGAGTTTAGAGTGGGTGGTTTTGCTCGGTTCATTTATAGATATGCAAAATGAGGATTAATTACATCTCTGATTACCATCTATTCTGCTATACCTGTTGGTGATTACTAAGAGCTGGTCGGATTGCGATATCATGTGAGGAACGCGTCATAGTGACTCATACTCGTCTCGTGTCTCGGGAACAGGCAGTGCATTGCATATCCAGTTACTTTATAGGACCGGTACACAGATTACGTTGATAACACTTTCTGATGGGTTTTTCTCTTACATTGTATTTACCATTGAGTTAGGTAAAGAGATTTTATTAAGCTACCATAAAGAATATGACTACGTATATTCCATATTTTCTTTGATAACATTTTGTATTGTTCTGGAAAAAATATTTAAAAAGTATTTTTATTTACGGATTAATACGAAAATGCGCCCCAGCGCCGGTTTCCGAAACATCCGCCCTGACCGCAGTCGTTCTGATGAAGTTTTCATAAATACACTTACTGCCGGCAAATGATCGGCTTCCGGCGTCCGTCATGGGGGTTCAATGTCTATTATCTATGGATTGATTGATAGCAAACTTCCGTGGCGGCCTATTGATGCGCTCGCCCTCCTTGCCGTACGTGTCGGGCAGGCTCCGTGCCCTCAGATTTAATAACATTTTATAGAACACGATACAATTTCGCCTCACTGGTTCCCCGTCGCGTATCGGGTTGCTACTGTTTGTATTGTTACTTTATATATTTCCTCATAGTGTGTTGTGACATCGCTTTGTGGAAGCGTTGTATCAATACGTATATACGTTGTTATTGTTTAGCCACGCGGACTGAGCATGTTTATGTTTATTTTAAACTGTTAACATTTTGATACGCGTTCTGGATGACACGGATAATACTGTAAATAAACCTAATCTATGCGAAATATAAAACTAATACACGACAACTACAATGTACTGTTAAAAAATAGGGTAGTAATTTATATTGGTTCAAAGCTTTCATCGTCTTGTCATTTTGCAAACTTCGTTTGCATAATATTGCATTATTGTGCATAAATTAAGCTTGTCTAAGCTCTGTGAAGCTAAAACTGGTGTGGCAGCACGTTGTTAGTGCGAGTAGTATTGTATTGAGTAACAACTAACAACAAAGGCACATGTGGTGCGCTTGTAACGTCCATGGCGCGCTGCACTCGGCGCCGGCTGGGGGCTGGCGGGCTGCGGCCAGCGCTGTACCGCGCCGCACTTACACGCGCAAGCCGTTTCCACTCCCCTGCCACATTATTCTCTGCTTATTATATCACAACATGCGGGTGTGTTGAGTCACTCGACCGCACAGGAACGTGGTATTGTTTCCCTGCATCACGACCGCGGAGCCTGGACGGCCCGCCTTTTGTCAACCCGACCTATTGTCTTTCACCTATTCAAATATTTTGTAAAGGCGTCCAAATTTTTTTGGAATTTCACGAGAGGCGGGTTGTTAATTTCCTTTCCTTTGGAATTCATTAACCGTTTTGATGTGACCCTATTGTGACAATTGGCCGACGCTATCTGGTGTCGTGTCCTTAATGTTACAATAGAAGTGAATCTTGGTCACTTAACAGTGTTTTCATCTCTATTGGTTCAATTGTCGGTTGCTCAACTGCCCGTGTGTTACGTAAGCGCCTTGTAATGTGCGGCGCGCAGGGCCAGGTTCGTTGCACTGACATCGCTGTGGCCAAACAATAATATTTGTCAATGGTGTTACTCATTGTAAACCAGCTTGCATTCGATTCTCACACTACGGATGTACTTTAGTCATTGTTGCGGACGTCATTTGTACGCGATTGAGGGTCAAGAAAAATCAACATGTATGCGTTGTTGTTGGTGCTGGCCCGTCTTGAATAAAGTGTGTGTGCATTTAAACTTATCGGAGAATAATTGCTAAATGCCACATCTCGGGTGTAGACCGCTTTTCGATAACAATACGCAATTACTGAGTGATCGCCGCGGGCCGGTAAAATTTATTACCTTCATAATTTAACTGGTTTGCTCTTGAATTATTGTGCATTGATTTATTCATATTCTAAGGAATAGTTAAATAACCTTTGAATGGTAGTACTAACAGTGACAATATTAATTCCATTCTCGTTAAGTTCATTGTACTGTTTATATTGTTTTTGTTTCTAAGTCGTGTTTCCTATGTTTTTGGCACAATGACTAATTAAATGTCAAAGCTATTATCGCTTTCATTTGCCGCTCTTTTAAAACTTTCTTTACGAGGGCGAGGAATTTATTACAGCCATCTGATTTCATTCAAAAATAAACCGCCCGCACGAAGCGGAATTATGAATAAATATTAATGAAAAAGACAATTGTTAACTGATCCTATTTAGGTAATTCTATTTTTAAAAAGAGAGCGAGACTAAATAAAGATATATTTAGATGTTAATAAACAACGATATGAGCTATTATTATGAATATATTGTGCATACATTGCCGCTTGTGTATGTGCACTCCAATTTTTTTATTTTGGTGAGTCACTCGATGCTCCGCTTATAGCTCGAATGTTTGTACAAAATGTCCCCCATAATGGAGGCGATTGTCTGGCCTGGATTGTTTCGCTTCGGGTTAATGACTGTCCCTGACTCCTTGGCCAGTCCTTCCTCGAGAAATTTTATTATTTTGTTGACGCCGTTTTTTTAAAGACGTGTCATTAACCACTTTTCCCCCTGCTTCGAAAGAAATGATCTTGGATGTGTATTGTCTTTCATATAAACTGGAATGAGTCATTATTTTTTTGGATGGAATGTGACGGATCAGTATTTTTGTTGTTGTCCTATTTTTTATATTGATTCCGTACGTAGTTTATTACATGACATACTGTCTGTATCTGTCTTAGCCCATATACGCCCCACTGCAGGGTATGGGTCTCTTCCACGGTCGACAGTAAAATTGAGAGGCTAGGCCATATAGTCCACCACGCTGTCCTAGGGTGGATTGTCGAAATTACTTACCTCTCAAATTCTTACAAATCGCTACGGTATGCAGCTTTCCGCACTATGTATTCCTTAATTGTTACAGTGCTTAGCGATTGACAATCATTACATGACGTCATTATATTGTAATTGAATCTTGGCTTGAGTTATATCGAGCCTTTACCGCCATTTTAGCAAACATTTTAGCATTTTAACAAATTTTACAGGAGAAGGTTTTTGTTAAATATTTTTAAAAAGAAATGTGTAATTCAATTGAAATTTTATATACATTAATTATTTTTATACATTTAAATATCTAATTCTGCCACAGGTTTGGGCAGGTTTGGGTCCGTTGTGGCTTAAAATACTACTTTCGATAAAAAACGCATTTTTGACAAAAGTGTCGCTTACGATAATTTGGCGGTAAGGGCTCGATATAGTTCCAAAAGCAATAGCGTATTTGTGAATTTATTTACTTTATTTGTCAACAATGCCTTAGGTCCTTTTATATATAAAACAATCAATACAATAGTTAAACCTCTTTATAAATACACGATGATTACATTAGTGTTTTCCCGCAATGTAATTCTATACACTCGACATAATATTGTTTATTTGATCGTTAATCAAAACTTTACATATTCATGTTTCTGTGAAACCAGAAGACTCGACTGGTTTGACCGCGAGATTGCATCGCACGACAGTTACGCTTACAGTTGAACTATGACATTCGTTTCTATTATACACGTATACTTGATATTATTACCAGTTTTTCTTTTTATAGTACATAAATAAGGAAGGTGTAGGCAGCGGTGCCAGGACATGCACATTTCGCCTTGAATGTTCCGGTCCACGATTTGATAGGGGGCGAGCGTATCGCCATACAGGACACAAATTCCTGACTTAGGGCTGATAATGAATAGAAAAATCCAATATCACTGCCCGACCTGGGATTCGAACCCGAGACCTCAGATTTGTAACCGTACAACAACGCCATAGAGGCAGTCTTTTTTTATCCTGTAAATCAATGCCTGACACCGAGAATTCCCACATTGATAGCTAATGGTAAGCAAGAGGCGTCCATAAAGAAAATCGACTGGCGAAAAAGATTACATTTTTGTCTCGGCAAATGACAAAATAAACAAATAATAAATAACCCCTCTTTTATTTATATAATAAATTTATCAATTATTTTGTACATCCTCTGATAAATCTCGTTTGTCATTGCTGTTTGCAAAATCGATTGCTTTTTGTATTTATTATAACTAGTTTTAAAATAAAATACAAATCAATCCTGAATATCTAGTTTAATACTGGCTATAAGTTTCCAAACCACTGGAGCGTGTGTACAAGGGATACTAAGATAAGAATGACCGAGTGATTCAAAGTGATATAGGATGTTATGTTATATGTGCTCACTAAAAATATGTGAAGGATAATAAATACTCTTTAGGTAATCTTAGTATTATACGTGCACACTGAAAATAATTGAAGGCTAACAAATATTATGTGAATGTGTTTTTACAGAACTTAAGTTTTTCTTGCAGTTATAATATAAAGCAACACGCAGCTATGTGAATTATCTTTCCTGTGTAAATTTGATTTGTATTTAGAACAAAATTATTATTTTTATTGTGGTGGACTACATGGCCTAACCACTCTAACTCGTACTCTTGTTTGTAGAAGAGGCCCGTGCCCTGCAGCGGGACGTATATTGGCTGATACAGAATACAGGTATTATTATATGAATATAAATATTGTTTGATAGTATACTTACTATATCGGTTTAAATACTGTGTTATCCCAATCCACTTTTTCCCCTTTACTCATTTAAAATACACATATTTCGGTGTGTTCACTATAGAGTATCTGAAATAAAAAGTAACATTGGAGCACATATCTCGATGTGTTGGTCGACGCGTGGGATCTCTGTCTGCTGCTCAGATGACGTAAGCGGTAAGACGCCAGTTATGCGTTCACGCAGTTTTCATTATTATTGTGGTAGTAATTGTGATGTGAATGTGCGTTATATTAAATATATATAAAATGGTATTTATGTGCACAACTTTAAATGCAAATCGAAGGGATTGTTACGGAAAACCGTAAAGTTATATCTGGAAACATACTAGGGAAAACTACAATACAGACCGCAGTATTTTTTGTGGTTATGTTATTATTAATTCCTAAAATGAGTCATATATTTGTTACACTTGAGAATCAGGAAGTTGATCTATAAAATTTAAAATAAATCAAGGTTGAGTACTTACTCAACACGAAATTAAAACTGTTACTTTAATTTTTTTGTCAACAACAAAGCTCCCTTTAATACTGATGAAGTCATAGGCCTTTCCACTCCACGATTAACTTTAAAAGTCATAAAATTACGTGACACGTCGCCTTAAGCTATCGATATAGGTATTAAGTATGCATCACAAGTAACCCCTTTCTGAACCGTATTCTAATTAACCCAATGCCCGTGAAAACACCCCTACTTGACCTTTTACTCAATCGATATTAACTGCCTGCCGGAGACACGCCACGCCACCTATACACCCGCAAAGAGCCCATAAAATTGTATTCTCCCAGATATAACACTAACTCAAATATACATATCCGTACCACATTCTCGTATCTTATCTGAATTTGTTTGGCCGTGATAGCGCAGACGGTAAATGATTTTGACAAATTAATTACAACGAAAACTGTCGGCTCAGGCTATATACAATATATTTCTTTCTTATCTTATTATTATCTTCGCAGAATTGCATGTGTGAAATTATCTACATTTTTGCGTGCTATGTGATGAAAGATATGGCTTTCTACTGTGTAAGAAATTGAAATGCTGAAGACTCAAAAATATTTTCAAGTTTCACGGCAAAATCTCAAGACTCGCAGATGACCCAAATACTCATTCTGACATATGAATCAAACATAGAGCTTCCATCGAGGAAATGGATTTTTGCACTTATGTGTGAAGTTAAAAGTGATTGAATCTGGAAAATTCCGGTAGCCCGTATATCCTAACTGATAGATACCGATATCTTCCCTACACGCCCTCATCTCCCTTTGTTCGTCTAAAATGCTCACTCGGCGAATAAGGAGTGACGTCAAAGTTCGTTACGGTAATCACGGAACTCCATGTAAATTTGCTCTTACACCCGAATGCCTACTTCGGTTAGATAAGCTCTTAGAGGCAGTCGTTTATGGCGGAGCGAGGGGACGTTTGTGTGAAGTTCAACCTTTTCGTTTGCGACATTGGACGCCTTACTCTCCTTCCCGGAAAATAGGTCGGCTACATTACGTAATACCACGGCTATTGGCCGCAAACTGTTTGGATGTTCAACGGTTTATGTACGTGCATTGTCTAATTTTATTGCATGCAAATTCATGTGGCTAATATACATATGTTTAGCTCGTCATGTGTAATACGAAATTTGCATGGTCTGTGGTGTAATTTAATAATATGGACGCTAAGTTTATCTACATAACGTTTTGTGGCTTTTCACTAAAAAGCTAAGTTTCCACCACTACAATGCACCACTCCAGTTGTCAAGGCCAGACAATAGCGTAAACACTTAGTACTAAAGTTATTCCACACAAAGCATAACCATTTATTCCAAGTGGCGTCCTTGGTATAAAAACAAGAGAACATATTACATAAATATTATTTCTACTTATTCGTTAATTACACGCTAGGGGAATGAAATATTTGCAAGTCCTGTCCTTGGAAGGATGTTTTTGTCGTGCATTATTTGCTTGATCACATTGTTGTTTGTTGGCGGCGCTTACAGGCTGAATAGGCCCAATCTTATCGAGTGTGCGCGACTAGAAGGGTTCTTTAAGGCTTCCTGCCAATTGTGGCGAGAGTACCTTTTGATGGCCCAACAAGATATTAGGGAGGGTGGAATGAATGTTAGGGTTTTGTTACGGATTGTTTCTTCCCATTGCTCTATATATCATTGGAATGATTGATTACTATAGTGTATGGGCAGTAGACGCAGTTTGTGTGTGTGTGTGTGTGTGTGTATTTTAATGATGCGATGAGTTTTGGTAGACATCAAGGTGCCTGATGCTAAGTACAGTGCAATACAAATAAATAAGAGTATATACAAATGATTTTACCACACATATATATTTTACGTAATTGTGTGAATGAAAACATTATTGCGATAACTCGGTCATCTCTCGCAGTGTAACATCCCATATCGTATGACTGTGTGATGCTGTTCTGTTCTAGATACAATTTCATTTGTGTATTAATTTACGTTTGGTAACCGGAGAAAGTAAAGCTTAATTGTTGGAAAGCATCATGAACGTGGCAACTATTCGACCAATTAAAATGGTTTATGTTTATATTTTTCTACTTTTAATGTAGTGTAATTATAATTAGGTCCTTACTTCATTCATTTTCTTTATATCGATATCTAATTATCGGTTTTTGAACATTTCTAAAAAAACCGTATGATATCGTAAGTTTTTGTGTACACACAACGAAATACCTAATTATTTTTCTAGACTCAGACCAATAATTTAAAGAACAAAAACAACACTTAATGTACAAATAATGTTATTAATGTACAACTAGTATAGCACAGACTACTGGGAGTAGTTCCAAAATTTGTGGCGCAATTTCATTAACTTACGTGCTTAAATAGTGCTACACTTTAGGGAGTAAATGAGACGTTACACCCTAGATAAAGCAAACAGGTCTAGCCTGGATTACAACGTGACCTATTTTGCCAGTGACGAGGAAAATATGGTGCAAAATGTCGCCCGTACGCCTTTTCGTGTCAACCAATTGTGGTGCCGCAAAGCCGGTAAAAGCTGGTGGTAATTTTGTTAGCATTTTGCGTCTTGACCCGTGAACACTAAACAACATCATCTCGGGGATTATTGAATGCTCTTGTTACGTCTAAGCGCTCCCCAATTATGCTGTCGAATAAAGTCAATTATGCGATGTAGATTGACTCAGTTCGCGGTATTGTGCCGTTTTGTTTACTTTGTTCATAAAATAAATTTAGTTAGCTTTAGCTCTAAATTGAATATTAAATTGTAGGAATAATAAGTTTTATAGATTAAAAATTAAAATGTAATACGCGATGTCAATTCTATTTCATTCAATCTTATTTCATCTATGTCGAACTAAAATCCTCGACGTCAGCAAACATCGACTGTGTCCAGCGGAGCGTAAACCGGCAAGTTTTAAGCTGCGGGTAAATCTGCAAGTTCTCAGAATAGATGAAATCGATCAAATCACTGATTCGTCGGTAAGCCGACCGTGTTGAAAGCGCTGCTGACCGCAAGGGCGACGAGAGGGACCCTTGTCAACTTTGACACAGGCATCGCAGGACTTTGTGTTATTCCACAACGGAAATGGAGCTGTTGTCGATACACAATCACTAACCAAAAGCCGCTCGACAAATTTCCACCGGTCGTTACAAAGTTATTTGCGAAATTTTCGGTCGACCCGACTCGTTGCATCATGAAATTGACCCAGTCAATGCAGATCGAAAGTCAAATACATCATTTGATGCAATTAACTTCAGGGTATCAATCAAATATAAATAACGCTCTGTCAAATTATACGTGCAGCAACATTGGAGTGGGGGAATATCATTATATGTGATGAGACGTTCAGTCGTGTGTTCATATCTGACATTATGACGTGTGTCTAACCCTTTTCATGTTTTACAATTCGCTGATCCTGTCCCTGATGAATATTGATATGCCTCTTTTCGAACCCTCGCGAAGATACTTTTTCTTTATTATTTTGTTGAGTCATTCGCCTTAAAAGAGATATTTCGTCGATTGTTCTTTGAGTGTTTGATGTTGTCTTGGTTGTCGAAACTTGTTTTTCGTATGCATTGTCTTCGAAATTGTTTAACAAAAAAAAGTTTGTAAGACTGTAATTATTAAAGGGCGTCAAAAGGCGAACTTTGTAGTGATACATTAATTGTATTAAGAATTCTTCAGCAGTGAAAGAAATTCTTGACGTCACCCTTACTTGGCATCATTGTGATGATGTTAAAAATAATCATTTATTGCTATTATTAGATGTTGATAAAATCCATGTGAAAATTACGCAATAGTTTCACAAGAATTTCGTTGCGGAGGTCCCTTTTGAGGCTTTTAGATGGTTTTATTTCTCCGAAGTAATTCTCGCGTCATTTTCCTTGAATGGAGGAGCTTTGTAATTCCTTTCTGATTGCTTCAAGGATATAAATAACGCATCGCAACACCGCATGTATTTCGTAAATATCGAATGCTGCAACGTTAATATATGATGTTTCGGTGTCGGCGTGTTTATTTATGAAACCGCATCGTGTGCAAGGTCGTTCGTCATGTGATTCATTTCCGTAATAGGACTCGTTCTTCGATATCGTATGCATTATCTTCAGTGTCATAAGCATTAATCTTGTAAGTCTTCGCAATTTTATTGTTATTAATGTTGTCGGTTTCCTTTTACGAAATATGTTCGTATTCCGATAGTGATCATTCATTTCCTCTCTTTAATTCAAGTTGCACATATTTCAGATAATTTCTTGGCTTTATTTTGATTTACTACATTTCTGGCATTTATTATTGTGATTTTTATCTTAAAATGAAGTAATGCATGCAAACTAGAAACCGCACGGGTCTAAACTGTGTAATTTATATTGTACCAACTAACGCGCAGAAGTTTAGGAATTACAACGTAAATATTTTCAGGATTAGCGCAGGTTTAATACAAACTCACAGGCAAAGCTGGTGTTTATTAAGTGTTCACAAATATTATGTTTGGTTTTACGTTACCCCTTTGTTTCTTGCGACGATCAAATAGCTAACTTGTGTATGTGACCCTGCGTCACATAGTTTCCCAGCTCAGTTTCTGATCGCGTTTTAATATTTGTCGTCACTTAAAAAGCAAGTACTACTTGAAATATAAACTACTTTAAAGTAACGACGTGATTTTGCGAAAGAAAGAAGGCTTCGCTTTATTCTACGTATGCGTCGGAATTTCCCGCATTCTAAGCGGCAATAATGCGGCGTTGAAACGGTCGTTTTGTCGGTGGAACGAAAGCCGAGAGGGAATCCACGCTTTATTACTGACGTCGACTGCGAGTTAACGCAAGATAGCTGTCTTGATGAGAACGATAATTCTGCAGCGACGAAAGGGCGGTCCGCACCAAACGCGACCCCAACATAATTCAAAGTGTCGCAGATTGGCAATCACTTCACATTAATTTATTTCCCCCACGAAACTGCAATTCCCTCTGACAAATCACGCTCTTTAGACCGCTGACGCAAGGAAACCGAGACGGATCTAATGTTATGATAAAGTGTTTCATTGCCGGCAAAAGAGAATGGGGAAAATGCGGAAAAGTTCAGAGTATCTAATCGCATCTAGTCGTGCTACGGAACTTTAGTATCGGCACGCGAACGTATGTACTAAATTCATTGTTCTAACTGCACTATAAAGGAGAAGTTTACCGCGGGCGCACGTGCTGCGCGCCGCTCGCGCTAATCCCACGATAATCCCACCCGGAAAAAACTAATAACCTTTGTTATGTTAAGATGTTTGCACTGAGTTCACTGAGATGTTTGTCGGATTATCGCGCGCACCAACACTGGCCCGTTTTAATAAAGTAATCCCACAGTGGTGACTTACTCGGCGCGGAACTGTGGCGTGAACCTGACAACTGCAAGCCGACGATGAGCGGTATGTGGTTTATAGCACTAGAGTTTGTGTGAAAATTATTTTCATCGGTGCCGGCAGACGAGAAATGAACAACCGCATCTCAATTAAACTTGACCGCCTCGGGGCTCCGGTTGTCGCCTCGCTTTGTGTCTACGTAAAATACGAGCTCTCTCTCTCCGGCAAAGCTGATGCATGTGAATGGCTAACGTTTGAGATAAAAGCTTTTACCATTTTTCAAGGAAATTGTGTTGCGAAGCCAGGTTATATCTAAACATTATATATTTTTAGAGTGTGTTTATGGTTATTTTTAAACAGATTACGTGGGCAGCGTAATAATTTGTTTTTCCGGCCAAGAAGTCGTATTTCTTGAGACGCCAGATGGTCACTTTTCGTTTCGGGTATGCGCGAAACAGTTGGGAATGTATAATTAATTGTACGAAGCGCAAAGTTAATTTACTAATTTGCAACAGTGACTCTGTTTAACTGTGCGAGTAATTCAAAGTGAATAATTAATTATTCAAATGTACTAAGATTACCGAGAAATGAGCCGTGTTAATGAGAAAAATTCTGTTTTTACACATAATGAACGTTAACCATAAAGGTCGTAAGATAATCATCTGATTACAAAAGAATGTGCGTAGTACACGCTTAAACAAACATAACAAATTGGTAAGATAATTTTACGTAAGTTTGAGTAAGGACACATTACATAACCAATTACAGCATACATCATTGAATAAACAGAATATTACGTGCATTTTCCGACGTGGCATGCCATAACGTGGGCAGGAAACTATTTCACCAATAATCGTTTCGCGCTCCTCAAATATTTATTCTGACCCATCGAATATGAATAAAATTTAAATTGTATTCATAAGCAATGAGTGCACGCGAGAAGCTGGCGGTCCCGCCGCAGCTTGCTAAATCAACCGGACAGGTTAATTCTCGTATCGGCTGATTGCATGCTGAAATAACATAGACGTGAATTCGTATTAGCAAGTGGTATTTAATTTGAACGGTACACTGAGCTTGGAGTGCGTTGAAGGGTTGCAGCCAATTATAAGTTGTGTTCCCCAGGGCCGCTGTCGCATTGCATTCTCTTCCGAATTATGGAGACGTTGGATGTAGTCGTTGAATGCAAATTTCAAATTAGTTGACAAATTATTGACTAGACCGCTGTGGAACTGGGTCAGATTCCGTCTCGTTGATCTTTAAGCTTTGTTGCAGCTTGTCTTAATTTAATGTATTTGGAATTGTAATTTACAACTTTGTTTTAAAATGTGGTGGCAATTTTGATCATGATGGGAAGGCGCGTGTTTTATTTGAAACTTTTACATGAATTATCCCTGAAATATATTTATCGAATTATTTTTACGGACTGATTTTTATTAATGTCTATAGAATAAAAATGTCTATTATAAAAAAGTACAGGCCATCAAAGCGAAAAGTGTCCAACGAATTAATTTACTAGTACGAGATTGGAGGTTTCTGTCATGTCATTTAACACAAGTCAAATAGTCTAAAACACAATGAAAAAGATAAGCAAGATGTCAGGGCTACATTAAGCTTGAATTATAACATCTCTAGTGTTACTGAAATAAAGACATATGGGTATGCATTTCTCAATAACAGTAAATGTAAGAGTATTATTGAAGCGCTTATTTCCTCTCTAATGCATGTGGCATTAGCAGCACACGAGTCTAGTACATACATTTACATTAGCCCCTTCCGCCTAGCCTAGCGTTAGGATGCATCTTTCCCATAATAACCGGTCTTTCCTCCAGGAACGTCGTAAACATCAATTAGATAACAGGTAGTGTTATTACTATGTTCAGCTTCGCAACCGCCGTGTAATAACTGGATTTTCAATGTACAAATTATTTTAACGGCCGCCTTGAGCCATTTAGGTGTTACGTCATGTCTGTCTAGTTTTCGTTCTGCTTTTTTACTTTCTGTACCTACTATGGAAGTGTAATTTGATATGTAGGCAGGTTGGATTAAGTTTTTAGCACAGGTCACGGCTATGCTTGACTAGCTTTTAATTTTTTTCAGAAATCATATAGATAATATGATTAGGTAAGTAATGCGGATTCCAGAATTCTTCCAATAAGTCCAAATCTTCAGTTCAAGACATGCTGTTGATGATAAGACTGATCTGTGAAAGGTATAGTTTGGATGAGCGTATCGTCTAGCTAAGTATTAAGTTTAAATAAGTGGTAATGATTATAGGTAGTAAACTACAAGACAAAAAGATATTAAATGTTTTCTTTTAATGAAACTAAAAATGGAATAGTTCTTCCCGCACAAAGAGCTTCCGTTCGCGTGGGAATTTTATTACGAATACAGGAATTCCTTGAAAATTATCAAAGAATAACGTTTTGTATTCAATTATTACTTGTTCCTGTAATTGGAGCGGATGGAAGTGAACAGAAAGAAATCGAAATGTATATAAAATATATTTTATTGGTGTGTTGTAATTGAATACACGTGCGTACTTCGTAACTACTTGCCGTGACCTTTAAGGTGTAGACAGCGGACATAACCCATACGAGCAACCTTTCACTTCCCGTACTCATTGCCGTTTTTATGTAGTGGTTATAGTGTTACTTGCCTTCTCACCGATTACGAGTCTCATTAAATATCACATTTAAATAAATTAAGATATTATCCCGAACAATAACACAAGAAAAGTTCAGCACGAAGTTATAGTTTTGCAGAGGAAATCAACTCCATAGATATTGCCTCACTTAATTACCATTTCATAATAAGTAAATATATCGTAACGATACTATTTAACTCGATTGCGAATCCACTTATTAAATAGAAATCTCCGGTCCATAATAATTTAATGACCACATCCCTTGCAAAATATCCTTCGACATTCCCAATGGATTACCTGCGTCTAACGATCTTCACGTTTGAATGTCTTACGCCCAAATACTGGAACGCAACTTAAATATAAATGGCGCTTAACTACGTTAATCCCGATTAAATGTACTGGCTAAGTGGGCCGTGCGCTGTTAAGAGCAACTTATTATTTGAATGGCGTTCCAGTATTCGGGCGTTATTGTTTAATTCACAATGCGATTAATATACAATGATATTCTTGCTGCAGTCGTGGACAACCCTAAAGTTTCCTTTAATGAAGAGCGGTTGGGTCTCGTTTGTTAACCCTAATGGTCTTGCCTTAAAACAAACTTGACTGATATTCAATTGTGTTGGAGGGACGCGCGATTCTGGTGGTAATAAGTTCTGCAAGTAATTGCTTAGTATAATTTGTATGGAAGTTATTTCGTCAAAGCGTGTGAGTGAAAAGCAACGTTCTTGGTATAAATGAAAACGTGTGACATGTTCTGTTTGTTTTTAGATGAACATGATTCATTTTTGACACTGAATATGGGGTAAATGCTATATTGATAGCTCTATTTATTAGATGCGTATCGATCGGCTATGCGACTTAAATTACAGCGAAGTTTGAGTAAAAACAATTTCGATTTATTATTTTTAAATGATTTGGTACAAAAAGCATTGTAAAAATGAGTATTTTTTCTATTGTGGTTAATAACTATAACAATTTTCGTATACATATGTTTTGCTTTAACATTTTCTAAATAAAGCCAAATGGAATATTTCACTCGTAGTTAACTCGTGCGTTATCAGAGAAATACATTGAATGAAAATGAGTTGGCAGTGCGCATCTGCATTCTCTTTCTATTTGGACGGACGACGTTACGTGAACTGATTATCGTACGTTGACCCCGTGTTTGGTGTGTAACGTTGTTTTATTTAGCTCTCTAGTGATCTAGTCTATTTGTTTCTAGCAACATTATAATTTATATATTACCTAATTAAATATTGAACTGTTTACTTAATATTTATTACCGATGAAATGTTACCCGTGTGTTTGTCTCTTTTGTAAATAACCACGTGCGTTTAATATAATTATTATACCAAAATGTGATTATTATAAATTTATTTTATTTATTTTTTATCTGTCAAACCAAATGTTATATTATTTTCCCTAGATTTTTCCCCATTATTTGCCATAAATAAATTTACAGGATTTTCCTTCCTTCCTTATTGGTTATATTTACATGTATAATATGATATTACTTAATCAGAATTAGAAACTGAATCACAGATTATCAAATATGTACAACAAAAGACGTTTTTTCCCCTCTCCTTTATTATTTCTTAATTTATTTCAATACATTTACCGTAGATCATTCGCTATTTTAATATCATGTTTATTTCAATTTATTTCTATTCGCAATGACAGAGAAAACTGTGTCCTCCATCCTAAATGTTTGATTTCGCCAATATCCCCTACTTCACCAATTATTATACCAGAAATAATTTACTAAATGTAACTATAATAAATATCCGAACTAACCGTAATTTCCTTTTCAGCAACAAAAGACGAGCCCGACGGCGACAACGGCGAGTGCCGCGGACGGCAGCAGAATGGCGGCGGGCGCGGCAAGCTGCCATACAACGGCTACTCAGAGGAGTGCCTCGACCGACTCGAGCCCAATGGAAACATACCTAATGACAAGGACTCGCATTATGGTAAGTTATATAACGAGTATTCACCACTCTCAATCGTACTCTCGATTGTAGAGGCCCGTGCCCTGCAGTGGGACGTAGGGCTGATACAGGATCTATTATTATTTGCTTGTGGTAGAACATTAATGATTTCAGGGTTTGCCATTTTTTTGTAGTATTTTTTATGGCGATACGATCATTCAGTTTGTCTGGTGGTAAGCTATAGGACTGTTTATAAACAGTGGCAAAACCAAGGTGTTGTACCTTAAATTACAAAGCAATGCTTGGCATTCCACTACGCTCGCCATCCTGAGACATAAAATATTAAATCTAAATACGTCCAGTAGTTACTTTGGCTACAATATCCTGCAAACCAAAACAAAACAGTGCATTATCATTACTGTTTGACTGGAGAAATAGACATTGCGGTGTTACCTACCCAGACGGCGATTGAAATTTGTTGTTTGATTGAGACCTATTCGGATAAAAACACAATGTATTATTTTACTACTCGTATTATAACCCATGTTATATTCCGTTTCCTTTGCACGATGGATGAATTAACTGTCACTTTTATTGTCGTACGCCACTCTTGCTTTTGATCAGACCATTAATCTTACGCCACTTTTCCGTAGCTTTGAAATGTTTTTGTAATTTCGATACAAGAAACATGCTGGCGATCTAGGAAGTACGAAAATATTATAAAATAGTCCAATATAATAATTGGGTTTTACATCAATCGAATGCATTGACATTGCAGTAACACATAATAAACATTTATATTTCCGTTTCGGAATGGTATCTTTCCGATTCAACGTACAGTTTCTCTATAAAATATGAAATACTTCTTTGATTGGCAAATCTCTTTGACGTAAAAGCTTTTGAAACTCCGTCACGGTGCTAAGTCTTGAGATATTGGAAACTTTTTAATTGATTTCAGTTTCTTCGGATATCTTGATTTCGTTCTTTATTCATCAATTGAAGAGGCGATGAATTAATTTAAATACTATTTTTGACTAATGAATAATAGTATATTCTTATCTTCTGTCATAATAGTATATTCTTAAAGTTGCCTAAATTTATTATAACATCCTTAATATAATCTTGGCAACAAATGCTTTCATTAAGTGCAATAAAGCATGATTAATTAAGCAGAACATGTAGTATTTTAGGTATTCCATAAAACCTACAAATATCGTGTCAATTTTCGAATTACCATTACAACATATTTGATTTTAATGTACCCACGAATATTGATTAACAAAAGCATACTTTCCAGTCTGAACATAATAAGTCCTTTATATAACACAGCTGGAGTAACATCTGCTTTTTTTATACACTCATATTTAGCATAAATAAACAATGTGTCCAAAATTATATTTGATTTATATTTCTTTTTTTATTTGATTTATAGAATTAGTAGTATTGTATAATACTGACATGCTTCATTCTTTCTCAACAGATTTTCGCTCATAAAACAGTAATTTCAACTGAATCTTGCTTCCTCGTACTTGTCATTTAGCCCTTTAACGATACAATGTTCACGCGAGTTCCGTGAAACGAGTTTCCTTATAGAAACTCACCTTCGGCTCGCGTATAAAGTATTACCTATATTCCATAAATTGGTTCGAAGCGTAAGTTATATCAAAAGATGCCTTGTAAACTGTTGTTGTAATAAAAGTTTCATACAACGTTGGCCAATGTACTCATACGATAACATTGAATACAGAATGTATTCAAATAAACCATAAGAGGAAGTGTATCGCGCAACGTCGCGTCGTAAGCCGTATAAAATGTTTGTTTAGTCAGCGCTATGCCAGTTCAGAACTCGGGACCCCGTGTGTTCAAATATTATGTAAACAATACCGAAACTTGTCCTGTAATGTAGTAATATTTTATAAATAAACTGAGGGATATTTTAAGAGTTATCAACTTGTTGAGGTATACAAATATGTGTATGATGAGGCTGCGGCACGGACGGCTCGTGACAGCTCTCCTGCCCGCTGACATGTGTAAATAAACGCATTTTGGTAAATGTTTACGAACCAATCAAAGGGTGCGCGTCACAACTCGAATGTTTGTGGACTCGATTGTTGGTTCTGTCATGCTTTCGTATGCTTAATAAAATATTTTTTGTTTGGTCGTCTGTATGACTTCCGAAAATGAATAAATAAATAACACCCAACAGTCACATACATAGTCCTGACCCCACGCTAAGATTGAGTCTTGTGTCGTGGGTGTCAGGAACTACGAGAGACTTTTCGGTCTCACAAACACCCAGACCCGAAAGAAATATTTGTGGGCTGCACAAACATTTCTCTCGGTGCGGGGATCGAACCCACGGCCTCTCGTTTCACAGGCGGCGTCTAACCGCTAGCGCCCCGGAGGCTGTCAAATGTTAAATGTTCAAATAGTTTCATCTGTTTTTAAGGAAACAAAAAACATATCAGTTTATTCATATGTATTTGAAATGTAAATGGTTTTTTTTAATGTACAAAATGTCAAAATAAGTCGCAGTTAAGCACTCGACCATACGTACAAAATAATTAATGATACGTAGATATCTACGACACCCTAAATGTTTTTGTGCCCGAAAATTTTCCGGTGAAAAAATATGTGATACATCGGGACGTCGATAAGGTTTCGAGAGTAAGGCTTTGTATAAATAAGATAAGGAAATGTGCGCACACAGTGAGTATCACGGTGTCCAAACTTTGTTTTTCTATCGCCAGCGCTTTATTGAGTTATTAAATTGCTAAGTAACTTTCTGTTTTCGTAAGATACACGAGAATTGAATGTTGTTTAACTGAAGTTGTGTTATTATATGATTAAAGTTGGCGCGGGGGTGGAAACCCGAGGCCTCATCAAGTTTTAAATATAAACATGCTATTTCCAGTGATAACAATCCTGTAAGCGGTGTGAACAGGTACGACGGGTCTGGAAAACTTGTTGCAAGGGAATAATTGCAATTACGAATTTGAATCATTTATGGCGTTTATGTATATCATGTTTTCGTGCTTAGGAAGTAATACAACTGACATTTGTAGTTAGTTAATTGAAATTTAAATACATTTTATAAAGCTCACTCCTGTATCTTGAGGTAGTAGATTAAGATGTCCCTAAAACCATCCAACTGCCAACATTAAAAAAAATGAGATTTATTCTTGAGTTATTTTTATAGAAACAAATTGATTTCATTAATATATTTGGTATTTCTCATTTATACCTCATCATCCTAATGTACGTATGTTCTGCTGTAAAATAATGTGTTTCTACTGCACCAAGAAAGTATCCTAGTTTATTTATAAGAACGAACGTAATTACGAGTACTTGTGACAGCGTGATCTAAAAGTGAAAGGTACCTACGCTTTTGTTCAGTCTTTTCGAAACAATCGCCAATTACACAACTGTCTCAAAACTAATTATTTACACAGTATTTTCCGCAAACTGATTCGCTCCCGAGATATTCTGCAGTTGTGTAACTTGAGACTGAATTTCAGTAATTAATTGAATGAGGTTATTTAAAGAATCTTATATTTACGTAAACTTTTGTACTTATGTATGTCTAATATACTATATCAGAGAATCATGATGTGACTGGTGTATAGACTGCTGTCCTGACGTATTTTTTTCTGAAAAATAATTCAATCTATCACATGTCGCGCCAAAGCACAGACTCAAAAACAAAAGGAAGAAGAAAAAAGCAAACAATAAAATTCTCAGATAAGTCACATTACCGAATCATAAAAATACTTGTAACATTAAGCCGACCTGGGAACCTACTAATATCGCAATCACATTCGACTTTTATTATCCAACGATATAATTTCAGTAGTAGTACTACTAAACAGTAGTATTGCTAATTTATGAATATGTGGTAGCTCAACAGGCGGTCGGTCATAAAACCTGTAAGCTAAATGCTTCCTACAATATTACTTATTTTGTATATGAGTGAAATAAGAGTCAAGATGTGAAAGAATAGTGGCGACCTCAATTTATATGTGCTATTTTGTGTGTATTTAAGTTATACATACCTAATTCTCAATAGTGATTGGCTCGCCTCCTATCACATCGTGAGACGAAACACAGAAAGCGAAATGTGGGTGTCCTAGTAGCAACTCTGTTTACGCCTTCTTGAAATTTGTTTTATTTCAATGTGTAACATTCGCGAAAATCTAATGAATTATTATATGAGAATAGTCAAATAATACCGAGTAATTAGCACAAAACCTGCAAATTATTCTGAATGAGATGATATTTTTGGTAGGAAAGCAAATATCGTCGGTTAATAAAACTCTTATTAAGATAACAAGACTCGGAAAGAGCACAAGCTCTTGTGTTTGTACTTCTTACACGCGCTCATATTTCCACGAGGATCGTAATGAGCGTAATGTCGATGCTAAAATTATACGTTGGATAATTCCGCTCGCATTGTTAACATGTTATTGAATATTATGTTGATTAATTTGGTATCAAAACTAAAATGAATAAGTTATTACTTATTTTAAAGTAGGCGTGGAAGTTGAAAGCGAGTTCTCAGATTGTGAAGCCATTTTATTTCTATCCTAAAGTCATTATACTGGAAATAAAGGTTATTTTATTTCTAATTTTCATTGTACTCACATTGTACTTTCGATATCTACTAATTAAGCTTAACTTGCAGCATTAATTAATAATATATGACGATTCGGAAACTTAATACGTCATTAATGTACTTCATTTCACCGAAAATTACTTAACACAATAACACGCAACATATCGTCGGGGATAGTGAAAAACCGCGTAACTAGCATTGGATAATTCCGCGTATCTGACAAATGTAGCCAATTTAAGTTTTCGCAGGCAATCCACGCTAAGACTTGATGCGCTGCCACTCTGTTCATGTGAGTTCCGTTCGACTTACAGAAAGCAAGGAATCACTAAATAACAATACTGCGTATCTTCCGCCGGCAAGTATCGACATCGCGTAAGTGATGTGATGTGACTCTGTATTTACTTAAAATTAGTCAGTTAGCCAGTTAGCAGATGCAAATTTTGAGAATAAGTAGATGGCGGACTCTGAGGGCATCTGCTTCCTTATACAAAGTATCTTTGGGAAGTCTAAAGGATTCATAATCACCACCCCAAACCGAAATACAATAATTGAGCAGAAATTGACAGACTGCAAAGTAAATTAGTCTACGAGTATTGTCATTGGCAGATTTGCGTACGATCTTCATGATTCTCCACTTTGCGGATTCTACTTGCTAATTTAATAATATGCGGCTCAAAACTCAATCGGTCATCCAGAATTAGGTCAAGGTACTTTATGTGATTGATCGGATGAATCGAATTGCAATTGCAGTTTTAGTAGTTTTAGTATTAGGACCTTAAATAAGTTCTCGCTGTTTTTTTACAAAATATTTTTTTTGTTATAAATTCAAGGAACAAAAACATTTCATTCAAAGTATTGTCCATCACTAGCAACCACTTTCTCCCATCTTTCTGGCAGTATATGAATTCCGCATCGGAAAAACGACATGTCTTTTGAGGCTATCCAAAAATCTATCAATTTTTTACCTTCTTCATGAGAATGAAAGCGCTGGTCAGCTAGGCCATGTGCCATCGAACGGAATAGGTGAAAATCAGAAGGGTCTATGTCAGGTGAATACAGCGGGTGGGGTAGAACTTCCCATTGAAGCGTTTCCAGGTAGGTTTTCACTGGTTTTGCAACATGAGGCCGAACGTTGTCATATAGCGAAATCACTTTGTCGTGTCTCTGCTCGAATAGCGGCCGTTTATCTTTTAGAGCTTGACTTAAACGCATCAATTGAAGTCGACAGCGATCCCTCGTGATAGTCTCATTCGGTTAGAGCAGCTTGTAAAAAATTACACCCTGCTGATCCCACCAAATACAGAGAAGAAACTTTGAACCACGGATATTTGGCTTTGCACACGATGTTGATGCATGACCGGGCTTACCCCACGATTATGTATGCTTTGGATTATCGTAGTATATCCACTTGTCATCGCCAGTCACGATACGGCGAAAAAAACCTTTTCTTTTCTGCCGTTGAAGCAGTAGTTCATACGTGAGAAAACGCCGTTCGGCGTCTCTCGGCTTCAATTCATTCTGTACCCAATGTCCCTGCCTCATGATCATTCCTAACACATTTAAACATTTTGAAACAGTTGACTCATCTACGTGTAATCTTATTCCTAGTTCTGCTAGCGTCTGACATCGGTCTTGATCGAGTAATTCCTCCAATTTTCCATCTTAAATTTTTTACAGTGCGCGAGAACCTTCTTTATCCTGAAGTTCGAAATCATTTTTTTGAAGCGTCGAAACCAGTCTCTTCACATCGTATCCGACAAAGCATTGTCTCCATAAGTCTCAACAAAAATTCTATGAACTTCACCCGCAGATTTCTTTTGAATGAAGTAGTGCAATACAATTCCCCGCAAATACACTTTATTTGGCACAAAAGTAGACATTTTCAGAGCTAAGAAAAAAATATGGTAACACTAAAATGAACTATCCTATACTAAAATTTAGGCTTAGATATACTGCTGCCTTGCATGTGTATTACCATTCCAAATTTCACAAACGGGGTACTGCTATTGTCATCTTTGAAGAAACAGCGAGAACTTATTCAAGGTCCTAATTATAGGGGGCGTAGTGCTTTTTAGGGAATCAACTATCTCGTGTTTGGTTCTGTCGGAAAGATAGTTGCGGAACTAGCCCAATGCAGTGCCTCGAATACCGAAAGTTTCTAGTTTTCGTAACAGAATAGGAACTGAGACTATGTCGAAGGCTTTGGCAAGGTCGAAGAAAACTCCGTAACAGCTAAGACGAGACGTGATGCTATACTGTTTACTAGTTCTTGTATGGCCTTCTGTATAGACGATGTTTGAGAGTAGGTGGTTATTTTCCAAAAAGGCTGTTAGGCGTTTATTTGTAAGATTTTCTATAAACTTAGAAAACACTTAGCAGAGAGATGGGTCTATAGTTGCTCGGCAAATCCCTCGGCCCTACTTTGTGTATCGTTGTTAAAAAAGCTATCTTCTAAGCATCAAGAAAAAGACCAGAAGTAAAACTAAGGTTTGGGATGTGAGCAAGGGGTATATTGATATAATTTTTGACACCTTTTATGAGAGTGTTAGAGAAACAGTCTAAGCCCGTCGCATTCTTGTTTTTAAGATTGGTAGGGTCTGACCGATAACCTTTTTTGGAGATCGGTTGCACAATGGCCTCCGTCAAAGATTTAGGCACAGCACCTGTGCGGTAGCACGCTTGGTAGAGGCGAGTCAGAGCAGGAGACAACAGGAACAAGCTCTAAAAACCACCACTGGTATCATATTGCCTGATTCGAATATCTGCCATCGAGAATACGCAATCAGGCAGCACAGTTGGGGACTGGGAATCACAGTCCTCGAGCTGGGAATTAGCCGCAAAGAGATGTACCAGTGAGGCGGCTTTCTCTTGCGGCTTGTGGGCCAGCGAACCTGCCGGGTACCTCAGCGGCGGCAGTGCTGGATGGCAGAAGTTAGACTTGATGATCCAATGTATGTAAAACAATCAATTATCTGATTTCAATACCGCGCAACTTACTATTAGGTTCCCATTTTAATAAATTTATGGTCAAATCAAATCCGCGTAAATGTCGCAGAGCCTATATTATGTTCTTTCAGGAAAATCTATTTATAATAGGAGATAGAACACATTTAAATAATCACTTAATGTAAAAATGACCCCTAAATTAATTGAAAAAGGAAACTTATTAAGTTTTAACCTTCTCCTGTGAAACTTGACCTATAGCAAATACGCGGACTTTACGTATGGTAGATTCGCGGACTTGCACTATCCCCGACGATATGTGTATTAATCAAATGCGTGTATGACGTACACGCGTCGACTAAATAGTTAGCAATTTACTCTCAGCGCGACGTCTCCGGCGTAGGAGAATGGCAGCCACCAATTATGCCCTATTTCGCTGATTGATACTCGCGCCAAGGGACTCCGGGGCTCAGTAATTAACGATACATGCGGCATTTCACTAGGCCGTGGTCGCTTTGAACCATTTTCAGAGGTAATTTATGTAAATTATATATATGCGACGATGGTATATAAATTGGTGATAATAATTGGAGAATTTGTGATTTGATTGTCTTGAGTATGTGTGTTTAATATTGCTGTATTAGTACGTTCATTAGAGAAGCCTTGCGGCTTCCCTTAATTATGGTTGATTAGCCCCGAAAATTTGTGTTGGCTAGAATCTAGATTCTAGATGAACTAAACTTAGTAAAAAAAAAACAAATGGCACTACTGAAAACTCTAATTTTCAATTTTCAGAAACTACTCCTTTATGAAGGAACGTTATTAAAAACAACAATAATTTACAATATTGTATGCCGTTTGTAATAAACCTAATTACGAGTATATATAATCTAATAAAGCTCAAAGCGTAAACCAGATAGGTACAAAATTTGTCACATAATTAGAATTGACTAATTCCACAAACAAAACTTTTAATATCCAAGCATCGTTTTAATATTACACGTTAATATAATGAAAATGTACAATACGGGTACAAATGAGTCAATCATACGCAAACCGAAATGAACAGCGGCCGCGTAGTCGTCGGCGCGAATTAATCATGACAAATGGACCCACCTGCATTATTTAGACCATCTGATGATTTAATTAGAATTAATCTCTTTATAATTTTACAATTGATGTACGATCTCGTTTTGAACTTCCTACATGTCACCCCGGTTGCTAATCTTGCATTATTCAAATTGTTGGTTACTTTACTTGATTTATATTTTCGGTAAATAAAAAACAGCAGTGGTTTTTGGTTCACTCCACAACACCGCATTATGCTGAATCCATTATCTGTCTCAATTACGATACGCAGAACCAATGTAATTAGACCTTAATTAAGCTGTAAAATTGCAAGTATTAAAGTTTTTATTTCTTTTACTATTTCTGTTCCTTTTGTGGAGAGTTAAAATGAATAATTTAATACCTAATGCTTCTAATTACTTGTGTTATCATAGCACTTTCCAGCAATAATTTATTTTGTCCGAAATTATAACGTTAAACCCGACTCATTCTAATTCAATTAAATTAAGTATTTCATGCCCTTTTGTTCTCCATAATTAATGACCAGTAAACAAGTTGGTGAAAAAACAAAAGCTCTTTTAACAAGGCCTTTGAATTTAAGTTGACTTAGGTATGGCCGCATCATTGTGCTGCAATATATGACGGTATTGTTCTGAAATTGTTCCACATAATTCGAAAAGTTTGCTAATTGGGTCGCGTCACATGTCACATAACTAACGTGACCATTTATTTTTTGTGCCAGAGCGGGACATCTGTGGAACGAAATAATAATAGTTTAACACAACATAAGTTTTTACAAGTTTTTATGTAGATAAGTGTGAAACTCTGAATTTTCTGAAAATCTCAATTTTCGTAATCAAAATAGCTTTAATTACTGCGGTACTCAGCTGTGTTTTATCACTTGTACATATTTTGTTAATGTGAGAAAAAAACTCTTTCGATAGGTACGTTACTTCCAGGCAGACACATAACGTACTCAATAATTGTGGTAAAGTTTTTTTATAAGTTTTATAAACTATTACGAAAGTGCTGGAATAATTCGACCCTACGTTTTTAGCATTAGTTTCGTAAAGAATTCGAGCGGGAAATACATTTTAAATTATCGTTTGATCTATTTGCTAAAGCGGGACAATTTCGGCTTTGCTGGGGACACCGGGACAGACTTCCTGAAAGCGGGACTGTCCCGCCCAAAGCGGGACGTATGGTCACGTTACACATAACACAATTATATTATTACTTGAACTCGTGCCTCCGTTTCCGCGGGCCTTTTCTGCCGAAACAACACGGGAATACGCCGGGTTAGTGAAATTGTTCATAATTGTGTGCAATTTGTCGCTGATGTTTTGGAGGGCTTAAATGTTGTTTCGTTAAACTGGGTTTGGAGCGCTAGTTCTATCAGCCAGAATGAACAGAAAAAACGTTTGCAGTTACATGGAACTGAAACTATGTATTCATATGAAAATAATTATTGTGGTATAAATACAAATTTAAAGTGTATTTCAAATAAGAATTCTTTGTCTTCTCTTTCAACTTTAGAGCCACGTAAAAGCCCCGTTATATAGTACATAATCCCAACATCAGATGGCTTATTTCATATGTTTATGTAAGCAGACCAATCAACGAAGCTTGTAATTAACCTAATTGCTTTTATGTATAGCGCTACACCTGTCAGGACCTCAGTGGAGATAGCCGCAGTAATTACAATCACGTGTCATTGGGCGTCGACGAAATTGCCCCAATTTTTTAGTGCTCGATAAACATGGTCATTTCAAGTTTATGCCAAGTTACTGGTCCCAGCGGTGCAGTAAACGTGAAAAAGCTATAAGCGTAAAACAAGACCATTGAAATACGCATATATGATACCTTAAATGCATGTTATAGCTATCTGATGGGTGACATTACTGTATGTGTGTTTTAAGTGGCCATATTTTACAAGGTTTATGCCAGTTTTACTGGTTGTGCCTTCGTATACCCTATTTTATTTTATACTTGGTCTCTAATGTCTTGAAACTTCAACTTTCAATCCGGATTATCAGATAGTGCCAAGTTTTAAAGGCTGAACTTTATGCGAGATACGGTCCTACCACAACAAAGCGTTGACTTGGAATATATTTCTCTTGTGATGCGGGTTAGAACGGGGTAAAGGGCAATTATAACAGCATAAAGAACACGTTATTATCCGGCCAGGTGTGAATACCATTCACGCAAGGACAGTGCTGTAACTAGATACAGGTGAGATACTTGAACAGTAGGAATATGAATCTTAAAAATAGATAATTTGTTGTGTAATGGAGTTTTTATAATTATGGGAGTTGGTATAAAGGTTGGTTTGTTGGTAATAAGGGCGAGGTCATGTGCTGATCCTAAACGCGTCAAGTTCTTGTAATAAAAAAAGTGTTCATTGTTTTCTTATTTTTTCGTATTAGAAGTCTGTGACAGGCAGACATTCGAACACAGCGCATAAAACCTTTTATTTCTGTGTGGGCCCTTCGCATGCCTAATTATATAAAAGAAGAGCGAACAGAGAGCTGTATTTGTATAAATATGATCGGCAAAGAGATATAAACGTTTGTAACGCCGCTGAGTGACATTTACGTTTGATTGATCAATGCTCAGGTTATATTCCTTCGTGATATAAATGTTGTAAATTGATATATTATTACCGTTCTATCTCTATATGACGCAAATAAATGGCATCAACGAGACAGCGAAGCACGTTTTCACAGCGTAAAGTCTTACGGCCTTTTTCATATTTGTCCCTTTCAAGCAACTTACTTTTATTTAGTGTGAGCAAAGAAGACAACATTACGATGTGGAGATCATTGGGAGATCCTTATAATCAGCAGGGGACTTCTTGTGACTAAAAAAACGAAGATAAAGCATTCTAAATCTAAAATAGGCTTAAAAACTGTATGAATGAGGGTGTTAAAATTCATCTGCCTAATATGAACACTTACAGCCTTATTAGACAGTTTTATAACTTATTTTAGCTATCGTATGTGTTGTCCCTATTTAACGACTTCTAAATTCAGTTTGAGCGAAGAAGACAAAACATTCGGTAACTAAAATAGATCTTAAAACTGCCTATGAATAAGGCCGTTATATCATAATCCCGTACTAGTGCTTTTCTATACATCTTCCAGATTCTCATAGATAGTTTAGGTGTACGGATTACCAAAATATGTTTTCGTTCACAGTTAAAGCACAATCATAGCAATTATTAACACTAATTAGAATAGTTATAATAAACGCTAAAAATCAAAGGATACGAACGCCAAAAAAAATAAAAATGAATAAGAGATTAAAAAAAAAAAACATTGTAAAGTTGAAATGCAAACAGTTTGTCGGTATGACATCACGTGCTTCAAAATAAATATTAGTCGGAGTTAAATTGTTTATTTTATGTATTACAATTGTGGATTTACCAATTACCGTACCGTACTCTGTAGTGGATTATAATGAATACTGTAATATTATAGATTACGGTATTCATTATATACATATATATATTTTACTGGTGGTAGGTCTCTCATACGTGTGAGGCCGTCTAGGTAGTTACCACCGCAATGAATATTTCTCCTGCCGAAAGCAGTGTAAACACACTGTTGTGTTCCGGTTTGAAGAACATTTTAGACTGATTTACTACTGGACATATTGAGACATAAATCATATGTCTCAGGATTGTGAGCGCAGTGGAATGCCAAGTATTGCTTACGTCCATGAGCGGTCGTACCGCTTACCATCAGGAGAATGGCATGGCCATTAACAGCAATAAAATAAATAATAAATAAATAAATAACGCCCAACAGTCACATACATAGTCCTGACCCCACATTAAGATCGAGTCTTGTGTCGTGGGTATCAGGAACTATGAGAGACTTTTCGGTCTCACAAACACCCAGACCCGAGAGAAATATTTGTGGGCCGCACAAACATTTCTCTCAGTGCGGGGATCGAACCCCGCATCGATCGATCGAATAGATTAATGATTTTGATAATTATCAGATTTATCTGTATTTGTCGGTTTGTAAAATCGATGACTAGCTTCGCTTTGGCTTGGAATTCTAATCCTTACTTATTTTATCACATTTTAAGAGGGAATGATCTGACGATGTGAAGATTTCACTAGTGATACTGACTTGTAGCACTTCTGCCTACCCATTCAGAAAAAAAACATACATTTAAAACTTTGATAACTGTATTTTTGAACTCGTTTCAGTATTCTCCATCAAATACGTAGCAAAATTAAATGATATTAATTAACGTTTACACAGCCACTTAAATGAAGTAGTGTTTTAATTATGAGGAGACAGAGTACTGAATAATTTACTACAGTTTTCAAAAAAACTGTCTGACAAAATTTCATCAACTTTACTTAATTCGTAAACATAGTTTATTTTTTTTTAAATAAGTGACATTAAAGATGCAACATTCGAAGTTCGAAAATGGAATTATACATTTTTGTTTAATAAAACGGCATGGTGATATTGCTAGGGCGGTACCTCGGTCCCTTTACGAGGGCAGTGTGCCTCACCCATGACCCAGTTACACACCCCAAGACACGGGCCGTCCCCAACCCCGAAATTGACGTTTTCATCACCATTCCATTACACGTAGTTTGTGTTTAATTCCTTTATTGGGGTAACAATAGCCACTCTCAAGGATGATGAATGATTTGATGTGAAAATCATGTTAAATTATTGATTGATTTTGTTTGTTTTTAAGTAGCATTGTAAAAATATGTTAGTGTTAAAGTTTTAGTGTTAATAAGTTATAAGACTGCCTCGGTGGCGTAGTTCTACTAATATACGATTACAACGGTGAGGTCTAGGGTTCGAATTCCTGGTCGGGCGAAATGATATTGGATTTTTCTATTCAATATCAACCCGCAGTCAGGAATTTGTGTCCGATATAGTGATAGACTTGCTATCACATCGTGAGACGGAACAAAAAAGCCGAAACGTGGGCGACAGCATTTCTGCCTACCCCTTCTGGAAAAAATAGATTAGATCTTGCTTGAATTTTATTTATTCAGAAACGTTGGTTTCAAGATCTATCAACAGCTAAGGACATAGCAATGAGTAATGATTTAATGTGTTACAACAATTTATTAAATTTAAATTATATACAAAAATATATATATATATATATATATATATATATATATTTGCCATACCGTGCCAACATATCTGCATTTCAAAGTACTTAATTCCATTATTTTAATTGCTTTGCTTAATAGAGTTATAATTAAATTTGTAGCGCTGATCTAAATTTAACATTGACATTTACTCGATTCAGATAAAATTAATAAGGACTATGACATTTTATTTATTAGTAAACATTAAGTGCTGTTTTAAATTTAATATTAAGCAAAACATAAGCCTCATACCCTGGGCCCCTCATAATTTAATTGTGAAAATTACAAGCGATGTTTTTATCTGATGATATTTTCTTTCATTCCATGCCACATCATCACAATCAGCTAAAATAATTTTATTTCTGAACATTACAAGTGTCTTGCATATTTAAATTCATATTAACTCATTGAAAATAGTTATCACATCATGAAATCAAAATGTGAGTGTTTATACTGATGCATATCTCTTTGGAGTTTAAAACTACATTATATAATATACTTTCTGTCCTAAAAGTAGAATTATGTAAAAAATATCAATCATTGCTCAGTAATGCTACAAGATCCATTCGGATTGTTTATCGGTACTGTGGTGTCACTTATCAATTCATTTCAAGTATCTTAATGATAGATGGACGTTGTTGCGTATTCTTTGCGCGTACCTACTATACATTTCTTCATGTTTGTGGGTAATATATTAATGCGGTATGTAATTAGTCGCAAGTTCGGTATTCTTTTTTATCCTTATATCATATGAAGTAATATTCTTTAAAAAGTAAGAGCCGATCTAAGAATAAGTGGGAAAGAGTCTAATAAACTAATAATACGATTAAATTCATCAAAAAGTTTATCAATATTTGCAAGATTTTAAAACCAAATATTTTTAATACTTATTAGTTTCAATAAGAAGATATTGTTTTTCTTGAATAATTGATTGGACTTTTTTAATGCCATATTGGCTTACCATAAATAAATGTAGAGCAACGAGCGGTTTGTATCTCACAACAGGCAACGACCTTTTGACAGATCGTGTGTCCTAATGGGTTAGAAACATAATATGACTACTAAATATGTATTAATAAAGTTAATATGTAAAAATATAAATTTTGAATATTCAATATGCAAATGTATGTAAATATATCTTACGCAAAATTGCTAATAGGCATGGGGATTAGTGTTGCGTGAATGTCGCAACTCACAGATCGATGTACACCGAGCTGACGCGTGGAGGTCC
Source organism: Hyles euphorbiae (assembly GCA_023078785.2). Taxonomy (NCBI): domain Eukaryota; kingdom Metazoa; phylum Arthropoda; class Insecta; order Lepidoptera; family Sphingidae; genus Hyles; species Hyles euphorbiae. The sequence continues at coordinate 4,283,925 of CM041039.1, read as the reverse complement.
TCAGCGAGCGCCGGCATATTGACGCGGGCAAAATAGCTTTTTTCAATCAACGTCGATTCAACGCGAGTTTTTTATTTTGAGATTTAAATTGCTTCCTAAGTGCCCCGAGGGGGAAATTTCGCCGGGATTTCTAAATTGTGGTTGTCAATTGACAAGGCTTTTGAGGAAAACGTTTGTTGAATCGTCTTTATATTGATTGTGTTAATGTACTAGTATAAGAGAAAATATTAGATTCGTTCTGTATTTATTGGCTATAAATAGGTTTTGTTTAGTTTCTTTTTTTACAGAAACGATAAAACGACATATAATTCAAGGTCCATTATGCAGTACAATCGATATAGAGCTTCTGATCTGCCCAAAATCGGATATACCCAATTCAAACCCGAAACACGTGTCGATGACCGGACAAATTTCAAGCTAAATCCAAACATAATCGATACACTTTATCGCGGAGTAGCCGCGTCATACACACAAAGCTAGCACGAAATATTTCCCGAGCAGCGAACATGACGGCTACGTGTGTTCGTGGACACTTCACACGTTAGTTTTCACGCTTGCAGGCTCTGTTGTTCGATAAAACTTTGCGCTCTACACAGCTACCTTTTTTTTGCAAACTTCCAAATGGAATTACTAAGCGGGCATTGTTTGTGACGTTCGTACTCAAATTACTAGAGAAATGCTTACATTAATTTATACTGCTAGTCTCAATTACATTTTAGGCTAAGTAATTTTTCGAGAGATACTTCAGATTAGCATTCCGGAAACACATACGGCCGGGTTCAATAATATATTGACAATTAAGCGGTAAAAATTATCCCCGATAATTACGTGTCTTCTATCTTTGTTTAACCGATGTTTCAATAACAAAAACTAAACTAGGATAACAACGCTGAACGTAGATATTGCATATATCTCTGGTAAGAACCGTTCCTCCCAAACGTTTAATTTTTGCACCTTTAATTGAGGTCAATATTTATTACTTTACTGTATCAGCCCATATACGTCCCACTGCAGAGCACGGGCCTACTCTACAATCGAAAATACGATTGAGAGTGGTTAGGCCATATAGTCCACCGCGCTGGCCTAGTGCGGGTTGGTAATATTTATTAGGTTAATTATTAACTTTATTTTGGAATTATCATAAATCATCATTAATGTATAATTAGAAGAATAAAACGTTAAAACGTATTAATAATGTAAGTATTGTGACAAATAATGGCAAATTAAAAATTCATACAAAGCTTACATAGAACAACAAAACGCATCGTATGACTGATTTATGATATGTCAAATGTAAAAAAGAAGTTTACAACTAACAATGTTTACCAACAAGAATGAATTCAAAAATGAATTTTACGGCCCTATTTCTGCAACAGAGTTACAAATTTAAATTGAATCAGAGACCATAATATTTATAAATACGAAGAAAAGTGTGAAAATAAAACATTACGTATTACTTTAGTTTTGTAATCAATCTGTCTTTAAAGACCTGAAACCATTTCAGTGCTAATCTACAATTAAATACTGAGGAATATTATTATAATTAAAACAATATAAATCAAATTAAGAATAATGATTGATTCAGGTGATCTTACTATGCTAGAAGTTATCGAAATTGTAATGACTAGTTATAGAGAAAACAACTGTTCCTCTTTTTATATATCACATAAAAACATATTTACAAATAAAATGTAAGAACCCCCTTTTCCGCAGATTGTATTATGGGTAAATAAAATATCAAAGATAATTTGTGAGAAATCTTTAATCTTTATTATTGACAAAGTTCTGAAACTTTATTTTAATTTAAAATAAGTAATTAATATTTATGTCTAGCCTAGCAGTGTTTGGTATGTCAATTTCATGTTCCACATCAGCAATGCTTTTCATTCTTCAAATATTATCTGACACCGCTGTGGCACTCATAATGTTTAAAGTTGTGTGCAATCCCAAAAGACTTTTTTACTGAAAGGTGTGGAAATCTTCTTTTCCAAACATCATAAGACCTGAAATAAAGATGAAAGAAAGATGTAAAAGATGGAAGAGCAAAATATTAATTATAAAAACTTTGAGTAGTGTTTCTGTTTTTATATGAGCCGCATTGTTGCAATACTCTATGGCAGACATTGAGCAGTGTTGTTAATAAAGTAGTATGTGGATATGCACTATCTCCAATTAGATATCTATTACTATTTTATTATATAACTTCTTCACATTGTACTAAAAATAAATATGTTATTTACAAAAAATTAAAGATTTAAAGTGAAAATATGTTTTGATGATTTCCATCAGGCTGTACCCTTTTGAAACTAGGGAACTATTAGGAAACTACTTACAAAAATATGTATTAATCTTAATATATTCTCTTAACCATTCTTCCAACTTAATTGTCATATTTGTTGCATCTTAAATTATTATTTGCCAATATGACGGGTCATAGCTGCACAAAACAATTGAATGTAACACCATTTTCACCTATGTACCACAATAAAGTATTTTGAATTTGAATTCTTTCAAAATATAAAGTATGAGATAAATACCTTTTAGCAGAGTTGTTAAATGAGCCCCAGGCTAGCGTTCCAATACATTCATGAAAAGTAACTGTGCAATACACATTGCTTGAACAATAATGCCTTTATTTTCTTAATTCTTCTCCTATATTTGAATCTAAAAATAAAAATATTAAGATTAATACATTGTGATCAGATAACTGATACATAATACTAAGATTTACTATGTTAAAATCATAGACGATATTAATACATAATTATTGATTAATCCTAATATATCTAAAGGTAGTCATTACTAAGGTGGCTCTATGGGAATATAATATGGGCAATGAATTGTACCAAAGATTCTTGGGAAAACTGCAATTTTATGAAACCCATGTTGTGTGTTGTCTAATATTTTTACATATAGATAATATAGCTCAGTTATGGCCTGAGGCACATCAGTAATGATTCGGCTGACTGTGCTTTTGATACCCAAAAATAGTTACCGGCTGAACATGCATTATCCCCAGTACGTAAAACCACAATGATACATACATACATAAACTCACGCCTTGTTCCCAGAAGGGGTAGGCAGAGGTGCCAGGGCACCCACATTTCGCCTTGTATGTTCCGTCCCACAATGTGATAGGTGGCGAGCCTATCGCCATATCGGGCACAAATTCCTGACTCTGGGCTGATACTGAATAGAAAAATCCAATATCACTGCCCAACCCGGGATTCGAACCCGAGACCTCAGCTTTGTAACCGTACCGTAGTACAACTACGCCACCGAGGCAGTCCACAATGATAGCAGCAGTTAATGGAACAGTGACACATTATTGTTCCCTAGCTGTTATATTTATTATAGAATATATGATTTTGGAATAATTCAATACACTTTTATAACTTAATGAAATATTTGATATGTATGCTTACCAGGAGGAAGGTTCCTTGCAGGCTGGGTTTAAATGTAGAAATAAACATAATAGCTGATGTATTATTTCATCTAAAAAATAAAACTGTAAATAAATTCTGAACTAGAATATTCACGTAGTTTTTTTGGTTCTCATAAATTATAATCGGCGTCAAATACACCAGCTTTAAACATTTCGTTATCACTTTCATCACTGAATATATTAATGTCACTTTATTTTGCTGATTTCTTCCATAAAAATACCACATATCTGGGATAATCGATGTATTATCCACCATATTGCAGCGATATTAGAAAACGTTGACAGCTAGTTAAACACAAATAACTACAGTAGTTCGAATCGTTATCGAAACGCGTATAATTTAATTTGTATGGAATTTCCTAACTATGGTTAGCGAGAGCCCTCCCATTGATAGATACAAATCATAGATATATTTATTCATCTGTCAACGATTATTGAAACCGAAAAATGACAGAACTCATACTAGAGTTAGCGATTTTAACTGGTAGAAAAAGACAGACAGAGTATTGCACCCGGCCGATAGTCAAATGTCTGATGTCTCTCCTTTAGGCGTGCAAAGGAACTTTTTGGAAATCTTTGGTAAATGTCTATATTTAGCATTGTATATCACTTAGCTGGCTGTATTTATTATAAGGACTTTGATTTGTGGATGAAGCGATAGTGGTATGTCAGGATAATGTAAAATAAGATCTTGGTCTCTGCCATCAGGCATGACGGTTTTTTACGTAAATATGTATGTATGTTATGGCGAAATGTGGGTGTACTGGCACGTCTGCCTGCCCCGTCTGGGAAGAAGGCGTGAGTTTATGTATATACTATATGTATGACAGTATCGATATCCTATATCTAAATATATGAACTCTGTTGATACAGAATGGAGCGGCGGCGGCGGCAACGGTGAGTACCGCGTGCGGAGACAGCTGTCAGTCTCGTCAGACTCGAAGCTCCTGGATGAAGGCGCGCGGGAGGAGGCCAGGGTCGTGATGAGGCCCAAGCGGCCGCCCAGGCCTAAATCGGAGGCATTCCTCGGCCCGCACGACCACTCCAATAGACGCACCAAGCGGTTTAGTGCCTTTGGGGTAGGTATATATGATTCATATTTGATTGATACGTTGAATGCTACTTAGGCTTATTGTGTATGGGATAGATAAATACGGCTGGTATGACAGGATCAGTCAATGAGTTGTATGGAATCTTACGATTTTCTTATATCTTGAGTAGACAAAGTAAATACGATGAAACCGATGGTAAGTACAGTGTTGGATGATTACCTATATCGTGCCGGTAGAAGTAATGATGCCGGCCTGAATGAAGCAGAATATGTACTTAAGCTGAGCCCGAAACGCGAACAATTTGTATCTATATATAATATCACTATCACCAGGTTTCTTACAAAATAATTATTAATTGAGTTAGGAGTATGATTTAATTTATTATCTGTTCGGACGTTATGCCAATCAGTAACAGATTTCGCCTCTAAATAGTCCTTCAATTCGACGAAACTTTATCGTCCTTTTAAGACCACTCATAATATTCCCTCAAAGCTTTTACTGTTTACACTAACTAGAGACCAGTCTAGACTAAAGCAATTCTAAACTTGTTTACACTACGACACTACGGCGAAATGACACAATGCTGTTTACATTTCTATTTCCGAAAATAATTCTTAAAACCTTATAATATCTGGACGTTATGTTTTCAATAAATGAATACACTATTTAACGTATTTATGAGATAGTTAATTAATAATTTCATGATTTATTAATTACGCATCCAGACAATAATATGAGCTCTATGGAATTCGCAGTCGGCTTGATAAGACTCTAAAATGTTTTTTTTTTAATAACTCATCAGACATTGAATGTCTTATATATTATTATTCATATAAAACTATTTCGTTTTATGTTGCTACCTAATTTCACACGATTTAGTTTATTTTTATTTTCTAGTTCAAACGAATCTCAGTGCATATGAGCTTTTCTGAAGCTGTGAGAGAATACGTTATACTAAATTGTTATAGTCATAATAATAATACAGGGCATTTCCAGCTAGAATTGTGTTGACGTAAATTTTAATTATATTATGTTATGCTGTTATAATGACCAAGTCCTGTTTAATACCTCAGCGGTGAAGTCAATACTAAAACTAATTTAGTTTTATGATCCATGCTCAGTCTATATTCACTAGAGCAGTCCGCAAATCTTAAGTCTCATAGTGCTTAGTGCGCCTGAAGCTAATTCCAGCTTAAGAACATTAATACCGGCACGAACCACTCGCAAGTCTACTATTACAAGGATATATCCGTCGGTTTATAAATAAATCCTACGTTCGCTTATTAATTATAGTTAAGTTAATTCTGAGTAAAGAATAAATGATAAATCGTGCCCTGTGGTCCCTCGAGCCTTGGTGAGTCGCGACACCTACCCGCGGTGTTGCAACTCCGCAAATGGTACGAAGGAGACTCACGACCGACATTGATAGATTGTGCTATCAATAAGACACCTCGTGACGCAAATTAACATGCTAAGATTTTGTAAGTGATGCGCCCAATTAACACGACCGTTTCTCACGCACGACGACACTTCGTAAAAATTCAGAAATGTTCAAGAAATTCAAGCTGACTTCACTTTTGTCCGTGGTCATTATTCTTGGAACAAAGCTAGTGTCTTTTCTTACTGCCATTATTTTGGTCGCGTCACTCGGCAGACTAAAACCATTTGTTATAACAAACCGGTATATTTTATTTTTATGTAGTTGAAGTTAGTTTTGAAAAGCCATTTTGGATTATTCGTAGATTTGACTCGACGCAGGCGTGACCGAAATAAGCATTCGATGTACGCGTCTCTCACCATCCCCTGCTTAAAAATAGCTACACTCGATGTAACGATAAACACACCAATTAGAGTTAGTACAGACATGGAGATACTGAAAAGTGTATTTGTATACGGTTGATTTGTTTACGGAGAGCTCAGTGAGTATGGAGACGGAGGCGCATCGAGCCCGCATCCGCGCACCGAACGAACGCATTAGCCAAGTCAAATATTTAGACAACGCAAATGCAGGTGGTAGTGGAAGAAAGCAAAGCGATGTACGATACTAGTGAGGCGGCAGTATTTTACAATACAACCTAATCGTTATAAATAACCCGGCGCGTAGATTTCACCCGGTACCGAAATGGGTAAAGTTGGTCGAAACTATCTCGACCCTAGATCCCTCTTCATTAGAGCGAGATTAAGCGAAAAATAAATTGTAAACTTTAATTGGGAATGGTTTTAGCGTAGTTTGTTGTTGGTGTGCAGTGCTGGTATTATTGTGAAATCCACAGTCTAGTGGAACGCTTCAGCTTTGCATAAAAGCGCGCTCTTATAAAGAACTATGCAAATTTTTGTTAATGCTCCGTAAAATCGTATATAATATAAAAAATGAAAATCTTCGCCTATAGTCTCATTAAACATTATAATTATAATGTTATCATATGTTATTAATTTGTAAATTATTCTATTTCGAAACCAATTCAAAATCGTATATCTATAATAATAAAAATAATCTAATTAACGAGTCCCACTTTATTTTAAATGAAAACTACACTTCACCACATAATTAAAATATTACGTCCACACGACAAAAAACAAAATGTTCTCTCACCGTCAAAGTTTGGAAGTGATATTTATAAAATGAATATTTTAGGTGAAAGCGTAGCGCGGCCGTAAATTAAGGGATTAGCGAGTGTTTGAGCGTTGCCCGCTCAGTGCTCACTACATGGCTTGATAAACGAGCGTTTGTTTTTTGTCAACAGGGTGACTCTCCGTTCGGTAAATCCGAAGCTTACATAAAACTGGAGCAGCTCGGTGAGGGTTCCTACGCTACAGTGTATAAGGGTTATAGCAAGTGAGTATCACGCTCTAATTATTACTTTATGCTTTATGAACTGTGTTTAATGATAGGTACTTGGTGGAGCAATGTAAGGACTGTGGAGCGAATTGCTAAAGCGGAGGTCGGTGGTTTAAGTCGTAGGTACAAGAAACTGACTTTTTGAAGTTACATAAGTATTTTTAGTTAATTTTAGCTTATTTAAATAGCCAAGAAAAACCTCGTGCAGAAAGGTGAATTTTTATTAGAATTTTAGTGATATGTGAATTCTAATATCTCACAATAATAGGCCAGCATGTCTGGCCAGCGTGGATTAAGGTCTTAATTCTTCTAAGTCCTCTAGATCGAGTCCTTGATTATAGAGAAGTCAGGTGCCCCTCGGTGTGCGTGCATGGGCTGATAGTATTAGATTTATAAACAATCTTTTATAAATCACAAAGTAATAAAACTAATCTCTGTTAACATTTCCCAATGCAAACGTAAATTAATAAAAAGGGTTTATAAACACCGTGGAAAATTATATCGTTTTATGCATGCCAATCAACGAATAAGGAAGTTAATCTTACTCAATAGGTTGTAAACTTGTTGCAGTGTGGATGACATTAAACACTCGTAAAGATAGCATTGCAAGTGATAAAGTTATGCAATAGGTTGTAAAGAACAGTCATGCCCAACGAGAATGCATGAGGTTGCATGTATTTATTGATAGTGGGAATAGGTGCGTTAATACTGCAGTATTTTGTGCTCGATAGTATAAATAAATAAATAAATAATACCCCAACAGTCACATACATAGTCCTGACCCCACACTAAGATCGAGTTTTGTGTCATGGGTATCAGGAACTACGAGAGACTTTTCGGTCTCACAAACACCCAGACCCGGAAGAAATATTTGTGGGCCGCACAAACATTTCTCTCGGTGCGCGGATCGAACCCGATAGTCGATAGTCATTCTAATCTCGACAATATAGTGTTGTGAATATCGACATGTACATACAAAATAGTTTGTTATGCTATTTTTAAATAACCAAGAATATATATACAAATAAAATATGGACGTTGAAACAGCACGAATATTCGTATATGAGTGAAGCAACTATTAGTATTTTTAAGATGACTAATTGTAAAGTTAGGAATGTCATAGGAACATCCTGTCTTGCACGTTCGCGCTAAAAAGTCGGTGACGTCATAATCCATGTTGTGCATTCTTTTTATGCTACTCGATTAAACTCCGATTATGAGAATTAAAAAAATTGTGACTAAGATTGAAACTTTAAAATTAGGTTTTGGTTAACATAGCCTTTCGTTAGATATGAAATTGAGCTCCCTACCTAAATCTGTCAAGTCACATGATGTAATCGTTTCTAGCCAATCAATTTCTTTACATATTTCATTCTGCACTGTTGCTCTAAGTGTAGATCAACAGGTGCAAAATCAATGCATTCACTAGATAGTGTAAGAAATATTGCATGTACTCGTAAATGGCAAAGCTAAAAGTCCATTAAGTCGAACGCGTCAAGACTGTTGACAACGCTATACTTCGCTTACTGCATCAACGCATAGAAAAAGGTAGAATATTCGCATCCAAGTTCCCCCACGACATTAGTGAACACTTACCTTTAGTAGTTGGATCAAATCCAGCGCGGTGGGAGTTTTGTGTTTCAAGCACGAGCATAAGTAAAGAGATCCTTTATTCGCAATCCGATGATACTCGAAAATATCACTCTTTTTGAATGTTCACGAATTATGATGATTAAAGTTTTGGGGTATTTAGTTTCTTATTAATACTGTGATGATGGATTACTCCCGTAGCCTAGTAGACGTTTCAAATGCTAATAGCATTCCGCATCCTAATTACTAATTAATATTAGTTTCTTAGATTTACGCGACTGTTAAACTTTGAAATAAAACTATTATTAACGTCCACCCCGTGACCACGAAAGCTGTAAAGTAATCGAAACGTCAGGAAGTCAAAAATGTAAAAATTAAACTAATATCCTTACTAATATTATAAAGGTGAAAGTTTGTATGTATGGATGTTTGTTACTCTAACCTAACCGGTGGTAGGTATCTCATATGTGAGAGGCTGCCTGGGTGGGTACCACCGCAATGCCTATTTCTCCCGTCAAACAGTAGTTTAAATGCACTGTTGTGTTTCGGATTGAAGGACATTGTAGCCAGAGTAACTACTGGACATATTGAGACTTAACATCTTATGTCTCAGGATGGCGAGCGCAGTGGAATGCCAAGCATTGCTTTGTAAATCAAGGTGTTGTTTGGTTTTGCTTCTGTTCATGAGCGGTCGCAACGCTTACCATCAGGCAAACGGCATGCTCGTCTCGCCATTCACTGCAATAAAAAAAAAAAAAAAAAAAAAACTTTCATGAAAAAATGGCTCAACAGATTTTGATGAAATTTGGTATAGTGACAGCTGACACCCTGGATTAACACATAGACTACTTTTTATCCCGAAAAATATAGTGTTCCCGTGGGATGAGTCAGGAAACCAAATATACATATTTTCTACTCTTTCAAATTCGAATAGTTGGCACGGGATAGGAGAGGACAGGATTGAACAGCATTCAATACGGACGGGAAATATAGTCGACGGCACGCGGGAAATATAGTTAGTAGACACGCGAAATAATATGTTCTTGATGTGGATTGGACTCAAAAACTATCTGCACCCGGGCGAAGCCGGGCCCGACAGCTAGTATTAACTAATATTCTCTCCACCGCCTACATTTACAGTAGCCTGATAAAATATCAAAAGAAAACAAAGCAAAGTAATTTCATATAATTTATAAATAAGATTTTATTTTAACACATGTCAGAGGTGTTTCTCATCACCGATCAACGCCTACAAATAATGTATTACATTACACAGTCCACATTTAGTATTCCATGTATTGTAAAGAGGCTTAATAAAATATTTATAATGATAAACGTAACACGCACATTTCTCAGTGAATTTTATATAAAGAGATCTCACGTATCAAAATATTTCGTGACGTGGACGGTTTTTGCATGCTTTATGTCGCCCTTTTGACGTTTATTAAACAAGGATTTATTCTTGGTTTCTTTTTTGCATTTTTTAAAATTTTGCTTTGTGGAAATGGAACGTATTTTATCTGAATATCTTATTTGCTCATTGTCATTTTTTGGTTTATATAACAATCTTTGTACTACTACGATAAGTTAGTAAGTTTACAATCGAAAAAGGGCAACCCTCAGTAAGAGATCTCTATAAAGCTTTTATTACTATAATTCACGGAGTTATAAGATTCATATTATAATTCCATATCAATAGGTTCCATACCTAGATACATGTACGTCTGGACCAAACCAAATAATCTGCCACCTGATTCGAGCTAATAATATTCTCAGAGCTTTATAAGTGCTGGAATTTGTATTTGCTCTCGACTTAATTTCCATTTGTTGTCATTTGGAAGGATGCGACCCCAAGTTGATACAGGGGCTCTCTGTGCCACTTGTCAGTTCCTTGTGACGTCACTCGATATGCAAAGTAACCAGCTCTTACCCTACTTTGTACCGAGGACCGACTCCAAGCTTGATTTTTACGTTCCATTTGCGCTCGAGAATAGAATTTTAAATTTCATGAATATACTTTGCTATGGTATTATGCGATTATTTACTAAAAGCCGAGAAGGATTTAACAATGTTGACATTATATCACTTTTATGACACGGATTTTTTTTTGCTCCGCAAACATTAGTTTGGAATTATGGCGCTAGTTTCATAATTTTCATATTTCTTTTTTATTTTGCTTTGCGCATTCACTACGCTGACGTCAGTTTCAGTGCAGTTTAAAACTCCTAATTAGGCGAATATGAATGTCAAACTAGCATACTATATAGTATTGTATTTAGGTTTATCTCAAAGCGTCTGAAAATTATGAATCAGTGGAGTTTTCGTCTGCAGACGCGTAACTTCAGTCGAGTAATGGTAGCCTCTACTACTCTTTGGAATATGCAGGAAGGCTGTCGATCTCAGGAACTGAATTAATATTCCCACGTAAACGTTATATATTAGTGATATAAATGTAATAGTAAAGAGTTTCGCGCAGTGAGGTCGGGTCGAGTGGGCCGGCTGAACTCGCGGCGTTCATTGCTCGTGAATATTGAATGAACCGCTTCACCTCACCCATTCCGTCAGTAATAAGCGTGTTCAACTTGGAATTGTCGTATTCATAACTCGGTGAAACTTTGTTCGCTCATTGTTCACTATTACCCACTTAGGTGTAGTGCAAACGCCGCCCGCGACTTGGCTGACTTGTAACGGATAATTATTTTTTATTTTTAATGTTAGATTGCGCTGTTTTGATTATTTTACAACTTGTATAGTCTTTATGAGCAGCTTATATGACATTTACTTCATCTATCACATTAAGTTGACGTGTAAGAAGAAATGACAAGCGGAGGAGCAAATAATTATTCTTGCGCTTCTTTTGAATATTTCCTTAGCAAAATAATATACGAATTACAAGATTAAGTTCCATCGCGATAAAATAAGGCGTCTATAGCCAAAAAATTACATAGGATACATTTAATAAATAATTCTTCTGGTCGATAAAAATGACAGACGACGTTGAAACAAAACCATCTTGTTCAAAGCATTGAAGGCAGAAATTACGTCAACATGAAATAGTGTCAGCCTACCAAGCTGATGATTAACGACACGCCGGCTTGTAGAGTAACTCGAATCATTTACAAACTGCGGCTTGTAATGGTAATTAATGCGCATGTGCTCGATCACACGCATGTCTTCACTGATGCCGATGTTTAACGTATATGGAATTGTGTAGTTATGTGAGGTATGAGGTACTTCCGAGTTGTATTTTGTCAAATAGGGTGTCTGAAGTATTTTTTGGGCCGTTTGTGACTGGTGAATAATGAGACATATTACGGAGCTCGATTTATTTTATTTGTTGCTATTATAATTTGTTTTATTATAATATTGGAGGATAAGTTATACATATGTAAACTTCATAATTACCAGAAGAATCATTTAAGATTTCAAATTGACATCTTGCTCCTCACCAAAGTTTTAAGTAGCGATACATCGATGATTGATTTGACTGAAAATATCGCACGAAACATTAATGCAATCTAAATAGGTATACGAATCACGAATTAAGACTATAATATAGTTCTCTAAATATTCAACTCATACAAATAAATTTAATTTAGTGCGCGTTTTATTTTTATGAGGTATCATTTCGATAACCCTACCACGTGGCATACTCGACGTGAAATATCTATATTTATTATCGGCCCAAATCTGTCCTATTATAAATAAACGTGTGGGATTAAAACTGTTTAGATCATGTTACACCCCGCCGCCGCCGGCCTGGTATGAAAATTTTGGACATTTTCTTTATTTATTGACAACCTCCGTGGCGCAGTCGGTTTGACGCCGCTTGTGAAACGAGAGGCCATGGGTTCGAAAAGTCTCTTGTAGTTTCTAATATCCACTTCACAAGACTCGATATTAGTGTGGGGTCAGGATTATGTATGTGACCGTTGGGTGGTACTTATTTTCATGTTATTAATAAACAATATGTTTTCCTCTAAACAGTTTAACGCAACAAGTGGTAGCGCTCAAAGAGATCAGGCTTCAAGAAGAGGAGGGCGCGCCGTTCACAGCGATCCGCGAGGCGTCGCTGCTCAAAGAACTTAAACACGCCAACATTGTCACACTGCACGACATCGTTCACACAAGGGAGACGCTCACATTCGTCTTCGAGTTTGTGGTGAGTACGTGGACAAAAATAAAACGGCATGCCTACTGAGGTCATATGTGCCATCTCTGTTGTTTTGGAGTCATGTTATGTCATTTCAATAGACTGGTAATAATTGTTAAGGAATTATGGTGGGAATGCCTACTACAAAACACAAATGTTAAGAAGATATTCCAAATATGAAATCCGGCAATCCGCACTAGTTCAGCGTGGTGGACTATAGCCTGACTCCTTTTAATCGAATTTTCGGTTATAGTACCGTGTTTATCTGTAAGTGGACTATGGAATGATACAGTATATATCACGAGCAAATAGTAGGGGCTATATCACAGTCGCGCCTAACATTTAGGTCAGTTTCGCTGTTATCTCTAATGGTCAATAGAAATTCGTCATTTAATACATTCGGTAATGTAGTGCCGGTCACAATGGCGGGGAGTGGGCTGAATTATTATCACGTTATTAAAATAGTTTGTGATATTTATTAGGCTGTTTGTTTTACTGCTCGTATAAATAATGAGCAATTTAATGAAATTATCGTTATAATTTATTATATATAATAAATAGAATTAATATTTATACATGCAAAAATAAAAATTGACTGCTTTGGTGACGTTGCTGTTCTACGATACGGTTACAGAGAGGTGTCCGGTACGAACCCCAGTATCGGGCAGAGAGATTGGATTTTTCTACTCATTATTAGCACAGAGTCAGGAATTATTCCTCTATATAACTATAAGCTCTCACCCTCTATCATGTCTTGGGACAGACCAAACAAGACAAAATATGGGTGTCCCGCTAACACTTCTGCCAACCCCCTCTGGGAAAATGGCATGAGATTATGTATGTATGCATGTGTGAAAATTAAAATTATTGTTAATCGCGAACGCGTATTTGATTAGAATTATAATTAGGATATATCCTTTAAATTATCGGTAAATGATTTTATACAACATCATTTCTATGATGTTCCTAATGTGATGCGGCCAAGAAAGATGATTCAATTAATGAAATAAAATATAATGTTCACGTAATAAAATGTACTTACTTATTTTACGTTATTTATCAATTACTAGCATTTGTTAGACGCGATTTCCCATCGGTATCTAAAGATGAAACAGTGATTTCTTTATTTCTATTTTAAATACGCTTTTACGAACACTTTTATTCCCTATTGAGGATGAATGATGCATCAATTTCAAAAGTATCCTTAGCTATTCCTTTTTATTATATTAAGTACGTCAGAACTCACAGAACATAAATAAAATCGTGGATTTTATTTTTCTTAATTCTGTATCCATTGGCATTGTCAGTCTGGCCATGTAATATGATTGATAAGCTATTATATATATTTATTTATTTGCTACACACATCGATTGCTACTTACATGTAGTAGTAATGTGCAGTTTCGAACCCTGCACCCAAACAAATGGTTTGTCACAAATATCGAAATAATTATTCATTTCTGGTTTGGGTGTTATGGTCCAAGATCCCAGGGCCCCCAGACGTTACTTATTTTCTCATAAAAAATATAAATGGGATAAAGTAGTGTTCGTACGTACTTTGAGTGTGTGCATACCTGCTAGCTTGTGTCGACGGCCAATTCATAGGTACCAGGTGCTAAAGGTAGATAAATACAGTATTGATTTTTCTTAAATTCTCATTGCTGATTTTTACATATGTTTTAGATAATTTTGTTAAAAATTAATAATCATTATTGCCAGACACTTTCCATCGGCGCTTATCCTTAACAGACGCTTTAAAGCTTAAAAAAAATAATATATTTTTACTTATAATCTCACTCTTGATTTTTATATATGATACTTAGGGAACTATTTGAACACCCCTGGTCAGTAGCCAGACCAATTGGAGGGGTCAAACATCCCCCCAGACACACATAAAGTGTCGCTATGTGTATGAGCGCGAGGTCATTATTTGTACGCTTGAGTGTGAGAGAGATATCTATTTATCGATATCTATCTTACTTAAAAATGCAGAGTACCAGATAGCAATTATCAAACTCGGCGATATTCAGTGACTTAGAACTGGAGCAAAATGTGTTTAACACTATACAAAAATTTATTTGTGAACTACTGTACAACGTGGCCGGAATAATTGACGTAGATGCTGCCCGACTCCAACTCTTAATCAACACTTACATGGTTTGTGACGTAAATGAAGAGTTCAATCGCAAAAATGTGAAAAACTTTGATGCAAGTAACTTACCACCATGCAAAAGTGAGCTTTTACAGCAGTTTCGACGAGCTAATTACATCACTAGTCTCTGGAAGAATGCCCATATGAAGAAAATTAGTATTTTTAGTCCTAACAATAATAATGGGTGGACGTTGGAAGACAATAAATATATATCCTCAAATTACACAAAGCTATACATGTCTTTCTTCTTTCGGATTATTTGTAGTTTGAACATTTTACAATTCAGCGTGATCTTTACTGTCATCGTCTAAGTTAGATAAGTCATTATCAACCCAATGTTGGCATTGACTATCTTCATTATCATCCTTATTACTTTCATTTTCTGTAACAAAAATAACATAATTAAGAATCAAAGAGTTACACGGTTATATCATTATTATTCAAAGTTAAAATATAATACCTGATGCTTCTTGAAGCGATTCACTGACAAAGTTCGGCAATTGGTCCCCATCGAACCAGTTAAAATGATATTTATTGTCTTCCAACGTCCACTCATTATTGTCAGGACTAAAAATACTAATTTTCTTCATATATTACTGGTGGTAGGTCTCTCATATGTGAGAGGCTGCCTGGGTGGGTACCACCGCAATGTCTATTTCTCCCGTCAAACAGCAGTTTAAATGCACTGTTGTGTTTCGGATTGAAGGATATTGTAGCCAGAGGAACTAGGACATATTGAGACTTTACATCTTATGTCTCAGGATGGCGAGCGCAGTCGCATGCCAAGCAATGCTTTGTAATTCAAGGTGTTGTTTGGTTCTACTACTGTTCATGAGCGGTCGTATCGCTTACCATCAGGCGAACGGCATGCTCGTCTCGTCATTCACTGCAATAAAAAAATATATATGGGCATTCTTCCAGAGACTAGTGATGTAATTAGCACGTCGAAACTGCTGTAAAAGCTCACTTTTGCATGGTGGTAAGTTACTGGCATCAAAGTTTTTCACATTTTTGCGATTGAACTCTTCATTTACGTCACAAACCATATAAGTGTTGATGAAGAGTTGGAGTCGGGCAGCATCTACGTCAATTATTCCGGCCACGTTGTACAGTAGTTCACAAATAAATTTTTGTATAGTGTTAAAACACATTTTGCTCCAGTTCTAAGTCACTGAATATCGCCGAGTTTGATAATTGCTATCTGGTACTCTGCATTTTTAAGTAAGATAGATATCGATAAATAGATATCTCTCTCACACTCAAGCGTACAAATAATGACCTCACGCTCATACACATAGCGACACTTTTGTGTGTCTGGGGGGATGTTTGACCCCTCCAATTGGTCTGGCTGCTGACCAGGGGTGTTCAAATAGTTCCCTAAGTATCATATATAAAAATCAAGAGTGAGATTATAAGTAAAGATATGTTATTTTTTTTGAAGCTTTAAAACGTCTGTTAAGGATAAGCGCCGATGGAAAGTGTCTGGCAATAATGATTATTAATTTTTAACAAAATTATCTAAAACATATGTGAAAATCAGCACTGAGAATTTAAGAAAAATCAGTACTGTATTTATCTACCTTTAGCACCTGGTACCTATGAATTGGCCGTCGACACAAGCTAGCAGGTATGCACACACTCAAAGTACGTACTAACACTACTTTATCCCATTTATATTTTTTATGAGAAAATAAGTAACGTCTGGGGGCCCTGGGATCTTACTCTAGTGAGACACAGAAGTTTCTCGTAATATCTCATACCCAAGACACAAAACAGTGGTGAGAACTATATGTACATTTATTTGATAAAAAATATATATAATCTAATAATAAATATATAAAACAATAATGTTATTAACAAGTTTTGTATATTTGTATTTGCACAGGACACAGACTTGTCACAATACATGGAGAGGCACCCGGGCGGGCTGAACCATCACAACGTCAGGTTGTTCATGTTCCAATTGCTACGGGGACTCTCCTACTGTCATCGGAGAAGAGTTTTACACAGGTCGGTATGCGAGCTTTATATGAGAAAGTGGGTAATTAATGAGACATTATTATGAAAGACTGCGCAGTAGAGAGAAAAGACAGGATAAATCCTGGTGAAAAATGGTTGTGCTACAGATATTTAGAACGTATATTTTTTGACCCAAAACGTCGCCTAGTTTCAGCAAAAATGTTTTTGTGATGTAATTACTTGAATGTAACTTGGAAATGACAATTAATATACTTTCACTCATACTTAATTATCACATTCTGTCCGCATACCTTCAGTTAATTTTATCCTATGAACACGTTTTTTGATGCACGTAATAAAATTCCACTTGTCTATAATGAATATGCAAAAACAGTATGTAAAACCATGCATTTTTTATTTTTCTAACAGGGATGTGAAACCACAGAACCTGCTGATTAGCTCTCACGGGGAACTGAAGCTGGCGGACTTCGGTCTGGCGCGCGCCAAGTCAGTGCCGAGCCACACGTACTCGCACGAAGTGGTCACGCTATGGTACCGGCCACCTGGTATGGAACAATTCATAATTTATTTTATATTTATTAAGGAAATATACGGAATAATAAAACATATGAGCAAGATACGGTTTTAATTAAGGAAATATATGCAACAATGTACGATGTAGGAATTTTACTTAGTTTATTTAGTGCTAGAAAGGAATGTTGTAGTTGTAGTATAATTTCTTAGTAGGAGTTATAAGTTCGTGAGATATGTCTGTGAATTTTCTGAGTTAATTGTGTAGTATCGTATATTTTAACTGTTAAATAATTATTGTGAAACATGCGTGTTTGAAAGTTCTAGCAAAGAGTATCGAAGGTAGGTACTAAGTTTATGTGTTTATACTACGTGAAAGTTAGGCTCGTATCATGAAACCTAAAATATTGTCCTAAATAAATTAAACTCAGTAACTGAATTTTCTTATAATAAGCTAATTATGAGCAACATTCAATCAGATAGTTTGAATAATTGTTTTAAATTAGGCGGGTCGTTGCACTGCAATACTCTTTTGTTATAGTTTTTAAGGCACCGTGTCAGAATGTTTGTCTATTAGAATACCGAATTCACACAATAGAGAGGCTTGCACACTCATTCACGACGGTCATGTGACATGTCGTCCCGACTTGTAAACTATGCAGCATTTTTATGGGATCGGTGAACAAGTTTTTCTAGCATGATATTATGTAGTCATAGCGATAAGTTCGGTTTATTTAATAGTGAATTAATCAATATCAATAAATCAATAAAAAAGCGATCAAAGAAAATTCCGTATAAGCGTAAATATCAAGGGCTTAATAATTAATGATCTTCGTTAAAGGTTAGTTTAACTTCTCAAGGATGATCATTGTTAGGGTTTGTATATTTGTTCTAGTTGCAATTTGTATTGCAAACACACTTAATTCTGTGTTAGGCAATGTGGTACAATGTACACTAATAGATCACGGCTCCTCAAGCCACTGCTAGTCGCAATTTATAAGGCATATATCACCGCATAAATCCGAAGATTTACGCAACATTTCAACCAATATCCGAGACTTATGTGTTACGTCATCCACATTTCTACCGCTCATCCGTGGCTTCCGAACATTTCCAACTGATATCGACATGTGAATTACATTTTCAAGATACTTACTTGTAACTTCCGTAGAGTCAGAGCCCATTTTTATTTATGAATGCTCTTGAAATGATTCTGTAACAAAGACTAAATGTGTGGGTCGTTGTTGGGCATGAACAAAATGACCATCTGTGGTGGCAGGGGTTAGCAAATATAATTTATTAGACTAGCTTCCTGTATGCATTCAGAACTCCCATAAAGGTTGACGACTGTTGGCATTTTAATATATCATCAAACGTATATTTTTGCGATCAATTATTACTTATTTAACAATTTAGACTTCAATGTATTTCTGTTGTATGTAAAGTCCGACCAACAGCACTATGCCAGCATGGGTGACTGGTGCAACTCCTCTCATTTGCAAGTAGGCTGCAGAACACGGGCTAGATTATTATTGTTCTGAAATCTGAAGTGTCTCGTAACTTTTTTTTTTACTATGGCCCTGCATTATGACAACTGCACCTGATGGTAAGCGCAAATGCCGTCCAGGCAGACACGATAGTCCCAAACCATTCGATACAATTATGGCGGCTTGCAAAGATGCCTCTTCACACTACGTTTTTGTTCTGTTTTGTTCAGATGTCCTGCTAGGCAGCACAGAATACTCAACGTCGCTGGACATGTGGGGCGTGGGCTGTATATTCGTGGAGATGTTGTGCGGCGTGCCCACCTTCCCCGGGGTTCGCGACACGCACGACCAACTAGACAAAATATTCAAGGTCAGTTTACTACTATTACTATACTATTGCTACTTTATACTTGACTTTCACGGTGCAATTGTTGGTAGAAATATGGTTGATATTCAAATAGGTTTGGTGATTCCAGCATCAAGAGAAATGTTAGTGAGGCCCATAAGCATTAATTTTGGTTCTGAAATTCTGATACCTGGGAGCCTTTCATGAGTTGTAATTCCTACGATGTAGGATATATGGATATATTTATTTATATGTGTTCTTTTCATTGAGAAAATATGAGGTTAAATTAGAGGTTTGGGAATTAACATTTGCTGCATCTATTCATTACGAGGACGCGTCATGATTGCTTTATTCAAGCGCTGGTTTATGGTTAGTATGATGCGCAACCAAAATAATATGTCATGATTTGTTATGAACAAATGGAACTTAAGTTCATTCTCTCTCATCACGAAACAAATTCTCCTATTATTAGATTAAGAAATGAGCTCTGTGATAGTTTCTGTTCAGTTTCCCAGACATTATTATTTCGCTGTCTAACACAAGCCAAGGTATTTTTGCTACTCTATAAAAACCATTTGAAATAGTTATTTTATTTATCTCTTTATATAAAATATTTAAATATTTGTTACTACTCTTTTTGAGTGTTTCCCAATCGACGGATAAGTGGTGGAAGTAATTAATTGTGATGTCAAGTTTGACGAATATTGAGAGCGGTCAAATGGAATTTCTCGTTCATTTCGAAACGATCAAATGTTTATACAGTTTACAAAAAACTAAATAAATATGTAGGTCACAATTTTGTTGTGTCTAGGGTTTATGTAACAGTTTATTTATGGTAATGGTGTTCCATTTTTTAAGCATTTATAAACTGAGAAAATAACAAATCTTATGGAGAATGATAAAAATCTGATTGCAACTTGACGGCGGCCTGAAACGGTCAATATTATTGTACAATAGTATGGTATATGCAAAAAAATACCGTATAGGCAAGCCAAGTCAAAGATTTTGGTTGCTTTACATTTGGCTTTAATGCCCCCCCTTGGCGACGCCCTTGGATGGCTCTAGTTTAATACTTGAATGTCGGTGTAGGTGGTAGGCACGCCAACAGAAGAGAGTTGGAGCGGCGTGTCTCGCTTACCCGCACTGCGCGCGCACGTGTCCCGCTGGGGCGTGTCGGCGGCGCGCGCGCTGGGCGCGGCGTTCCCGCGCGTGCGCGACGCGGGCCGCGACGCAGAGCGGCTCGCGCATGCGCTGCTGCAACCAGACCCGGCGCGCCGCCTGCCCGCCGCGCGCGCCATACACCACAACTACTTCGCGCATCTGCCGCAACGCATCAGGGACCTGCCAGACGGTAAATATACTATACTTGTTAATTGTTACCTGTGTGCTTGTTACATACCTCAATATTAGCCACCAGAGAAATATTCTGGATGGACATAGCGTCACACACTTTCACATGTAGTGAGTAGTGATGTACATTCACTACAGTAATCGCGTGACTGATGACAAGTTTCAGGGTTGGTGTAATTTAATTCAGGTTGCGGGTATTCATTCAGTTTTTACTTACTCTGTGTTTCCTTCATTTCTGTTAACTGGCGGTTACAATCGGGCACCTGCAACAAAATGATATTTCAGAAATACACTTACCAAGTGCAAAGCAGTGACTGCAAGCCGCGTATAAAACAAAATAATTACCTTCTAAAATGCATTATCCAGTTCTCATTTCACAAATATAACTAGCAAAGTACCCTCGATACCTAATTTCATCGAAAACCAATATCAAAATCGGTTCAAATTCGCCAGTGCACTCGAATATCGTGTGCAAGTTTTTATACTCCGACTAATATTGGAGAGGTTTTGGTGCTGCGGTTTCGTTGCGGTTTCTCTAATAGCGGAGTTGGAAACCCGAGGATTTCTTGCGAACACTAGTGTTTCAATTATTACTTTTTGAATTTCAATATAAATTGCACTACGTGATACCATTACGTAAGAGTGATGTTCGAATTTGGTTGAGGCAACGACCTCCTATATAAAACTATCGAGAATATTTGCTCCTTCTTAAGCGCGTAACGCCATGGTTTTTAGTTTTGTCTGTGTTGATAATGACAGTCTTTTAGTGTTGAAATGGATAGAAGGCTGCTATATATTTAAAGATCGTCTACGGTCTTTCGGCGTGCGATTGCGTGGTTGTCTTGCTCTTGTCAAAATATTAGGAACAGTTTCTCTCTTTTCACATTATACTGGAAATGTTAATTCTATTAGATTACGAGTATAATAAAAGCTTGTTGTTTACATTACGAGAACATATCTCAAATAATGCGTTAAAAATAGAAAAACTGTTCTTAATATTTTGACAAAAGTTTGACAACCACGCAATCTCACGCCAAAAGAACATAGACGATATAAATCGCTGAAAGAAGACTAAATTGATTTACCCACTCATTTTCTATATTTGGAGTAAACAAGAGCTTTTCATTTGAAATTAATTTCTGATTGTATAGTCTAAAATTGGACATCCACAGGTCCACTGACATATCGATTAAAACAGAACCGTCATTAAAAATACAACAGCTATTATCTGCCAGTTTTAGTCTAGCGCCCATCGAATAGGCGCGTCAAACGAAAAATGTCAATCACACACCAAATTAAATATTTGGAGTTCTACGATATCCGAAAATAAATCGGCCGTGTGCGAGTATTCCAGCGACCTTTTCAGTCTGACTCCCGTTTGACCTTTCAAACTGTTGTGTTCTTCGCATAAACCGAGGTATTTTTCGTAATAGTCCACGTCAAATGTCTGAATGAGCACTTTCAAAGCAAGTTTTAGGACGTACTTGAGGCGCGAAAGAAATTTCTCACACATAAGCTTTGTGCTAAATCGTTGAGATTTTCGAGATTGCTAAGTCGTTATTGGAAATTGAGTTGTTTGTCGTCGATGGACGCAATTATGTGGACCTGCTTGAAGCTGGATATATTCAGGCTGAATCTGATCTAACTGATTTTGCTATCCGAGTAGATAAGATTGCCTCAATAGTCAATACCGGCGTCAAGGATAAAAATAATTCCTGGTATTAAAGTATTTGCTAATACATTGCCCAAGTACCACTAATTAGACAAAGCCTATTTAAAAGTAGAATAATACTCAATCTTTCTATTTTATGATATCAGTTTTATTTCATTAATTGGCAAGGTAATGCTACCTACAGTGCAGTAATAGAGCACTCAGAAATCACGATAACGATAGAACTGAGTTCAATATCCCGGTATATTAGCGCTGCATCCCTCCACAAATCGACGGCCGTAACCGCAGACGTCTATGATACTCGTACCCCCGGGAACTACCATTAGTTGCCTTTAAGCTACATTGCAACATGACTCTATTTAATTTCATATCAGATTATCGGTGCAAAAGAGGGATTTAGTCAAGCAAGCGTTCATTATGAGATCAGACATATTCTACAATATTGTTTCGTGGAATATAATAATTATTGAGTTTATGCAATGTACTACGTATCTTAGGTACTTCCAAAGTTTACTTAGATGTTTATATCTATACAAATAAGTATTTTTTCATACGCGGGAAAAATGTGTCGCAATTAGGCAATCATGTAATGTACACATTTACGTGAAAACTTTAACTCGTTTTAAAGATATTTTAAGCAACGATAATAAGATTTTTTTTATCTATATACCGTTGCTTAATCCTAGACAGCATTAAACTATAACTTAATTAACTCTTTAGGCGCCTCGGTCACAGATATTGTATGTGCAATAATGTCCTAATGGAAATGCGTAATGCAATGAAGTTATAAATCAGCGTCCATTTAGAATTTGACAGGCTCCGTGGCCCAATTAGTCCAGGCGCCTGGTGTGAAATTAGAAAAAGCGGGGCCAATACTCCTATTGAGACAAGTGTTTGTGTGGTCCACAAATATTGATTATGGTTTGGGCGTTGTGAGGACATATCTTTTGTAGTGAATGGTTTCTTAAAGTTACGCGAATGTTACACATTGAAATAAAACTATTATTTATGGATTTTATCGCAGATTTGGTTTCCAACATTGCGATTACTTTACAGTTTTCGTTGTCATGGGGCGGACTGAGGTATTAGTCATCCGCTCAGTGACTGTTACACTTTAACTACCTTTATTTTACAATTATTAAATTACATAGTAATTGGTTTTTGCATTCCGATCTACGCAGAAGGAGCTCACGGTGTCTTGAGGTCTGGCAGTTGGTCTTTTGGGTTACCAATTAAATTAAGCAGAATTGAATGAGAACGTAAGCTGTAGAGTAATCGAAATGTCGGGAAGTTTAGAACAATAAAAACTTAATCAAATCCGCGATAAAATCCTTATCTTATAGTGACTTTCGTTACTACAATTTGATCAGAACTTTACGCGTGTTTATTGGATGTATCAATAATTATCGTATGGTTTGTTGCAGAGGTGTCGATCTTCACAGTGGAGGGCGTGTGCCTTCACCCCGAGACGCGACACGCCGCCATCAAGTGAGCGGCGCGCTCGCCACGCCTTGCGATTCCTACACCACCACACCAACACACGGCGACACTGACACTTCCCAGCCAGTCAGTACTGCTGTCTGTCTTCACATCCTGTGTAATTGTTTGTCCATCCGTCGATCGCTTCGTCGATTATCGTATTAGTGCTTGTTAAGCTTCAAACGGAATATCCATCCATAAAATTCAATTATTCTATGGTGACAAGGTAAACTGTTAGCTATCGATTGTATGAATTATATCTATAAATATAATAAACAGAGCGGTGTGCCATGTATATCTATTATTGAGATGAATATGACTTTATTATTTTAAAAGAATTTTTTATGCTGGAAATATATGCTCATAATTTGGTAAACATTTTGAAGATGTTTATTTATATTTATTTATTAAGGAATAATTGTCGATGATGTAACTAATGCAGTCTTATGATAACTACGAGTTTTCTCTTGGACCCGCGTCGCGAGCTCACCGCAGGGTCGGGGGACTTCGATGTCGTCTTTGTAGTTGTAATATAAATATCGTGAACGAGTATGGAGTTTGCGAAATATAAGGTGAGCTCGCGACGGGGGCGTTTGCAATAATTAATCTTGGCGTTTATCTAAATCTTATGCACACATTCCTTCCACGGTGCTCAAATAGTAACGATAGTGTCGAGGACGTGTGCCGCGTGGCGATACTTGTAGAGAGCGACACGCTCCCAGTGATAACACGTGAATTGATCGGGGATTACCAAAATTATTGAATAACGCGACAGATCTCAAATGTTAATGAAGTGTGGGACCGTCCTACTGTAAATTGTATCGTGATAGGAAATTCGACGACTTATACCTAAACACATAAATTAAATTTAATCTCTTCGTGTGCGGGAGACGAGGGTAGAGCGATGGGCGTTAGGTTCCGTCTAGACTAATAGTGAAATTAACCAGTTAGCCGAGTTGTAGGCGAGCAGTGACGTAGGCGCCGGCGCATTGGCAACTTGAACGTGACACTTGCATCTAACTGTCTTAGTGCGACATTTTACTCGCTCGTCCTAGTGTAGCCACTAGCCAGTAGCTACTTCTATGAAAATGTCTGTGATTTGAAAATAGATTTAGCCCTAACGGAACGGTAAACACCAATTTGTGCCAACAAGTTAATGAACGCTTGAATTATAATAAAATATACATAGTGATCGCTTTTATCACGACGACGAAATACATTTAGTGATATTGAGTAGATATTTTATGCTAGTCTAGATGCGATGTGTACTGTGTACGAGGGACATGACAGTAGGGGTTAAAGTTAATGTAGTGGGGGGGACTGGCGCGTGCATTAGGACTCGTTCACACGCGAGTCATCTCCACTACGAATAAGAATAAAGCCTTAGACGCGGCGACATATCGCGCGCACACGCACTGCCAGTATCCAAGTTTTTCAATAAATATAAGTAGTAGTCGAGTTGTCAGTGCGCGGCCATAGCGACCATACATATACACCCACTTAGCGTAGAGTAGGCGAGCGTGTGTACCGAGCTTTACACACGTTTACTAAGAGCGCGGCGCGACGCATCTGTTGCAACCACGCCGAGTTGCGCAACACACAAACACACACACACACACACACACACAAACACATACACACACTGCCGCTTTCCAATGACGACACTGCACTGCACAGATCAGTGGCGTAGTCACTCCTTAATGGGCGCAACGGCCGAGTCCAAAATTAGGATTTTTAGGATAATTTCTTAATAAACTACGACTCAAAAAATCGGACGTCTTGTATAATTGATACGCCTCATAAAACAGTGGCTACGCTCCTGGTTTAAATGAAACCATTAAAGTATTACTAGGTCACAAATTCCTTAAAATTGAGCAACGTTGGCGGACTTATCTACATGTTAATATAAAAGAAAGCCAGTGTATAACGTGACATAAAGAGGGTATTCCGCTCGGTAAAGTTCAATTTCTATCTACTTTATGCACGGTCGGATAAATAAATTTAATTAAGTAGCAAAATTTTATAGCGAAAGATATTTGAATGGACTTTTACGGTCGCAAAGGCGAGCGTCGCGCCCGATCTCGAGCGTAGTTAATTCGTTTCCGAACACCAAAATAGTACGTAAATTGTATAGTATGTGAAACGCAATATTTTTCAGTGTACATGATTTGTTGAGTTTGTGTGTATGTGTTTTATTGACGATCACTTAGAGCTCGGAACGCGCCGCCTTTTATAAATATACAGTACTCGATGGAGTTCTAATGAGATGATAAGAACAAACAAAACACTAAAATTTTAGATTAATAATTACCAAGTTAAAAATAAAAAATGTTGCCAATTAACACCCAAAGACCAACTAATAGGGTAAAATTAGACGAATATAAGCGAACCGCATTAGAACTTGATCGACTATGTGGAAGGTATAAGAGCAGCTAATTTGATAATTGTGTATAGTAATATAGTATAAGTTAATGTAATGTATGCGATGGTTCCGGGCTCTGCGATTAGGATTCACCCGTTGAGTGAGGCACATGTAACATATTGGATAGGTCTGCGTGAGCATTTATATTGAGGGAACTAGTGGAGATTCTATTGTATACACTATATTTGCATTTGTTTAACGATGTGACGATCGCCGACGAATTCTGTATATAGATATAATATAATGGTTGAGTTGCGTTCGTTTTCGACTGTCCTGGTTGCCATTGCGAGTTTTACGGACGCGAGTAATGAGATTTATTTTAATCAATTTAAATATGTTTAGGTTAATTTTCGGTTACATTATGTTATTTTAATCAACAAAGTGTCCTGCTGATTTCATTATATTTTTATCATTTTGTAATGTATAAACAACGTGCTTTTACTCGTTTAAAAGAATGTAAATACAATATTTGAACTGATAATAATAAAAGTTTTTATTTCTTAATGAAATTTTATTGTTTTCTTTATTATCATCCTTGTGTTTTACCTTTATTAATATAATATTTATGTCTCAATATATACTTTGAAAAATCCTGGTGAAGAGAAGTGGAATCGAGGTTTAATGTAAAGCGATGGATCAATGTCAGTATACCAGTATATCAAGAAAATAAGTTGAGCATAAACTTATAGACTAACTTTGCAAAATCTATTACTCCACTAAATGCTAATAGTGTAGAGGTATAAGGTGAGAGACGTAAGAGACCTATGTCAACAATGGTAAGATATAACGGTTAATTTAACAGCTTCTGTAGCGCAGTTGGTTAGACGCTAAGCAAAGATAGGCCACGGGTTGGATTCCTATATTTGTGTTTCTAACACCGAAAAGTCTCATAAGTTCTTGGGGTCAGAACTAGATACACTATTGGGTATATTATTATATTTTTTCGTCCAAAATAGCAATAAGTTAAAATTCAAATTTCGACTAAGATCCTAAAGAAAATAAAATGGCAATAATATCAGCTGATGGTCGTCTGAAAGCATGTGATTCAGCGGCACAGCACTAGTTAGCGGCGCGCCAACCACACGATATTGCCTCCGCCGCAGGACCAATGCGGCTTTTCATTAATGAAGTAGTTAAATACTTTTATAGATAAAGGATTTTGCTGAGCGAATGTTTGGTACGTTAATGAGATACTCACGATGAAATAAAATAAAACCAAATAAACTAAAATGATGAATGTTTGGTAAGTTAATGACGTAACTCATCATTAAATAAAATAAAAAATAAACAGCAAATAAACCAATGGAATAAACTCCTTCAAATATATGAATCTGGTTCGATTCCTGGACAAATCCTTGGCACCTGTAAACATATACAAATACTGACACTTGGATCATAGTCATCATCATTCATCATCATCAGCCTGTAGGGTCCCACTGCTATGTATAGGCCTCACTCATATTTTAGGTTTAGGCACATTGCCAGGCTCAAATAAAGGAAAGGAAAAGGGACTGACAAACCAGGGAACAAGAGAATAGGTATTGAGTCTGAACTATGTAGTTGTGTGATAATTTCGATAGACAACAAATGGAAAAAAGAAACAATTTATTAAACTCAGAAGAAACATAAATGCATTCTTGCGGGAAGCATTGACTTCAACTGTCAAATCTTATTAACTAAATGAAAAACTCAATCTTAATATATATAATTCACGTGTCACGTTGTTTGTCCTCGATGGACTCCTAAACCACTCAACTGATTATAATGAAATTTTGTAGATATGTGTTATTTGTTCCAACTTAAAGGTGGGATAGTTTTTGTCTCGATTGAATTGATAAAAGTATAAAAAAAAGGAAAAAACATTTTGCCATACAAAATGTTCATGGGTTTGTAACTGTCAAACATATAATGTTCATACCGTCGATACGGTAAACTCTTCCCTCAAATTAAATAACATATTTAAATAAAGGTTTCGAATCGAAAACATATCGCACACCTAGATCTAAACTGGGACAACTCAAAAAACACGATTTTTCAGGAGACGAAAAAAACGCGTTACTGCATTTTTTGTTAGGGAAGTTATAAAACTCTATTTTATATCAGATTATTCATAGGTCTTATAATGTGACTATATAAATTAGGTCTAATAATCAATAATTTTTATTGTAATCGCTATTTTTCGACTTGTTACACTTTAGGGCTATGAATGTATAAAATAATTAAACTCTATTTAGACTTATATCAGTTTTCTTTGACTATTTTGAGTTGAACTTATATCAGACGAAAAAAAAATATAATTCTTCAAACAAAACTATAATAATATACAGGTGATGAAAAATCATTAAACATCAATATGAACCATAATACAACAAATTAAACAGCAATGAGTTATTAAACATATCTCTATTAAGACTTCTATAATTTTGGGTACCAGTATACCTGTATTTCAGTTTATTTTCATAACCATGTCTAACGATGTAATTTCTGTCTTTGTAAATTACCGAAGCTCCAATATGCGTCAAATATTGTTGTCTTGCTTCATCTTTAATTTTTGTATGAGATTGTTGCCTACATTTTGCCGCATCCTGTGCGAATTTTTCTTGCAACAAATCTTTTTTTAGTTTTAGACAAAGATTGATAAGCCTTATCAAAATTCCTTAGCCCTTTTCAAATATTAGCTTTCTATGTGGTTTCCTTTCTTTTATTTATTTATATATGCTTTATTGTACACCAAAATGAAAGACGCATTACGTTACAATAGGCGGCCTTATCGCTAGCTGCGATCTCTTCCAGGCAACCTTTGGATGGACTGGATTATTGCGAAATTGAAATAAAAGGTCTTTAATCTTTTCCTCTTCTTTCCTTTTTTTAAAACTTCATTAGGTTGATATTCATTAATTAGATTTTGTGTAACCGAATCGGTCTCAGGTCTTGTTTTTGTCTCGGAATCAGAGCTATTACTAGAGCTACTGCTAGAATTCGAGATATTGAACGTATTATCACTTGGAGAAGATGTGTCAGGAATCACTTTAGGGGGCAGCTTCTTTTTCTTTTATCGAACATAGCTTAGACCTATATCAGATTCATCGATAAAGCTTGCATCAGTTGATGAAACAAAAGATCTTTATTGATTTGCTGACTATGAAGGGGTTCGAACAGCACAGCAGTGTTTAATGGGATATTTTCTTAATCTGACTCGTTTTCATTAACTGTTAATGGCTCTCCCTATATCGGTCCTTTATAATATTGACAAGAAAACGGCCTCGCTTCATTTTTCCGTAAAAACAAACAGTTCGTTACTGTAAGATTTACTGATCCAGCAATAATGAGACAATTCAAAAAATCGCCTTTAAAACAAAGTGATAGTTAGGTTAAAAACAGTTACATTTAGAAACAGCGCTTTAGCATCGCATACTATTTTTAACTGAATCATCGAAAAAATGCCACATTTTATAGAGAAAAATATTGCAATAAATTTAGTTCAACAAAAGGAGGTTAACAAGAAATTTACATATTAATCTACCAAAATAAAGTTAACTCAAAATAGATACAAAATATAAAGGTGTCTTATCAAACAAAACTGGAACAAGTCGATGTAATGTGGCAGAACAAATCACAAATACTGTAACAACTCAAATTAACCAATTTATACTTTCTCATCAAAACAGTAAAAATTCAAATTGTCTGCGTTTTCACTCGAGTTGATACGTGAACACCTTAGACTCGTGAACGTCAACTAATAATATACTTGTTTAAGCGGGAGGGTTACACGGCGTGATGATTGAACAAAACAGAGTTAATTGCATCTAGCGACGAATCTATTAAGCTTTTTTTGTATCTGTTAAAACGGCCCGGTGCGTAAAATCGCCGAGAATTCGAATCCAGGTATAACTCAAAATTCAAAATTTTTGAGTTGTCCCACTTTAGATCTAGGTGTGCGATATATCCATAATATTCGATTAATGGCGTATTTTAGATTTTAAAGATGTAAATTAATGACAGTAATGAAAAGCGATTGACATTTAAATTGGTTGTCAAATATTTATGCATGCGTTCAGAAATTTATTTTGTGTAAACTAAAGAGAATATATTATGAAGCTATATAAATATAGGACACTAAAATGAATAATATTCACACGTAAGAAGTTTTACTTCTTTTCAAGATAGAATGTCACTTGAAAAAGAAAAATCTTTAATAAAATAACACATAAAAATAAAAACTGAACTGAATAAAATAACAATTTTATATAATTGTGGAGAATATTCAGGGATTCTCAAATTAGGCGTTGCCTGTGTCTTGAGAAACCAGTTAAATATAATTGTGTGTGAGTGTGAGTGTATTTCTATGAAATTTATATTTCATCTCTTTATTACTAACAAAAAGTAATGGCGTAATATTTTTGAAAACAGCATAGTGCGGGTGAAATAAGGGATGGAATATTGCATGGATAATCAAAATCGCTAAAGTGTTTAATGTCAAAAATTTATAAGGCACACTATTTGGATATGGAGAAACGGGATATGATAGAGTGGGAGGTAGGGGAGAGGACTGGGATAGCTGACAGATTTGATAGGACGAAATGTAAATGCACGGTATAAGACGGGATGGTTAATGAAGAGAAAGGACGGGACGTATCGGGAAGTGACTGAACAGACGGGATGGGACGGAATTGAGCAGGACAGAACGATAGCTAATTCATGTTTAGGTATACAAGAGCTTATACGAAAATAACATGTATGTGGTGTGGAGTAAAATAAAAAAATATCTGCTTCCAGCAAAGGTGGGTCGGGCTATTTTGCTATGCTAAATATATAATAAATATAATATAATAAATATAATATTCAATTGAATATAATATTAATCATATAATAATTAAGCAATAGCGAAGCGTGGCCGGGTCAGCTATTATATCTATTAATTGATTTCAATGAATGTCGTCGGAGTAGTAACAGTATTACAATATCTCCGTAGCAAAATAATGATTTGAATCTGGAGAGATGGGATAGAATAGAATATAAGGTGGATAAAATGGGACATAAGAATAGGTACAGGATGGGATTGGAATTGGATAAGCAGTTTAGACAACGGCTGTCATATTGATTTTAAATAAAATATGGACTGGAATCTGTATTTGCACCCAGGCGAAGCCGGGCCGGGCCGCTAGTTACATTATAACAAACAATTATTACAAAAATTTGTCGCTTTCTTCTCCTACCAAAATGTCGAACTTGTATTTTTGATAAAAAATATTATCTAATGGAGGGTAGTTATTGTTGTTATGACATCTTGTGGATTGATAGTTCAGTTTCTCGTGTACGCTTGCAAAAGCATGGCGCGTGCTTCGTTGCTGCGCTTAAGTCCTTGATCAGTTTAGATTGTTGTGTGGTAATATAGTAGTGTAGTAGTGCAAATGATATTGAGTGCTGCGACAACATACGTTTTTGGCGGCGTCGTCCCGCCAGCTTCAGAAGCGAGATTCCGGTAAGTGATTTCGATCTATATTATTATGATCACATATTGTTTGTTACTGTACCCGCTGTTCTGTGCACTATTTTAAATAGCAGATTGTATTGAATAAATTAAACCAGTGACGTGTAAAATAATCTTCAAAGATCAAATCACGACAGCGACGCGATATTCGTTACCTACATGTTTTTGCATTTTTTATTTAGCTAAGACAAGAACTTGATTTCTCGAATTCTGCTGGGTATATGCTTCACTCATATTATCCTTTTATCTGTTGTCTTAAATATTCTTTTTCCTCCATTTACCCTTACGTAACTTTCTAAGACAAACGTGTCCTAATAGTGCAGGCTTAGCTTTCACAAAGCCTCGTATGTAACCTGTAATGCTGTACTGGCTATTCTACACAATAATCATAATTTAGCCAGCAATGTTAACAACGTGCTCCAAGCGTTTGCATTATAGATGATAAATCATTATTTTATGCCTAAACATCACCGCTTGGTAATACAAAATGTTGCAACGCCAGCAAAATCCCGGTACCATGAAAGGACATAAATCATACTAAGATTCGGAAGGTACTCGCATAATGACTCTATTGAACTTCCATAATTTATATTAAGAGCGCCATCGACGAGTTATTAACTGACGATGCTACTTAGTATATTAAGGATAACGTGTTTCTTTCAAGTTATTATCAGGATATGTTTTGAGTAAATATATTTAAAAATGGATGCACTGAAATAAAACTAGCGGACCCATCAACGACTGATATTTTTCAGCAGTTAGCCCTATTAGACCCAGAAAATTAGCACTCCGACGTCTTTTA
Source organism: Hyles euphorbiae (assembly GCA_023078785.2). NCBI lineage: Eukaryota > Metazoa > Arthropoda > Insecta > Lepidoptera > Sphingidae > Hyles > Hyles euphorbiae. The sequence goes on along the minus strand of CM041039.1, from coordinate 4,251,156 downwards.
GATAGTTATAATATGCATTAATTGATATTGATATTGTCTACCTTTCAAACACTTCATTTGAAAAATATGTTATGCTTAAGTTGTCTGAGGCGAATGCAAAATAGTTGTAGTCTGTTTTTTGGTTAAGTTACAATAATATAACATGCCAATTCGTGGACAATAGTGTGGGTTATATGTGTTTTATAACCAGTTAGAATTTAGATTAAGTCTAGTTTTAATTAGATTTGTAGTTACATGTAACCGTTTGTTGTCCCAATAAATAAAATAAAATAGAATTAGATACATAGATGTAGAACGATTAGACCGCCCTGATTGAAACACGATGTACAAAGACCAAATGCTAATTGTGATCAATTTATTGAACTTCACGTAGAAGGATCACGATCATCCTAGCAGCTTTACAATATCCGCAAATCTCATTCAGCGAGTCAAAAACAACCAAACTTAATTGACCTTGCTTGTTTGTGTGACAGTAACCTGAACTATCTGACCTATCACCTATTTGTTTATTTATTTATTTATAATCTTTATTGTAAACCAGTAAGAAATAAAACGGTAAAGAGAAGAAAGTACAAGTGGTGGTACATTGAATACCATTAGGTTATAATAAAAATGTTCGACTGTTGATAAATCCAATATAGGTTAGCTTATGTACGCCACGTTTATTTTGTACAATTTTGTAACACCATTTATTGTAATTAATATTAAAATGTTCTATCAATCAAAACTCAGACAATCGTCGCCCGAGCGATATTCTGCTCCAATTACCACCCCTCACACAGAACGACAAACTTCACGGAATAATTATAAGAAATTATTAAGATCCCGATTAAAGCGAAGGTATTTTAAAGTTCGTACAGATGAACATTTCCCAACTTAATTATCGTCAAGTAACACAAAAGAAATTAATCAATTTCATACCGTTAAAGTTTGATTCTATATTTGAAATCAACGAAGATAATAAGGATTTAATTTCAGAGATAATAGGTAAGAATAATAATAAGATCGCAAAAAAATTCGACACTACAGTAAAATATGTGTTTTTTTTTTTGGGAGTATCAGAAACTACAAAAACTTTACGTTTTCACAGAAGTCGAATCAAAAACTTGTGAATTATCCATAAATTGAATTCATAAGATGTTAAATGTAGGTGTACCGCCCTTAATTTTCAACGTTTTCTCTTGTAATTTTAATAGAAAATAAGATAACTTAGGTAAATTATATTTGATAAAATATCAGGAATATTATTAAAAGTACACCTAAGAGAAATATTATATACTACAACAAAAACGTTTTAATATTTATTTAGGTATCAACGTTTAAATTTCGATGTGAAGCAAACGGTGCAGCAGAGTACGAGCGAAGCAGCTCAAAAGAGATATTGCTATATCGAAAATAACTCCACAATTTTACACCTTATATGTGTTATATTTAGACTTAAGTTAAAGAATCTTCATAAAATTACTACCAAGACTGAAACAGTATGGATCTATAGACGTTTTATCTAGATTTCTCCTGATTGGTTAATGGTGGGTGGCTCAATAAGATACTTATTCGAAGTTCTTCCAAAATTCAAACATCAAGTTCTGAGTTTCAAATGTCTAAGGTGACGCACTTTCCATATAAACTTTCCTCTCTTATTTAAAGCCGCCGTAGGGTATGATTTTCTAAGAACGATGACACAACTCACTTTGATCAAGGACTGTCTATGAATTAAAACTTATGTAGATAATTATTGATTTTTATAACATCAGTAGTGAGTATTCCTTGTTTATTTCCATCATGTATGGGGTAATAGGTATAATTATTTTTCTAGTGAAATTATGCCTAAGTTGTATAATTTCCCGCATTAGACTCACAACTTATATGAGTTTACTATTAATCAATTCTTAGATGTTTAACTTATAAATACGTAGGTTAGGTTAGGTTAGTTAAAGCATTCAATGAAATAAACTTGTAGTATAATAAAAATAATTCTTGGTTACATATCTCCTTCCAAGAACATAAAACTGTTTCAGCTACAAAAGTAAATACTTTTCAAATATAACTTACACTTAAAAAAGGTTCAAGCTGTAATTCTTTATTACAAAGTGAAAGATTAAAACAATACTCCGCACAATTTTACAACATACGTATTTTGTACCTGGCTAGACACTATTAATATAGAAAGTTTTGGGCAGATTTGCTTAAAATGTGAGTTTTACCAACTTAATAACTATGACCGAGGCAGGTGAGCTCGAAACTTCAGACGTATCTGCGGATTAGGGATAGACTTACTGCGAATATTACAACCTCCGTCTATCCAATCTTCATACACAGCAGGAAAGTTTATTACAAATATTGGATTATGTTTGAAATATTGGATAGTTAAACAACGATGAGGATTTTTATGAAAAATGCTGATGTCTATAATCATTAATTATGAAGCTGGAAAGTCGGCCAAGAATGATTTGGAGTAATGCTCCCGCCCCTCCATGAATCGGTGCCCAAATTATATTTAAACTTTTGGAGGTCCTATAGATAGTTGTAGTTAGTAGCTGTATATCAATGTTGTGTGGTAATATTTTGTATCAACTAGTACCCGCTGATCGAGGGCTGAAGTCTTGAATTCCCCTGTCTTCCATATTGTAAGCTTTGTTGACGCACATTAAACTACAAAGGGAAACGTGACCATTTGCCACAGTTTAATGTAAAGCTTTAACTTAATGGCAAATCAAAATGGAAACACAATTAGCTTATGATCATTTTATAAGTCAATCTCTTTTATAATATTTATTATTTTCGTCCTTTTAATACTACATAATGCATTCATAAATTAAAAACATACGTTTAACAGACATAATATTTTTGTATGTCCTTTGATAAAGTTATGTTCATTATTATATTGCTATGGAACCATAAAATCTGAAGATTACGTAAGCTAAACGAGATATACTAAATTGGCCCTCGTATCAAGGATAAACAAGCACAAACTAATACAATTACGAAAACTTATCAGGATTAGGCTTAGTTAGTAGTTACCTGTATTGCTAAAGTATTTAATTTCTATATTTACTTATTACACTTCTCCGAAACTGTTCAAGTTGGCTGGACATTACGCGAAAGAGCAATCTATTAATATTGCTTCATGGCACGCACGTATTACAGAGAAACATTATATAAGGAAGAAAAAGCTTTATGGAATAAAAATAAATCTTGCGTTAGTGGTGCGGGTAGCTGTTAGTAAAACTGATGGCGCAATTATCCGCGGTCAGTGAATTCTACAACGCTTGAATAGCACACATGCCATTTATTCAGCTAATATTCCAAATTCAATACTTTTGTTTAAAATGAAATTTCTATCGGAAGTCATATTTTTGGGCAATGCAATAGGGTATTTGACTGTTTTTTGGAAAGTATCTCAAATTGTTCATTTTACCATAATACACTTGCTATTTGATTATTTCTGTGTGAACTGCTATATTTTTCAATAAAAATCATGATTGAAGTTTGAATGATAAATAAGACCGCCAAAACGCTATGGACGCCATATATGTGGGTCACGTGATATTATTACGTCACTTTCTTGCAAAACCAATATTTTGATTCAACATCAAGAATAACATTGATCAAAATGCCTTATAAATGGTGTTGTTGCGGCATCTCTTCCATTAATTTTATAGTTTAAGTTAAATCTTTACAATAATTACACTCTAGTATATTATTAATATCAATTAAACAAATAAGCATACCTAGATTAAGATAATTCCTGCAGGCGCTTCGTTAAAGGGTAATTATTGAAAATTTACTACACTTTGATTCGTTGTTGTTGCTGTTTCATTTGTAAATACTACAGAGCCGCTTCCTCAAAAGATGCGAAAGTTATTCCCATCCTTTAATACAGATACATACATCAGTACAGGTAGAATACATCTACTAAAACGCCGGGTAAAATGTTCTTTGGAATAAAGAACACCAAGATTCGGGTAAAGTGGTTAAAACTCGCTCGTATAATAACGGAATGATATAATAGTGGAATACAATAATTTCTTGTATTTTTCATACATTGTTAGCTTAGTATTTTTTTTATTGTATTGAATGGCGAGACGAACGTGCCGTTCGCCTGATGGTATGCGAAACGACCTCTACTGAACAGTAGCAAAACCAAACAACACCTTTAAATACAAAGCAATGTTTGGCATTCCACTGCGCTCGCCATCCTGAGACATAAGATGTTAAGTCTCAATATGTCCAGTAGTTATTCTGGCTACAATAAAATCCGAAACACAACAGTGCATTTAAAATGCTATTTGGCTCGAGAAATAGACATTGACCTACCCAGGCGGCCTCTCACATATGAGAGACCTACCACTCAAAAATGCTTTAGTTTATAATATAACTAATGGTGATATTTACATAGGTATGTTTATAAGGTTTGGCATTAATAATTTAATTGAGCAGCGTAAGTCAGGGTCGTTTTAAAAAAATAGTCTGACCACTATCGCGTCTATTTTTGCGAAGTTTCCATTGTCAGCTTTTATATTCTAGTTTCCATCGTACAATCATTACAGATAAAGTTCGCAGTGTGCTCTTAGCGGCGCAATGGGATCAATATTTCAGAAATTACTGCGAAAACAAAGGAAAATGTTCATGAAATGTTCTAAAAATCGACTGACAACAAGAAAGTGACGTCAGTCGAAATGCAACCAATGGCGTACGTTTTTAGTCACGTGGTCAAGCTCGAAAATTTATTCACTTTTAAAATGATTTTTTAAGACAATCCAACATTGTTTTAAATATTTTATTAGTTAATATGGTTTAAAAGAATATTTACAGTTAGTCTAGTAACAATATGTTTCATATTTTCATCATAGTCAAATACCCTATTGTTGAGTCGGGGAAAATTAAATGCTGGGTAAAATTTATGGCATGCTCAGTCGAGTGATCTGTGTTAGTCGACTATCTAATCTATATTGTATAGATAGATCATTATTTCGATTATTCAGACTACTACTTTTACAATTTTAACTTTCCTAATTGGGAATCTAGGAAATTGCAATCTTCTTCTTCGTTCGATTCAATGGCTCAATTAAATGAAATATCTTCACACTCTAATGGCTCAGTCGGCCGCTACACTCACGGCGGCGTCTGTTGGTATTGCAATTGTCTCTGACACTAATTTATATATTATTTTTAAATATTTATACCTTTTTTTTCCTGTGCGGTCATATCGCTTACCATCAGTCGAATGCTAAGCTGTTCTCGCCATTCATAGCAATAAACTAAACCATCATTATCATCAGCAATTTGCTGTCCACTGCTGAACATAGGCCTCCTCTAAAGTGCGCTATTTTACCCTGTCTTCAGCCTGTCGCATCCAGCATCTGCCCTTTCACAAACAACCCCAACGGTTACGGCTCATTACAGATCTAATCCTTAAAAGAGTCACCAAGCATAGCACGCTTCATATCATATTAACTTAATAGTCTACTCCGAAAAGCGACATAAACAGGCTTTTTTGCTCGTACATCTCAGTCCATTGTATAATATAAAGACACGCAAATGCAGCGAAAACAAGCAATTTTAAATTGCGGAGTTCAGCACTCGTTGCCTTAATTAACGTTAAACTCAATTATGAGGCAATCCACTCTGAAATTTGAGGTACTCAAACAATTGCAATAAATTTTAATCAGTCCGAGCCTGGAGGTAAAACAAAATGAGGATAGTTTTCCAGTAGACACAAAAAGAAAGCGATTACGTAGTTGGAACGCATTATAAAAAACTTTTGATTATGCATTGTAATATTTTTCGGTTTCCACCTTCACGATTTACGTCGACTTAAATAAATACCCCGCTTTATTGCCTACAGAAATAAAGGTATTTTTATCCCCGATTATAATCAATAAGTATAGCGTTATGACAAATATTTTTATTTTATCAGCCCATATACGTCCCACTGCAGGGCACAGGCCCCCTCTACAATCAAGAGTACAATTGAGAGTGGTTAGGCCATATAGTCCACCACGCTGGCCTTATGCGGGTTGGTGGACTTACATACCATAGAAATTCTTATGAATTGCTACGGTATGCAGGTTTCCTCACGATGTTTTCCTTCACCGTTTTAGTGCGTGGTGATTGACTATCAATACACACATGACTCCAAAAAGTCAGAGGTGTACCCTGGGATTCGAACTCGCGACCACCGTCAACATGTTGGCAGCCGAGTCTGGTCCGTTTACCAACAGGCCACCACGCAATGACAAATATAGTTTACATAAAAATAATATTTATAAATTAAAGTCATAAACGTTGCATTAAAGTCACTGGATGTGGGTCGTATCCACAGGTCTCTACATAAAGTACTTTGGGGGGTTGCATCCAGCGTCGAATATCCTGTTGTTGAAAATGAAGAAGAAAACCTGGATTTCTTAACGCTTTGAACAGAAAAGTCTAAACTTGGTATTTGATACTGAACCCGTACTAGGCTACATAGGTAAACTGAGCTAAACTGATAACTAACAACTATGAGTACTTGTGTAACTTTAACTTTACTTTTATATCTTATACTTTACTCGTGGTAGGTCTCTCATATGTGAGAGGCTGCCTGGGTGGGTACCACCGCAATGTCAATTTCTCCCGTCAAACAGCAGTTTAAATGCACTGTTGTGTTTCGGATTGAAGGACATTGTAGCCAGAGTAACTACTGGACATATTGAGACTTAACATCTTGTGTCTCAGGATGGCGAGCGCAGTGGAATGCCAAGCATTGCTTTGTAAATCAAGGTGTTGTTTGGTTTTGCTACTGTATGAACAGTAGCAAAACCAAACTCATGAGAGGGGTCGCATCGCTTACCATCAGGCGAACGGCATGCTCGTCTCGCCATTCAATGCAATAAAAAAAAAACTGTGTACCAAACAGTAGCAGGCTCGTGCCCAACAGTATATATAGCCCAGATATATATAGACTAATTAAACGTATAATTGATATTTAAAATACGAGCTATTTTACCAACGATATTATTCAACATTGCTGAAAGGCGTTCCTCAGTAGGTACATAAGCATTTTCAAGTCTCCTTTGTGTACGGCAGATTCCCGATTTCACAGAAATATTTGCATGGAATATTTTCGCCCTTTTGTGATCCTTTTTACCACTGCCAGAAAGTTGGAAAAGAGCGTTGTCCGTTATTATTAAAGGCGTTTCTTGCTTTAAAACGATGTGAACTGATCTTTAGACGAGTAAAAATATATTTGAAACACTCCAAAGAACCTTCGAAAAGTTATTTTAACCCCCAAAGCAAAATCGATTTGTCGTATAGAAAACGAATGAAATAACATTCCCAATGTTATAGCAAATACAAAAAAATGGATTCCGTATTCGATATGACTCATGATATTGAATAAATATGTACTTTCTATATAGATAGATGTTGTGAATCCTTTATGAAACTATCAGAGCGTGAAAATCAGTTTGAAGATTTAATTTCGCATCGTCGTCGGCTGCTGTGTAAGTACGTGTGTCGTCATAATTCAATTTGTCTGGTGAATCGATAAACGCCAGGAAATATTCGCTTCCTAGACGTCTGGCTCTTTCAAATTTCTTACATGTATGTAACGTGATATATTAAATAAATATCAAGTATGTATTAATTTCTTTTGACAGTAATAATTCCTCCTTAGTTTCAACACGAAAAACCACTTCAAGTGGGTAATGCCCAGAAAGTTTTGGAGAATTTATTTTAAATTTCAAAACATAAGAAACGGAAATAAAAACCGATGTTGATCTTATTAAACCATGATCAAAAGTATAATCTAATAGCATAAGATCCTTACACCTTAATCCATTGTATAATAGCGGTAAAATTATTAATTTCATGACAGGCGCTACCGTCGAGACGTTGAAAGCGCCTCCTAATGAATCCTCCGTCTATTCAGTGTAAGTGGTCGTGGACGCCAGCTCCACGCCGTAATGGCCACGATAAACCTATTACAGCTTGCTTATTTTTATTTATTTATTTATTTATTTATTTATAAATTCTTTATTGAACACCACATACAGTAATAAGATAAAAAGAAAAAATATGACAACACATTAAATAAAGGTGACAATTGGCGGTCTTATCGCTTAACGCGATTTCTTCCAGACAACCATTAGATGGATTAGGCTGAAGAAAAAAAAAAGCCACAAAGAATAGGGTGGTCACAAAAAAGGTAAAAAAGAAAGAGAATATTAATCATAAATGAAAGTAATATGTACAAAATATGAGGAATTAAAATATACATTTTCATTAAACATACATAGACTACATAAAATAAAAATATCGTATAATATACTACATAAACTACAATAAAATATAAAATACTGATTTAGGGGAAACATGAAACTAATAATAAATTTAAAGTGATAGATAATGTGCTCTAAGGAGCCTTTTGAAGATGGGGAGGGATTTAGCTAATCTAATGGACAATGGCAGTTCATTCCACAAGCGAGCAGCATGGACGGTAAACGATTTGCTAAGGAAAGTACTGCTATGCTCGGGAATTGCTAACACCAAATTCTCTGAGGATCTAAGAGATCTTGCATGTGTGCTACTGAGGAAAGTAAAACGTTCTTTAAGGTAACGGGGAGTAGTGGAATGGAAAAGAATAGTATATAAGAGAAATAGGATACGAGTATTTCGGCGAAGGCGTATTGGTAGCCACTTGAGCTTTTTACGAAATTCAGACACATGGTCATATTTGCGAAGTCCAAATATGAACCGGATACAAAAATTTTGAAGTCGCTCAAGTTTTTCAAACTGGGCTTCGGTGAGATCGAGATAGCTAGCATCAGCATAATCAAGGAGAGGAAAAAGAAGAGACTGAACAAGCGCAACTTTCGTGGAAATTGGCAAAAAGTTCCGTAGCCTTCTTAAAGACCCCGCTGCTGCAAATAATTTGCGGCTGCGTTCTTGCAGTTGGGGACCCCAGGATAACGTTTTGTCCAAAATTAAACCCAAGTTCTTAACTCTATCACTATAAGGGATAATGCATCCATCAAATATCACGGTGGGTATGAGATTGGTATCAATCCTGGAAACCATCCTGGAGCTGCCAACAACAATGACTTGAGTTTTTGCCGGGTTGACTTTCAAGCCATGCATCTTACTCCAATCGTTTATACGTGCGAGATCTTTGTTGATTGCAGATATGGCCTCCGTCACCCTGTCAGCTGGTGCTTGGTAATATAATTGTAGGTCGTCAGCATAGAGATGGTAGGAAGAAATAAGGTCGTTGGAGATAGAATTAATAAATAATGCGAAGAGCAAAGGAGATAAAACGCCGCCCTGAGGAACGCCAGCAGAATTATCGCACCACGAAGAAACTGCTTCTTCAATACGTATACGCTGCCGACGCCCCAACAGGTAATTACGAAACCAGTCAATTACCGTTGGAGATATGTTAATAGAGCAAAGAGTGCTGAGCAAGATATCAAAATCAACTGAGTTGAAGGCATTGCTGAAGTCTAGCAGAGCTAGAACTGTCAGCTTGCCATTCTCCAAAGCCGCTCTAATGTCGTCCGTAATATGTACCAAAGCAGTTGTAGTACTATGCCCGGGGCGAAATCCCGACTGAAAGGGATTAAGGAGATGATTAGTGGATAGGTAGAAAGAAAGCTGTTTATGGATAAGATTTTCGAACACTTTAGAGAGGAAAGGAAGGATGGAGATAGGACGATAGTCGGTGAAGGATGTAGGATTATGACGTTTAGGGAGGGGTATTACTTCAGCATCCTTCCAAGAGGATGGAAAGACGGAATTGGAAACGGAGAAATTGAAAATATGACAGAGGATAGTAAGGATTTCGTCCAGGATTGGTAGTAACATATTACGACTGATACAGTCAGTACCAACTGCATTGGAGGAAATTGATAATATGCTCTTTTTAACATCACAATCAGTGAATTGACTTAAGACGAACTGAGAATAATCTGGGGTTGGAATATTTGAAAGATCTTTTATAGTTTTATATTTAGTGGCCCTATCGATCTTGGGCGAGGCTGTGAAGTGTGAGTTTATTAAATTAATATTTAAATTGCTAGAACCAGAATCAGGACGATAATTTCCAACTCCCATTGAACGAAGAAATTTCCAAACTTTTGCTGGATCACCATTTTCTACGGAGCTATGAATGTGACGGCGTTGAGCATTCCTACACATCTTGTTGCTGAGATTGCGGAGAGCTACATATTTTTCCCAGTTACGAGACAAGGGACGACGCTTGAATTTAGCTTTCGCCGCAGCTTTTTTCGCCATAATTTCTTTTATTTCATCATTAAGCCAAGGCGAAGGATGGTGTTTTAACTTAACAGCACGAAGCGGAGCATGCACGTCGTAAAGCTTGATGATATTAGATGTAAAACGGTCAACCTTGTCATCAATACAGTTGGATGTGAGCAGAGGAACCCAGTCAATATTGCTGACATCCTTAAGAAGTTGTTCGGAATTAATTCCACGAAAGCAACGTAGCATCCGAACCTTACATCTTCCTTTAGGAAAGCGAATCCTATAAGAGAGATAGATAAGATCGTGATAGGAGAAGGCGTCGGCAGAGCACTGTCCATGATTTTCAACAGAATGAATAGAGGAGACAAAAATAAGATCAAGTAAAGAAGGTACAGAATTAGGAAAATTATGAGTAGCGTTTAGAGGAAGGACAGATAAGTTGCTAGAATTCACAATAGAATATAAAGAAGAAGAACGATGATTATTCTTAAGAAGGCATGTATTAAAGTCTCCCATGATTATAGTGTGACTGTACGATGGAGTGAGGTTAATAAGGATAGTTTCTAAAGAAGAGAAATAATCAATACGAAGAGAAGGACAATAGTAAACACCGAGAAGCACTTTAGAATGTTGGAGTTCAACTTCCAGGAACAAATGCTCACCACCATTTGAAGGTGGCGGCTGGGGTGACGTATGTACAACGGTGAAAGGAATGCCCAATTTTAAGTAAATAGCTACCCCACCACCACCGCCAAAGACGCGATCGTTCCTGATAAGTTGAAAACCAGGGAGAGAGTAGGAGTTAGATGGAAGACATGGCTTAAGCCAAGATTCGGAGACAAGAATAGCGTGAAGATTCGCACAGTCAAAGCTAGCTAACATATCGGGGTAATGAGCCGGAATACTCTGAGCGTTAATATGCACAACATTAAAATTCCTAGGAACAACAGAGAAAATGGACATTAGGGAATCGTTAAGTGTAGGAGTACCTGTAATACTGTCACTGTCACTGCAAGCTGAGAAAAAATCATCAGAATCATTACTATCACACATATATAATAATTATATAAACAGATTGAAATAAATAATAAAGCAAAACGAAACAAACAAAATTAATACTAATAACAGTTATAACAATTAGCACCATCTGCCGGTTGTGTTTAGAATTAAAACTAAATGACATATTGAAATTAAAAATAATAATAAACGAAACAAATTTACAATCATACTGGCGGTAACTGGCGGTAACTAGCAAACAATACAATAGATTAAGGAAAAATAAATGTAACAATAATTACTAAAAAGATAAATAATTTAAAAAGAAATGAAATTTAAATAAAAGGTAAAAAAAAATGTTAAGAATATCGTAACAACACAACCCAAAAAGAAGAAAAGTAATTCAAAATATCATATACCTATATGATATTTTGAATTACTTACAACGACGTACTATTTAAAAACAATAAATGTTACAAATGATAATTAAAAACTCGTGGAACGTATAGGTATAGAAAAAAAAAACAGCTGTCACTGACCTGTTCACATAATTTGAAATTGACAACACAAAATGTAAACTAAAAGGTAGGTAGTTAAAATATAAATATTATTAAAACGTTACCCAACCAGTACCTACGCAACTACAAGCACAATATAACTGAGCTGTTATTTTTTATTGTTCACTGTGCGCTTGGACTTTGTAATTCTGGTCCTCGCTGCAGGTTTAGCACCCTCCATACCCTCAATGTTGTTGAGATCCTGGAGCGAGTGTACACGTATCCGCGCGCCATCTGGACCAGCAACATACACGCAGCCTTCCTGGGTCCAGCACCTCGCAACGCCGAATCTCTCCCGAGCCGACATGAACACGTCATGACGAACTTTGGTCAAGAATTCCGACATGGTAATGCCGGAACCCTTCAGCTTCGTTTTTGCGTACCAGAGCTTGTCGCGGACCAACACATCTTGGAGCTTGAAAAGGATTGGCCGCGGCTTCTGTGTGTCAGTGGCTCGTCCCATTCTGTGGCACCGTTTAATACTCTGCGGTGAGAAGTCAGACAGCTTGAGATGGTCCTTGATAACATTGGATACCAGTACTGCTGTATTCTCCTTGTTAACTTCCTTCACACCATGAAGGAGTAATATTTTTCGGCGGCCCCTCATTTCCACGCTATCTACATTACGCGCGAGTATCTGCACCTGCTGCTGAAGATTGCCGAGTGCCTCCGTGATGAAAGACCGGAACGAAGCAAAATCGACTGCCAAGTTTGATGTGGTGGATGAAAGACTTGGTGTTTTGTGCAGCTCAGCGTCGAATTCTGCCATCCGCTTCTGGAACATCTCCATCATGTCCGCGAGTGTGTCCTTGATCGAATCCATAGTTTGTGCAGTGGTCAGACACAGTGACAATGTCCACAGTTAAAGTTATATAGTGTTCAGAGGAATATGAGCGGAGATAACACTATACCGGCAAGTACTAATTGTTAGCACATTAGTTAGTCTAATAAATTTATTTTAAAATGAAAACTGTGAGTTTGTTTGCAAAATGATTTGGGAGCTCAAAAAAACTTTTATTACTAGACAAGGTAGTGCTTTGTTTGTTTTAATCTGTATTGAATAAGCAGACCATATTCCACTGTAATGTTGTATCATCAGTCCCTAATCGGCCACTGCAGAGCACTTCTTTAAATTGAAAGTTTGATGATAGGGCTTAGGTCAGATGGACCCCATAGAGTCAGACGTTCGGCCTCCTTGTTGGCATACTGGAGATTTACGATTTGGTTGCGTTAATACCCTCTTGCATCGTTGAATAAAATGATGGGATCTTATGACAAACGTACAATTATTAATTGCACCGATTATAAAGTGTTTTTGACCCTTTAAAAATTTTCAAGTTTCCATTCCCGTCACTACACATTGCAGTGCAGAAATTAGGAACCCATGAGTAGCATTTTTCCTATGACTTCACTTCCTTCTTCAAACAAAAAGTAAAACAATATTTGAGAGCAAATCGGTTTAACTTTGTCAAGCTCTGTAACATAATAATCTTTTCTCAGTAGTTATACCACTTGGAAAAACTGAATTCACCTTTAAATGTAAAGCTCACTTTGTCATACCGGTTAAAAAATAAGACTTCATTCCAAGTAATAAAATCTTTCAAAGGCGTCTTTATAGACTTACAACGATGTTTTTACGTTTAAATTCTGTATCTATCTATAGGTATAGTTTAAAATGTCCTTGCTGAGGCTTCGATGTATAATTATAATTAGTAACTTGAAACATAGTAAGGGCTTCAGTACTAATCCGATTGAGGGATAGGGTTTGCGTTACCCGAGCATCCAGACAACAGGTCGCCCACGTATATATGTGTATATTACTTTAATTAACTAATCCCTTACGATACACTCCATTAATCTATCAAGATTTAAGGACGTGACTCGACCGACCTATGTGAAGTATCAATTCATTAGCAGAGTAATAATTAATTTGGATAACGATATTTCCATCGTCGCTGTATTTAAACTTGTTTAAAAGTTAAAATTAATTTGATTGGAACGTAGACTGGTATTTGTAAATTCGCTGTGCTTTCTAGTATGTCTGCAGCCAGTCTACATGAGATTCAGAACCACTATAACTGGAAATTAAATCAACTTGATCCGTATTTTTTAATTTTATTTATTTTTATTGTCCAGAGGTACTTCTCAAACTATAAATTTTTACGCGATGACCTCTAATCCAGTGGGTCTTATTCAACTTCAAAATTTTCAGTTAAAATTACGTAAATTCACTAAAATGTGAGAAAATTGCAAAATTCCGAATGTAAAAACGTCAATTCTTATTCACTGGCACTAGTTGTATATTTCCCTCTTTTAATTTGGCTTCACTTATCGCGGAAACTTTCTTCTGAAATACTGAAAGCAGTCATTTTTGTTCGGAGCTTCGAAATACTGCTTAAAAACACCGAAGTTACGCTAGTTACTAATGGTTAAAATACTTTGAAGGAAAGTTGACGGATTATCACAATTTTTAGGGTGTTTATTATAAACAAATTGGTTGTCGTTGGTCGTTGTGTCATCAATAGATGAATAGCTTGGGTAATGCATTATTATACGGCTTCAACCTGCCAAATCGTACATTGTGATTTTTTTTTTATTTCCTTAAAAACCCATCAAAAACAATGCTCCTACAACAAATACTTCAAAAAATACAAACACTTTGTGATTTGAAGTTTTACTGTTATTCAGCGTGGAAGATGCACTGATTTCATTCACTAAACCACTGTAGAATACGAGTATTCCGCTGCACCTTTCAATCCAAACAATTTTCGACCAAGACAAAACCACCGTTTTTGGAAACTCTCGTTCTGATAACATTTTCACATTGACTTTCAGGCTTATATTATTATATTCTATAGATCATAGTACGATGATCTTTAGCATATAGTATTTCTGATAAATTATATATCCAACACAAAAATACTTATTCAATTCGAACCAATAGTCCCCGAGATTAGTGAAAAAGGACAAACAAACTCATCAGCCGTATGTATAATATATTAGTATAGATTTGTCGTTGGATTTTTGTATTACTTCATTATTATTTTAAGATACGAAGATAATTAAGTTCTTATAACCTATATTTTTACCCAAATACCTTAAAATCAATCAAACAAACAAAGCTCCTATGACTAATACGTCATTATTGACGTACCCAGCCGTAGCCAACCACGATATGATTTACAGTTTTACTGGGCATTTCAATGCTGTCCAGCGTGAAATATGGCTGCATTCGTCCACAACACCGCTTCACAATACAGCTATTCTGCCGCGCCTTACATCCGACAAACAATTTCCGACTGAGACAATACCACCGTTTTCGGAAACGTTCGTTCTGATAACGTTTTCACTCTGGTCGTGATTTATCTAGAAGATGAATAGCTTCCGTACAGTTTTCCATGCTGTGGAAATTTAGGCACATTATTACAAATGAAAAAAAAATTGCAGGAAGTCGCTGGATGCAGGCCGCTTCCAACAGGTCATTGTGGAAATCCTTGGAGGAGGCTTATGTTCAGCAGTGGACTTCCTGTGGCTGATATGATGATGATGATGATTAGAAATGTAGGTTGTTGTATGTTTTATTGGGTTAAATATTCAACGGAAATCTTATGGAGTTGTAAGTTTAAAGTCTACGATTATACTATGTTCATGGTCAGTTATTTATAATTCACAAAGACGACAACAGCTGACTTCTTCTGATGACTATACAAAGGACAATGGCAGATTTCCATACATGATTTTAGTTGATGTAAATTTAGAGCGTTTATTGGTGAAAAAAATATAAATGAATTCCGCTGCCGTTCCTAAACAATAATGTGTTGAGAAATACTGCTGAAAAAGTCTACATTACTTACTAAACGTTTTCAATTTATAGATTTTGAGGTTATATTCTATTTGACATTTCCAATTGAAATATTATTGTTTTCTTAAAAATGTTATTTGGTGAAGTAGGGCTTTGAAATAAATATTTACCGCACTTGTTTTACCAAATAAAGCTATTTTTTGTAACAGATTTTGCGAGATTCGATGAAAAATATTTTTGGTCGGCTTAAAAGACCTTACGCCATTACTGAAAAATACCTGACGGCCATACATAATAGTCAATAAAGCTTTTTATTTTATTGTGAAACTTAAACATCGTTACATAACTATAGTTAGTATGCTGAAAACTCATGAAAAATAATAATATTATTATTATTAAGTATGACATTTCTAAACGCGTTATTCATGCAAATACGATTTCGCCATTGTCCTTTACTTGGAGTCGCTATAGCCTAATACGACTCTATCCCATAGGCATAATTTAGACAACATGAATATAAAACATAAATAAAAATTGTAGATTATTTCAGTAAATTATTTTTGCAGTAAAATTAAAGACAGTAACTAACCTAACACTGTTGTTGGTTTCATTTTATTTCACGAAGCACGTTTCGTAGAGCCTCGATTGAAATTGTAAAGTGTTTCAATTTCTTGGTATTAGTTACGAACATTTGTGATAAAAATGTCTGTAACCCACTTAAACACAATTATTATGAATTATTTTACTGTATTTTATAAAAAAATATATTATCGCTTATTTTATGACGCATAGTGCAATAATTATTTTAACTATAACTTCACGAAACAAGTATTACTGGAACTTATTTAATTCATATCGTTTTGTAATATGTATAACAGTTGAAGATGAATAACTAATTTCGAACTTTGGGATCCTGATTACAACATTCATAGACCTCATACACTGTAGACTAAAACATAATAATAAATTGTATAAAAAACGTAGTTAAATTGTGCTACAAATAAGTTAAAACATTGAAGTTAAATTGTGCTACAAATAGACTAAAAAATTAAATTACATACACACAGTAATTACGAGTCTGTCGCATGACAAACGTCATATTAATTGCAAAACAAGTGACTCATATGTATTTATTTTGTCACATTTGATATACTAACGGCCCGGCTCGGTTTCACCCGAGTGTTTGCACCCTTTTTGAGTCCATTCAAAATCAACAACATATAATTTCGCGTAATAAGCAGTTATTACGTTATCATATCTGACTGCCGTCCACAACACTGCTTTTCTTATCACATCCCGTTATATCCCGTTCTGCCCGTCTTATCCCATAACTTTGTTCAATGCATGCCGTCCTGTCCTCTC
Source organism: Hyles euphorbiae (assembly GCA_023078785.2). Lineage (NCBI taxonomy): Eukaryota > Metazoa > Arthropoda > Insecta > Lepidoptera > Sphingidae > Hyles > Hyles euphorbiae. The sequence goes on along the minus strand of CM041039.1, from coordinate 4,234,197 downwards.
TTGTCCAGTGACATTTCTTTAAAAAAAATATTAATTGCTTCACTTTTAAATTCGAATTTCAAAGTGAAGCAAATAATTATATTTAAATTAGGCGCTCAATTTTGGAACACAAAAACTTTCGGGAGAGTAGAAGAAAAAAAAATACCAGTAGCTTTTTAAATGAGGATCGCAAATAAGCTCTTTATTTTACCTTACTATTACTAGAGACTGCGCTACATATTATTATACAATTTGACAAATATGATTTCCCGCCAATATTTTCTTCCGCATATTAATTAAATACAATGTAGCGTGTAAATTGGCAATTATAAATAATATTAGTATTATACATTGTAATCTGCTGTTTGTCAAACAAGTCATTATTACAAAGTATAACGTCACAGCACAGGTTACAGTATAAACTTATGCTTGAATGGTTTTACGGTTTGAAGTTTGAGGAGTAGGCAGACGTGTCATCCATTCCTCGAGCTTAATTCTACTAACCAAGATGTTAGAGTTGAAATCGTATCATTTTTTAACTTAAGGGTCAAATAACATACTTAATTTAAATAACCACAACACATTAAATGAAACCCGATGCAATTTTAAGTTACACAACGTCGGTAATAAGAGACACAATGAAAACTTAGACCACTGGAGTCATTCCGTGCCGGCAAAGTTTCTCGCTGAGAGGAAATCGTATGCCTGTTCTGTGTTGGATAACTTCATAACTCTTCGTTGCTCTTTTTAGGACGGGATTTTTGATGAGGCGACCCACGTCACAATAGACGCACGTATGCATTATAATTTAACGAATTTTGCTAATAATGAATAACATTATTTATTTAATCTCCTCAAGGAGTGTGATTGGAAAAAAGGTACTTTTTAATCTGTTTATTGTTATTTCTTTTATTTATTAGAATCCCCAACGAAGATAACATTTATATTTAACTACATAATATGTATCCATATAAATGCATCTTCAGTAACAGGAGAGTACAGTTTACAATTGTTAATTTAAAAATTGCTTATGTGTTGTTTATTACGTGAAAGATGCACACTTTAAATATAATAAAATAATAAATGACCTATGACACATAGCTATTTTTAGCTAATTGATAAGTCCACGCACAATCGCAAACCAAATATCTGTAGATAACCCGTATACCATCTTTATACAATCTGAAATGAAAATGACCTGAAACGTGTTTTATGAAGTCACATCTTCTTTTAGTCAAATCGGTTGTCGCATTAACTCGATCGTAAAAACGTCTGGATAATAAAATCAAGTCATGTATTTTATGCCTGTTGTAATGATCATAACAATCTACATGAATTATATTTGTAAAACGATCGCTACGTAGCATTATAATATAAGTCTAAATACTTGAATATGAACGGCAAAGTAATTTCTATTTGTATGACGATATTACAATAATGTAGACGGTCGGCAGTCTCCTATGAAATTGCTATGAGGTGAATAAATAAGCAATTTGGGTGCGTCGCTATTCCGAACATTTAAGGGCGGTCTACTCTTCACGAGTGTTTCAATATTCACGGCATTTTATCAGCAACGTCTGCATATTTTAGTCTGAAAAATACGTGATTAAATTGTTTTTTTTTTGTTACTAAGTTGTGTTTAAAACTATTATAAAACTAGCTCAAACAAAATTGTAATGTGGCTATTTTTTTTTTGTCTTTTATTAGGAAGTAGAAAATACTGAAAAAAACAATTGAATTTTTTGTGCTTTTGTTTCATCGACAACAGTTACAAAATATCCACTTTTGTAGTACATATATTTTTTAAGTATCTCTAGAATTGGAAATGACGTGCTTTTAAAAACGTCCGCTGATTTTCGGATGGGGTATCGTGTTAGTTGATTATCCATAAGCTTTTTTGATTGCTTACTTGGTAGCTTACGAAGTCTATAATATAATATGTATATTATTTATTTTTGCCAGCTTAACTGAATTTAAATTACAAAAAAATATTCATTTTTTCACAACATTGCGAAGGTATTGTGTAATTTATAAGAACTCAAAGAGCGGCAGATACGCGTCGCTCGCACTTGGCTCCACTTCCTGCGCCTGACACATTGATAGCTTTACACCGCCGTGCCGTGAGATTGCACTAATATCCCACGAACCTACCTTCCGAACAGTTAAACGACTATTTTTTTACTTACAAAAAATGGTTTGTACCTTAGGTAGATTCTATGTAACGTAAACCAATGAAATTAATATATCACTGGTTTTGATTAAAATATCGTATATTTTTCACTAAGCAAACGCGTTTTCAAGCATCTCATTTATAGTAGCTAATTCTAAAATAACCGAACAATTATTTACTGAATATATCTCAATGAGTAATTAGAATATTGATCCAAACAAAAGCTGGCGAAAATATAAAAGACATATATAGGAAAAAAAGCATTAAATGCACTCGCTTCACCGTAAAAGTACCTAAGGATTAAATCGAAAATCGAATCATAAATATTTTTAACTAACTGTAATTACATAATTTGATATTTGTTAGCGCAATCAGCTTCTTTTCAAGTGAAATGAAATACGCAGCGAATGAGCATCTAGCTCGTTTCAAAATACAATACATGTAAATTGAACTGAAGGCTTAAACGGATTTTTGCGATTTGAATGAAATATCGTGATCCTGGATATACGTCGCACTTCGGGAGATGGATATGGGTGCGTTCATACCGTAAGATAAAATGCACATAAAAATATGATTAGATTCATTAAGTATACAGTATTATAATATTATGTATATCGTTTTCGGTTGCATTCTGTGTATCCAGACTGCGAAAATAAGGTCAAAATAAACGCATTATTTTTTGTGATGTTTTATATATCATCGCTAGGAAGATAGTAAATCCAAAGTTTGTGCTAAAATAATAATTTCAATGCTTGCATACCATTATCTTTTCAATTATCCTTACTAATATTATAAAGGTGAAAGTTTGTATGTATGTATGGATGTTTGTTACTCTTTCATGAAAAAACGGCTCAACAGATTTTGATGAAATTTGGTATAGTGATAGCTGGATTAACACATAGGCTACTTTTTATCCCGAAAAATGTAGTGTTCCCGTGGGATGAGTCAGGAAACCAAATATACATATTTTCTACTCTTTCAAATTCAAATTGTTGGCACGGGATGTCCTCTCCTACGGAAGGGAAATATAGTCGACGGCACGCGGGAAATATAGTTAGTAGACACGCGAAATAATATGTTCTTGATGTGGATTGGACTCAAAAACTATCTGCACCCGGGCGAAGCCGGGCCCGACAGCTATAAATCATAATGATTCACCCGGATTGGCGATGAAACAGACAGAAAACAGTTAAGCAACATGGATACAAGGCACAAGAATAAACTCAGTAAATATACCTTTTAGCGACCGCGTGATGAAACATATTTCTAAACGAAAAACATTTTCCAATAAAAAGATAGCTATCGATCTACTGTATAAAATAATTGAAAACATCGTCGTTCAGTTCAGATCGTCACCTTCAAAGTGTTTTCAGTAATACTTTATTTAGCTTTTTGCGTCGCGTTCAAAGCAATCTCCGGTCGCGATCGTCTTACCTGGCGACTAGACACTCATCTTGTTTGCTTAGACGCTATCCCGGCTCCGCACTATTTACAATGGCTGCATTTTCCACGGTCAATGTGATCGTGATAAGCTAACAATTGCCAATCGGTCTGTCTTTCTATCACAAATAATCTCTATTTACTGATTGAATGAGTACTTTGGATTTGTTTTCAGACAATATTTGTGACAAATTGGAAGGATGGAATTCTTTGATGTCTGTCTTTCTGTATCATCCCATATAGCACTGCTATAAAATATTTAATATTATTTGATATATGTAGGTATTCCAAGAATTATCGACCCTAGACGTAGGAAGCTGGAAACACGAAACGGAACAAGAATTTTGATAACTGTAAAAGGAATTGAAAATTCGAAGAATAATTAAATTGAACAAAGATAGAACACCTGCTTTACTTGGTGGAGTAGTTGGATCACTTGGAGCACCTCGACGTGTTTCCGTGCAAATGTAAGCAGTTGACATGTGGAGTGCGCACTAGCTGAATTACTTGTATGTCGGTTCGTAAGTTATGCACGAACTTTTGAGCTCAGTGCAGTCAATATTTCATATTTTCTGTCTCGGCAGCGAGTCGGGAAGACGACCGTGTGCATGAAATTCCATTTTGCATCATTATTTTCAAGTGGGCGCGGTATTTTGTAGCATCCTCTATATTTATGGAGGCCTGTGTTTGGGAAAGCAATTTTGGTATATTTTATAATAGCTAAACGCAGTTTGGCTGCGGTCGTGAACCAGCGTCTTGCCTGAGGTCATATTTTCCGACGCTTGAATGTTTATTTGTGAATAAAATACGTCTGTAGTTATATTTATTGAGAGTTCTTTAGAAAGCAATATCAAAGTACTTAATATCAACGTAAAACTATAGAAAGTTTCATTGATCTTATTTTTATACGCGTTATGCAAAATGTTCTACGTACCTACGAATAATATATGATTGAGGGAAAACTTTATTTAATAAATCACCTTCTACGATCGAGGGAATGGAAACGACAGTAATCAAAAGTATGGTGGTGTGTAAGCACACATGAGTGTTCGAAAGGGTGGAAAAACTGCAGTAAATCCTTTTTATTGCATTTTATTACGTTTGGTACACACAGCGGGGGTTTAATGGCGCGAAAGAATTTAAATATGAAAACCCTTTGCCTGAACGGACACGCTAATACCGCCCAAATGACAATGAACGTTGTATAGCTGGATCCCGTTTGTTATGGGGCCTCGTACATTCAATAACAACAGTGACACAAAAACTTATGCAAAAGTTGTATGAAATTCGAACGTGATCGTAATTATTCATCGAGTTTATTCAATAATGGTTTCAGTCCACAGTTGGCGGGAAACCAAACAAAAGTTTTTAATTCGGTGGCAAACATTGTTATTAATGAAATATTTACATTTTCGCGTCGTTTTTAAAAACGGTCATTGCAGAAAACCGCTGGATGCAGACTACTAATAGGTCGCTGTAATTTTTTTCGTGAAGTTGACAAATTGGTAATTTTATGTAGACTCATAACATTTATTGAGCAGTTGGCTCTCAGGATAAATTATAATTCAGGAATTAAAGATTCTACGTACTAAGTACATGACATATCGATTAGACTTTATGTGTGAATTGGCATCTACCAGTTTCATATTATTTATGTGATTAATATCCATGTTCCACTTCAATAGAGAATAGATTTACAATTGTCAATTTTAATTACAATTCAAACCAAGTCTCGGATTATTCAAGTAGTTACCGCCTGCTACCGTAATTCATTTTATGATAACTAATTTACCAATACTATCATTAGGTATTTACCCATTTTTTTCCAATTTTTTAGCATACCTTTTCCGACTATTTAATATTCAGAGATATGTAGATCTAAAAAAAACAAATAGCAAATGTTGACCACAAAATGTACTGACATTTTATGTCAGTGCAGATTTTAAATACGCTGCCTCTAGTTTTCCAGTCGGTTTTTCAGCCACTCGCACACGCTGTACCTACAAAACCATTTTCTTTATCTTATTTTAAACAGCGAAAATGTTACAATACACACAAAAATGTCTTTTCCTACTACACCGCATACCATCATCAATATTCCGAACAAGTCGATTTCACACAGAATGTTCCATGTGGCCATTTTATTAAGTGCCCCTCCTCAGCCCGAGAGCCAGTGTAAAATAAAAGCTATGTTTAGAGTTTGGTAACAGCGGGGAAATAGGAAAAAATACGAGAACAACGTCGGAGCCAAGATAAAAGATTCTTTGTGCGCCGTTGGTACGGATTTCTTTATCGCACATGGCTGTTATCAAGTGGCATTGTTCAAAACATTTTTTATGTAGAATAGTATGAATGTTAGCAATATTTGCGAACCCTTTTTATGTAAACTATTTGAAAGATATTCTATATACCTAGTCTGAATATTGATGACGACGTGAGTTACAACTGAAGACTATCCCGCCCTCGAAACCCGCCATTACGTCTAATATAAACCAGTATTAACAGGACCACGCATTGTAACCGAACATTGAAGTTCGGCGAGTCTCCGGGAATAACTAACTTGGTTTAACCCACAACAAAATCAAAGTAAGGTAAAAATTAATCGGAGGAGTTGGAAATAAGTTAAAACTCTTGATAGTTCCTATATTGGCACGGTAAAGTGAATACAATTCAGTTTATGGTAAATGCAGTGAAATCCAGATTAATTTTATCCAACTGTGAGATACGGTACACTTATGCCAGTAAGCCCAATTATGACGGCCTGCTCCAATATGAATATAGAGGTTGTACTTGAAAAGCGTTGTCTAGTTGGGTAACTATGACTGGTTTATGACTGGTTTTTCTGGTACCAACGCGTAAGAATATCTTACATTTGTCTCCGGCAATTTTTGTAATACCCTCCCACACAGATAGAGCCAAGGCTTTACCTCTTTAAAACCTTATTTTATATCGTGTATAAAATTCTATTTGTATCTACTACTTTATTCTAAACCCAATGAATATTTTAGCGAGGCATTAGGCGGCGTTATTGAATCGAATGTATAGAATCGGTTGTCGCTAGCTGATGCTTTATCGTACAGCAAACCGATCTTACTCCAAGTTAGTAATGTATTTTTTGCGAGACATTATAAAATAAAACGTAATACTAATGTATAACTGGAACGTTGTGCGGTCGCGAACATTAGTGCTTGTAAAATAAACTTCAACGTTTATGCGACACGTCTTGTACTGGATTTACCAAGAAAATATTAGCTACATAAAGTGCTAACATCTGTGCGAAGTAACTACAAAATGGAACATTTTTTTATAAGATATAAAATTGTGTGTATTTTTACCTGGCCAATTATTGTATATTATGTAATAATTATTAGATATAAAAATATTCTACAACACTTAACTTATTAATAAACATAAAAATAATTAGACAATGCAGCAAATAGAATATTAACGCTATTAGCGACTCTTCCAGACTTATTTATCTTAATAACTAAAACATCATGACCAAAATGTATTATAATAACGTGATATTTAAACTACAATTTTATTTCAAAGTATCAAAGGAGACCCTAAAACAAATACCAACGTCCACCGAACCTATTTTTATTCGGCAAAATTTGAAATTCTCCAGGGCAAAAATGTTCCTCCCATATAAAGGACAGGAATTTTTGGCGGCAAATGGGTTCATTCCGGGGCGGAATAGGAAGTGAATTGGTGTGCCGCGCAGGACTCGACCGGCATAAAAATCGAAGCAGCATGAGAGCCACTAGCCGAGTTTTATTTTTGATTTATTTTTGTTTGAATTAGGACCTAGGGCGGTAGTCGGCTGCATATGCCTAAATGACACAAAACTTATCCGATATGCTAATATTGTCAAATAAATACTAATTTGTCTAGCTCCTTAAAATTAAACTAAATGGAACTGCAGCCATTACAATATCTGGTCTGCATGATATGATGAGTCTTTGGTAGTTCATTTCTTAATAATATTCATGTAAATAAAATACATTCACATAATACTGTCTCGTATATTGTACGAGAGGACGTACAGGAAACAAATCTTACATTGATATGTTGTTAATGGACTGTAATGGTTTTACCCGCAAACAACAATTAAGGTAAAAGCAATAAAATTTTACTTCAATGAAAGGTTTGATACGACCCCATGAATGTCTATGACTAACGGCCGGTTTCTATAATCTATTTATCTTTAACAAAAGATTTCTCCCGAAATTTCGATACATTTTTTGCTTCAGTAAAGAAAGACAGAGATATTTAGGTAAGGTGCATATATTTACACATATCTAGGCAAGGTAATATTGTATGTTTATCTTTGTTTATTGAAGCATACAGTGGTATCAACATAGTAACGATATCCATTTTAACCTCTTGTTAAAGATAGATAGGATATAGAGAACGGCCATAAGACGGGTTTAAGTACAAGTATTTTAAAGTAAAAATGTGGAAATTAGTGTTATCCAATTTATTACCTATATATATAATTAATCAACATAATGTTAACGGATCAGACGGTAAAAAGAGTTACATGAATGTTATTAAGAACACGTATGATTGAGTGCTCTATAGAACAAAAAAAGATTTTTGATATTCATGTATTCAGACTAAGTCAGTGTTCTGAACTAAACCCCTTTATTCATTTGGAGGGATCATGTCCATCGTTGGGATAGAGGTGCATGGCCCGATATTAGTATTAACTGTGCATATATTCAATTTGTATTACACTCGATTCATTTTCCAGGAATCGCAGATTTTCGAGTGAAGGACAAATATCTCTGCCGAGACCCTTAAACTACCTCTAAACATCAAATCATTGATCATGTTTCTATTTCAAATAAAAAATCAAATAACACAATTTCGCATTTATAAAGTAAGTATGATTAAACTTACTTAGGTTAGGAGGTCACAAAAATATGATACAAAAAGTAATCTTAAATCTTAGAATATATCTGAAAGTTCAATGAAATGTCCCTAATTTGGTCAGTTGCCAAAATACGCGAACTGAAAATAGCCACAAAAATCTGAAAATAAAATTCATCAATTCGGTCGGCTTAGGAGAAATATGAAACGGCTGGTGGTGATTTATCGCTGCGAGTTAGTAAGTAGCATTTGCATATCAAAGTATGTTGACAAGTCGTGCCCGCGGCGCTCTCTTTACAATTCTTTTACATTTGTACTTCGCCATCGGATGCTGGCGGCGCGTCCACGGCTTCGGAATTGTTTTTGTTTTTTGAAAAATCTGGGTCACAACCCTTTATATATGCAGTTTTATGTTCAACATGCCATGTTTTATGTATTTGCGCGTGCGGACAATTTATAGAGGCACTGTCGCCTTCATAACTAGCGATACAAAACGCAGTTTATTATGGTAACGCACTGGAATATTCTATTTATTTATTATGTTTAGATCTTTTTGTGAAATACGTAACATATGTTCAGTGAAATGCCAAACATTGTTTTGTAATTTAAGGTGTTTGGTTTTGCTACTGTTCATGAGCGTTCGCATCGCTTACCATCAAGGCATGCTTGTCTCTCCATTCACTGCAATAAAATAAGAAAAAAATTTTTTTATACACATGAGGTTTTTGTAAGCTATAGCTGCGCCTGCTGACTATTAATTCATAAATGATGCGCGTTACATTTAAAACATTACATTTCTATTGGTGTATGTGTACAGAAGAATAAGTAAATACCCCGAAAAATTTAGCTTGACTTTCACGTCTAAATAAACAATTGAATTTCCTGACAAAAATGGCTTAGAGATTACACATTATTACACTTATTACTGGAATCAAGTATACTGTAACATTCAAATTGTAATAATGATTTGATCCGCGGTACTTTACAGCAGGCCTCTTCGACTGTAAAAGTATTTTTGCGATTTTATTTACCTCTTTAGTTCATTGTTTTGTCACCCACTTTGTCGCGGAGGTAAGTGGACAATAACTTTCAATAATTTAACTTTTGATTGATTTAACCGTAGATTAGTTACAACTACGTCACCTATGCAGTCAGATATTACACACTAGATGCTCTGCAAAAAATAAATAATATAATGCCCGTTCTATCTCCTTTTTATACATCCATTCCATAGTTGTCTGTAAGAAATTACCTAGTGTGACCGCCATTTGTGCTAAAATTTTTTAATTTGTAATATCTTGATAGCATCTCCGTATAGTGCAAAAAAGATTAAACAAATAAATATCACCTTAAATGAACTTTGAAAACTTCAGTCCTTTGCAACATTTTGAAGCTAGAATTTCTAGTACATAAAAGGCATTCGCGATAAAACAAATGACAAAGTCTTGGTATCAAACGGCGCTCGTCAGCGGAACACTTGCGCCAGTTTTAATAAGGAATTCGTTCGTGCTCTAATTACTGAACACTTCTGCCGTTCCCTGGTTTCATTACCACACCGAATTTAATTATTTTAGAGTTGTCTACTTGCTGCTTTATACTGGTGCAAAATGACTACATATATACATAATATGGTAAACGATTCGACCTCATGGACAATAGCAAGGCTTGGCATTCCACTACGCTCACCATCCTGAGACATGAGATGTTAAGTCTCAATATGTCCCGTAGTTACTCTAACTACAATGCCTTTCTATCCGAAACACAAAAGTGTATTTAAACTGCTGTTTGTCGGGAGAAATAGACGTTGCGGTAGTACCTACCTAGGCGGACTCTCACATATGAGAAACCTAACACCAGTAAACTTTATCTCACCTTTTTCCACAAGGTGTAAGCAGAAGTGCTACCTGGACAACCATGTTTCGAATTGCCTGTCACGATGTAATCGGGAGCAAGCCTATCGCAATATCAGGCACTAATTTCTGACTCCAGGCTGTAATTGAATAGAAAAATAATAAAAAATCCCGACCCGGAATTCAAACCCGAGACCTCAATGATGGAACGGTACTATGGTAAAACTACGCTAGCGAGGCATTAAGTGGCTACAATGCATCTTATTATTACATTTTATTACAGTCCAGATAAACTATTTACTAATATGCAAATAAATTTTGTTACTCAAGACCATTTTCTTTAAATTAAAGGTGATCGATTTTGAGGCGCTCTCTGGTTAGAGCTTTTTGAGTCGCGCATTGATCGAACAAATCTTATCCATCATTTAAAATAAATTCAAATATAATTTTAAACCTTAATTAAAAAGCTGTTACTCACTGTAACTGGGGCTAAAGTATCACACCTAAAATCGTTCCAGTAATAAACTTTCGAAACCGTCAATTGGTGTTTAAACTGTGAAAATTTCCTTCGCAACCCCCATTGATCGTTCAGCTAATGTTTGTACTTATTGCTTTTAAAAGTATTGCACTGAGCAATGAAAAGGAGCGCAATTATTTGATTTTTCTTACGGTACAATATGCTTTACGTAGTTGTAATATGGAACATTTTAGGGTGACGAGTCTAGCAATCCGAAGTCAGAAGGAAGTAATCTTGGGGTGAGTCCCGTTAATTGATTGTTACTTTTGTTAACGTGGACTTTTATTGGACTCTTCGTCTTCTCTCGGTTGTATCTATACTAATATTATAAAGCTGAAGAGTTTGTTTGTATGAACGCGCTAATCTCAGGAACTGCTGGTCCGATTTAAAAAAATCTTTCAGTTTTGGATAGTACATTTATTGAGAAATGCTATAGGCTATATATCATCACGCTATGTCTTATAGGAGGGAAGCAATAGTAACATTTCAAACAAATACGAGGCAATTTTATTCGTTTTTCGTAGTCCGATTGGTTGATGTTTTAAATTGATAGTCGGAATTCAACATTTTGACCGCCATTTTGAAACGTGTATCTGCACTCGGGTGGAGCCGGGCCCGACCGCTAGTATTTTAATATAATTGTTTACTTAATCGTGCGACAACAAAGGCTTTCGTGTAGGCTGTGGCGGCTTCGGACACCATTACAAGCATTAGCGAAATTAACTGCCCATGTATGTAGGTATGTAACCTCTTTGGATTAATTAGTTTAATTGTGGTTGGGTTTATGAGGACGATACGACGAAAATAATTTATCAAACATACCTATATAACTCGATATTTATTTTAAATTAACCGGCTTCTAAAATAGTGGTTGTATATTTGGTTAATACTTATTTTATTATTTGATAATGTTGAAGGACTTAATTAATAGGAATAAGGACTTAATTAGGAATAAGGACTACATTAATTTATAAACAGAAATTATATTGAAATAAAACTACATTTTTATTTTATTTTATTAAATTTTATTTTATTTTTACGGATTTTATCGCGGATTTGGTTATGTTTTACATTTCTTAACAGACATTACATTTTAATATTACAGTTTCTTAAGTATCCATTTAAAAATATATTCTAATCTATCCATCCCGTCAAAATATGTTTTCGTATTGTAAGACCCCTCAACGAAATTTGCTTTGGAATCACTTTCCCTTTTAGGGCTTAGACCGTTCCGCTGACCCGTTACTGTTTGAGCAATGGGTGGATTATTAAGATTCATGGCCTAAAAATAGAATTTTGGGATAACCTAAGATTATACGCTGGTATAATAATTGAATAATAACAACCGCGACCGACGCCTAAAACGTTTCCAAAGGAACATAACTAGATCCTCGATATTTGAATTTACGCGATAGATTTAAGGCAACGTTAATTCAAAGCTGCTAGCTTTCCAGTTGAAATATATTCTAGTAAATAAACTAAGAAACCTTGAATAAATAAAGGCCTGTTGTATAAATCTTTGTCATAATAAAGACTTCATTAACTATTAAATAGCAAGAAAGTGTCACTCAACTGCATAAGTCTCATTCACAACCCGCAACATTCTAACACTTAACCTAAAAACTACAGGTCGCGTATTAAAAATGTAATTTTTTACACAAGTCATAAAAGCTAGCTGAAAATTCGACGTAAATCCGTGTTTTACGTTTGTGCGGAGTCAAAATCTAGCCGAGCTCTGTTCAGCTCCGCAAAAAACGGCCTAAAAGTGTTCGGTTCGGCGTCGCAGTTTGCACAGCTCTTGGTAACTCGTCCAAATTACTCACACAACTGACCTTTGAGGGAAACTGAAGGGATTTTCATGTCAAGACGTTTGTCGTTGTGCAGTAAATGGTTGATGAAAACGGCTGGTTTGATGTAAAGGATCTGAAAGTCAATGGTCTTAAAATTGACAATTGACAAGAATGTCCAAGGTCGGATGAGGTGGAGTTAAAAAAGGATGACGAGACTTAGAACCGGCCTCGTTCTTATCGCGTTACAAAAATATGTTCATGGAGGTATTTTTTTTTAATATTATCCAATTGAGCAGATGGATCTGACTGGGTTATAATCGTAGCCCTTAAACACTAAAAGTATGATTTCTGCTTTGCATGCTACGCCTTTAATGAAAATTTATGTTGTTGTTTCAATGGTAATTTCCTCAGGAAAATAAATTTATCTGACAATATCCAATCGTTTATCGATTAATAATCCCAAATGGTGCCGCTATTATAACACTATCACTCAAACGCTTAGAGCGACACTGATTGATCTATCCAACTTATTTTGTCAAAGACATTTTATAAATGTTACAAGGATAATCTTAATATTTATCCTAGTATTTTAAACTGAAAAGAAGAACTCCCTACAAAGTACCTGGTAACACGTTGTAGCCCAGAAAGAGTATCCACGCGTGATGGCTAATGTCCATAATTACATCGGACAAATTGTATCCTGATATATGCAGGACTCAGGTGAGAAGAATAATAATCTTGAGAAACTCGTTATCACCAGTATGATAGAAGGGAAGAGATCACGAGAACACAACTCGTTAAAGTGGTCCTCTCAAATTCACAATCCTCGGCACTAGAATACAGAAAGCCTTACACAGCGCAAAAATCAGATCCAGATGGCACATCATTAAAGAAAAAAATACCAATGGTGGGAGTCACGACCCTCAGTAACGGGGAAATAGACTGAAGGAGGAGAAGCTGGATATACAGGACTAGCATCAGGCCCGGCTTTGCCTGCGTGCAGATATTCATTTTAATTCAGATTCTGTCTTATGATGAAAAGCTTGCTATTGGTTCCTCTCCTGTTCCGTGTCATCCATTCGAATTTGAAAAAGAAGCAATTATATATATTAGAATTCCTTAAGCATCTCATTTTTTCAGAATAAAAAATAGCCTATATTTCTATTTATGGTGTCAGCTTACCTATAATAAATTTCATCAAAAACAGTCCAGTCATTTTTACGTTAAAGCAAGAAACATCCATTCATATAAACTGTCGCATCTGTAGTAGTAAGGAAGAAGGATAAACTAGACACTATGTGTAGATGTAATAATGAAAAATAAATGAAATTTCAACGCAACAAAGTTACGTACCAGCTACTAAAACACACATATCTTCTGTAGAACTTTAGTACCCAAAATAATTGCAATAGAAGATTAATCTGGTACAAAGCAAAGCACAATTTCCTTCAGCGCTGATCCGGTGAACTCGTTACAGCGGCGCATTCATTGTACGAGGCTTTTAGTCACTAAATGGAACGGATAGTGCCGCCGATCCATAAATCACCTTACATTACACTCTGACGTACTACAACATGGTGAAGTAAATGTGGCGAAAGATGAGATGGATAGTTGTGAACATGTGGCGCAATTAAAACCATAAGTATTTACAATAATGTATTATATTTACAAATTACAAACAAAAGAACTTGAAAATATTTTACTAGTTTTTTTATTTTTTGATTTTCTAGTTTTTACAATGTGTTACACTGTTTTCGTATAGACGCATGTCAAGAGACGAAATTCGCTGGCTGTTTTGCGGCGAGCATTACAGCTAAACATTTAAAGTCGGAGGATGTCGAATGCATCAGGTTTTAAACATGCCGGGTATATCAAGACTGCTACCGAAAACAAAGCTGGGTGGTAGTTTTAGTGACTTGAGAAACAATGTAACAAAATTTTTTTTGTTTTTTTTTTCCTATCGTCGTGATCGATGATATTTAAAAAATCTCAAAAAAATTGCATATTTCTTTACGAAATGTTTAGTTGGATTGTATTTGTAGTCACTGAAACTACCACCCGGATTCGTTTTCAGTAGTAGTCTTGATACATCCTGTATTTTCAATATAGTGATATTGCTTTAGTTTCCCTACAGCAGTTGCATTAAGCCCGGCGCGGCGATGCTCGTGTATCGGCGCGAGTCATAATGGCGAGTGCTGCACACTTGACCCCTTAACTTCACCTGCCCGTAGAATGCTAATGCGCTCTGATGTCTAGGTCGTGCCGCCATCAACAGGGCCGGATTGTAGACCGCTTCAAGGGTGTTAGGGATATTCGAGTATTATTATAGTTATTTTCACATATTTGAGCTCAGCACTATGTTATAACTTAATGTAAGAAAGAAAAAAAAGGTCAAAAGAAAGTTGCAAAATGGTCAGTTTAAAATTATTCGCAATTTGAAGGTATTGTCGTTTTGATATTATAAAGAGTGTCCCAGAACTAGACATAAATTTAGTAACGGGATATAGACCAAAATGTGACGACACAGCGACAAAAAATGTAAAGTAGGGTAAGATCCCCGACAAATTTCAAGAAACTACCATTCTAGAAAATATTTAGAAAATATCACTTTGACAAACACTTTGTAGCATTGTGAAGAGTGATTTCGATAATTTATTATTATAAATAACGTTTTGTAATTTTAAAATGTAAGCTCTTAACAACTACACATCAAATTAAATTACTGTTGTCGTTGTTTGGTTGGTTTATTACTTCGTCCACCTTGAACTTATATATTTCTGAACGGGTCGAAAATATTTAAAATTCCCTCCCACCCAGAAAAGCCTGAGGGTCCCTCTTACTGTGGTAAAATTTCCTAAGTCCAGCCCTGGTGACACGACATATTTCCATGGAAAGTCTCGTTTAATAGAGTGCTCCTTTTCACCACGAGCCTATTTCCTCGGGCGTGAAATTCTATAATCCCGGTCTTAAAATTATGTGCGACAGGTTAGCGCCCGCGGCGTCGCTCGGGTCGAGTGTTTCCGGAATTGCTTTTCAGTTATTTATGGAAACTCTATCCATATTTAATATTTTGATGTATTTAAATGGCGCTTAGATTATAAACGGATAATTTACTTCAAGGAAATAAGTAGTAAGGGTGTTATTTAATAATTTACAACATCAACTTAACAATGCTCATAAAAACCTTCAGTTATTTGGTCTACAACAGCTGGTGGAGAACCATCTATGAAACGACGCTACATGTTTGAATCGGGAATCGAACGCACAGCGTAATTCTAGTGCTTCATTTTCATTTTGTTTATGGGAAAACAAATGTATAAATGATGCAAATACATTTCTTGCGTCCAGTTTTTAAGACTGGCAAAGTCTCTTGTTGTTTCTGATAATTACTACGAAGGATTTTTATCTTAATTTGTGGTTAGGGCCATACAATTTTTCTATGAGCTGTATTTTTTAATTTTGTCGTTTTTGATTCATTATTTCACTTATGATGTTTTCTTATGATACGCATATTAGTACATCATTAAAAAAACCCTTAAATGTTTCGTAAATCAAAACCATCGTAAAAGTACATCTAGGAAATAATACACTTAAAAGCAAAACCATCACACCTCAACAGTATACCTTCCTAATTCGCCAGGAAATACGATCTGTTCCGTAGATCCTGTATGGTATAATAAAACAAGCGTGCGGGAACAGTGTCCCGTGTCCCATGTCCGTCGCGCGTCCCACGGGACTCCAGTTGACATTCATCCCCTAATTCCCGGCTCCCTGCAGCCTTACACACGTGAAATAAGGTAACTCTATGATTTAATTCAATTCGTCTCGGTTGACTTGCCATAGATTAGACGGGAGTCGGGACGCAAATAGAACCTTTTGGGATAGCAAAGTTTTATTGAATTCTCAGTTGAAAATTGTTTAGTGGATATGTTTATATCTATATGTGTCACGGTTTTGTAGGAAAAAACTTCCTATCCTTCCTATGTGTGCGGCAAATAGTTTTTGTACAAATATGTTTTAAACTTTATGCATTAGCTTGAACCGCAGGAATTAAAATTGTAAGAGATGTTTTTTAGGGATGTATGTCTGCTCACAATGTTTTCAACACAAGGAAAATAAACATAAATATTATTTATGTGAAAAATTCATTAAATCACACCATACCTTCCCACTGTTTATTCACTCAAGCAACAATAAAAATCCTTTTTATCCAGTACAGTAAGATACTTAACCATCTTTTGTTTACGAGCTCTATTAAAAGTCACAGGATAATCATAATAGCCCCCATTAACCTGATATCCGTTGCAAATGACAAATGCGCGCGGCCATTGTTGCAATATGGCGGACGATACGTCAGTGTCATGGCGGCGTGTCCCGCTCCACTCGCATTTACAGTGAATTAATTCAGCAGTCACGTGGGAATCAATGCTGAGAAATGTTCACTTCCAGGTCACTATTTTGTTTTTGTTTCTTGTATCTGTTTCTTGATAAGAATAGTGTGATTTATGGAAGTAATATTTTATTGAGACTTCTTGTACCTAATTGTTTCTTTGAAGAAAGGTTATGTTATTGTTAGGAGTTAAGCTTTTGATGATTTTAGGGAATTGTGAAACCTATATACGACAGCCTCCGTGGCGCAGTTGGTTAGACGCCGCCTGTGAAACGAGAGGCCGCGGGTTCGATCCCCGCACCGAGAGAAATGTTTGTGCGGCCCACAAATATTTCTTCCGGGTCTAGGTGTTTGTGAGACCTAAAAGTCTCTCGTAGTTCCTGATACCCACGACACAAGACTCGATCTTAGTGTGGGGTCAGGACTATGTATGTGACTGTTGGGTGTTATTTATTTATTTATTTATATAACTTCAGTCAAAAGATTCAGATTTCTACTTCATCATGGCTGCGAAATGCGATTGCTGTTATGATAAAGAATTCAACAGCTCGAAATGTATGTTTTGATTGAGTGTATTCATAACTAGTTCTATTTTCGTCTGTCAGTAAAGAGGGAAATTCGACAAATCTGTGTAATTGTTTCAGTGAATTGAATGAGTCTATAACATTGAAAGTTTCGAATAGAAAGAAACATTTAAACAAATTAATTCGCTTGCCAGCTTATAGTTTTTTTTTTTTGCGATAGGGCCACACTGTTGTTTTGAAAGTCACTTATTTGTTCAGGAAATAAGACACCTGGATACCCAGTTCTATCTTCTATTTTCTTTACCTCGCCCCTTGAAGTCACTAAAATTACCACCCGGCTTCGTTTTCGGCCGGAGTCGGGATCTACCCTACATATTATTATAAAGTTGTTCTTTAAATCAGTAGTTCTATATGTTCTGATATTAATTTGGAAGCTACGAAAAACATTGTCTATACTTAGTACATACCAAAATTTAACTTTCATATTGGTTGTTGAAATGATTGGCCTAAACTGCAATGTGAGTTGTTCAGAAGTACTAACAAGCCAATCTACAAAGTTGAAAAACGCAGAAATTGAATTGCCGAGCAGTACTAATTATGCCAGAAATAATAATTTTCTCTGAATCCACATGAATTTTAGTTTTTATTGGCAGTATTATTATGATTATTTTCAAAGAAATAACACGTCTTTTAATTTATCATTGATAAAAACTAACACATATCTATGGGTACGCGTTTTTTTTTATTTCAACGTATGGCGTGACAAGCATTGCGTTCGCCAGATAGTAAGCGACAGCTCATGTAGAGTATCAAAACCAAACAACAACATAAATTTCAATGTCCTCCTAACTGAAACACAACAGTGCATTTACACTGCTGTTTAGCGGGAGAAATAGACATTGCGGTGGTACCTATACAGGCGGCCTCTCACGTATGAGAGACCTATCACCAGTGAACGCATCCAATATTATAATCATTTTGTATACTATGCAAATAAATTAATATTAATTTAAAATAATAACCTCCAATATTTAAATATCCATGACCCTTGTACATTGTGAAAAAAATGCAATTTCAGAAGAACAGCCACAAATAATTTTAATAAATAACCTACCACATTTTATGAAACGAGAATAAAGTTATTATTCCGTTCAAAGGGCGGCGGTATTCAAATTTCCGCAGTCGATCATTTCCATTAACACACATCAAGGTGAACAATGCCTCCGTATGGAGGAGCGATTTTTCTCATTACCCGGGGCAAATTGCGGCCGGCCGGGTAAACGAGCGGTAATTACTGGCAACACAGCGCTAACGACGCTTTTTATCGAATTACCCACTTTTATGATGTGTAGCGTATGGATGCTCGGCCCAATTGTATTGGACTTTAGCACCACTAAAATATGCTGTGCTTAAGTGTTGCCAGTTTTTAAGTTTAGTTTCCCTAATTATATATAAATGTTTATAAAATAAATATTTCCCTGTTTATCTTAATTGAAAACAGTATTACAGAGATTGATTTATATATTAATATAATGTAATTAAAAACATGTTATTTTTACATGACATATATTTTTGTGTTATACTCAGCACTAAAATCAATTGAAAAAAAAACACAAAAAAACCTTCTAACGTAACATCAAATTATTCGTATAGTAACTGACGCGCGCCACGTTCACTCGATCAAACTTCTGAGAAGCCATTTCGAGTACAATTTGGCATGGCTTATTCATCAGTATTTTTATTATTCACCAAGGAGTTTTCAGACCAAGGAGTTTTATTTCAAAAAGGCCGCTACGAAGATTCATTGGCTTACTGACTTCTTTTGAAGTTAATACATAATTAATCAAGGGTCGCAATGGGTGGTGGATTTTTTTATTATCGCCGACTGTGCCACTTTGTCGTATAAAATTGTTGAAAGAATGAACCAGTTAAATGGCTTTGGGTATTAATTACTTTTTGGCTGTTGATTTACAATTGATGAGGGTAGAATATTTTAAAATTAGGTCTTCGTAAAAGAATTAATTGTGTTTTTCACGGATTGAAAAAATGTGTTGTATCAAATAAAATCATTTTCTAAATCAGGTTTATTAATTAGTTATTATGTAATGGATTAATGTATTGTGTATATATAATATAGGTAAATGCAAGAAAAATACAGTTTAAGGAAGTGCGGTCAGATACTAAAGGAAAAGCTGACTTAAATCATTTGTGTTGAAGTATTATAAAAAATTCTTTGAAAAGAGATAAAATTTCGAAACGGTATTTAACGTTATCAAAGAACGTTCATTAAAATATTTCTTAAATTGCCTTAAGAAAGATTGCAGAAAACCGAGTTTTATTTTTAATTAATAATTTGTTTAACGAACATTTTCTACACCATGAAATAAAAAGTATCTGGTCTGACGATTTTATAACAAATGCACATATTATTGAGAACACGCATGACAGCCTCCGTGGCGCAATGGATTAAGATCCCAGCTGTGAGACGAGAGGCCGCGGGTTCGATCCCTCTTTGAAGAATCTATCTTTGAAGAAAGCATCTCTCTCGTATGTGAAAAATTTGTAACCGGCACCGAACTTCGGCACAAAAAGTGGCGGTCTATAGTCTCTGTCTACCTCTATGGGATACAGGCGTGACGATTATGTATTATGTACTATGATTTTATATCAATCTATATATTTACCACGCAAAAACGACGATAGGAAAATAATAATAAAAAAAATTCGCCACATATTTTTCCTAAAATTTTATTTGAATTGTGTCTGAAGGCAAACCCCACATGTCTTCGTTTTTCGGTACCAAGCTTGAAATACCCTGTATAAATAAACCCACATAAATATTTTTTCTACAATAATCCTTGGTTAGACACACACAATAGGAAATATTCATAAGAAAGTAGCTAAGTTTAGTATTATAGGAGGCAATAATAAAGTCAGTGACGTGAACTTGTGTGTTAGGACAGTCTTTGTGAGGCAAAACACATTGTTCGAGCTATGTTCACGGAAAATTGAATATTTTCCGAGTATAAAGCCCAATATGAATATAAAAAACTTTAATAACGTACACATTATGTTATACTTCGTTATAATAATTGTTGAAAAAATAAGCTATCGTGAGAATAAACAAAAACCAAATTAGTAATGTTAATAAGGCGATAATGAGGTTCTAAAGATCATCTTTTGTTTTCGAATTGCAGATGATAAAACGCGCTTTTGTTATGAAGACTACTATGTAATTTCCACAATATCCACATGTCCAATGTGTCATTTGTCCACAATATCCATGACATATTAAAAAATCATTGCATTGATTATTTACATTAAGCTAACAAAATACCTGATATTAAGAGCTCTAAGGGCTAGGGCTGACTGATCAATATTCAGGTAATACTAATTGTAGGGTAAAATATACCATGAAACAAATTATTAAAACAACGGATCTGTTTATAAAAATATTCCTAAAACATCACTTTCAAATTCCAACAAGCTTTTGTTGCCGATCGAAAGCTATCTTAATATCTAGTATAACTTGCTTCCCTATATTATTTTTATGGTACAAGTCCATTCCGTTCAGTTATTTATATAATTACAGAGCCATAAACCGTATTTGTGCATCGTATCAAGCAGGGCGTATTACTGCTGCTCAACATTTGGATTGCCACTTGTGAATACTTGTAGTTGTCCCAAGGGCGAGGAAAGGTTAACCCTATACAAGGGTATAAGCTATTTACCAACTGTTTTGTGTACCTAGTAAGTGTCGCAGTTATATTAAAACAATGAGCTATTTTTACGAAGTACCCCGAAATATTCAGAAAATCTCGTTACCGTCGTTGTTGTTGGATAAAGTATTATTCGAACGACACGATGGTTTTAAATTTTATTATCTTTTTTATATAAAAATCCATTCAATAGTCCGCCGTCGTACACGTAGACATGATCGAACATTAAGGAATAGGTCTTTTTTCACATGTGACCGAAATGACTAGCCTTGCTACATCCTGGAAAAAATATATAGTTGCGGTCCACACAAACATATTGCAGAAAGCTTTTCCTGTTTTCTTTTTTACGAACGGCTGCCTCTTTGACATTAGCCTTTTCATAATTGAGCCAACAATTTTTTCCCAACTCAACCTTACTGTTTGACTCTGTCATTGAAAAAATCAAACCGGAATATGTAGTATTACTACACTTGGTCAAAATACCAATTGAAAATACAATAGAATTGTATGTTGTAATCTGATTCATATTCTATACATTTTTACATTTCTATTAATTTTTACGGTCATTATTTAGACATCGTTTGATATAGTGTGCGATGATTTTATTATTTCTGGAAATTAAACGAAAATTCTGGAAGCGTGGGTTCCCTGCGGCGCGGCGTGTACATACGAACGTTATCTTTGATGTTTTCCTCAACAAGATGTGTTTTTGCACGCACATCAAACGTTCCTTTACTTATGATAATTCTTGATGTCAACACAAAGGACTATTAACTTCTTACTCAGAGATTTTAAATATGTTTTGATGAGATTTTTATTTATTTTAAGCCACTATACGAATAAAATTTTATATTATGCTTGAAAAAAGTTTCATAGGTATACTTGCGTCTGTATCTGTATCAGTCCATATACGTCCCACTGCAGGGCACGGGCCTACTCTACAATCGAGAATACGATTGAGAGTGGTTAGGCCATATAGTCCACCACGCTGGCCTAGTGCGGGTTGGCGGACTTACATACCATAGAAATTCTTATAAATCGCTATGGTATGCAGGTTTCCTCACGATGTTTTCCTTCACCGTTTTAGTGCGTGGTGATTGATTATCAATACACACATGACTCCGAAAAGTCAGAGGTGTGCCCTAGGATTCGAACCCGCGACCACCGTGAACATATGGGCAGCCGCGTCTAGTCCGTTTACCAACAGGCCACCACGCACATCACAATTTATATGAATTAGGCCCATATTATGCTTATATAACAACTATTACCTATACATGAAATAAAATGTAATGCCTATTAAACATTTCATGTACCACACACATATACCACCAACCTCTATTCGTGCGGTCTAATATGTAAATCCTAAACCAACAAAATTTCATTCCTGCCAGCCAACTTCAACTAGTATTGACTTTAAAACACGTCGGCGCCAACGCAAAGAAGTCATAACAAAGTTTCAACCCTTATTTGCGTTTACAAAATTCCCGGCGGTGGCGTCGCGTCGCGTTATTCCGCTCGGGTTAGTTGTACCCCACGTCAATCCCACGCGTCAAGGAACCTGTGACGTGTCACATTTCATTTGTTCAACCGGCGCGCATGTGGGATGTTCGTGCTTTATTTTAACCGTAAAGTGATTGCAAAGATTTTAGCCGCAGAATTATATCGCAATTGAATGTGTAGGGATGGGCGTATACGACTCTTCAAAATGTGTAGACGTAAGCCAAAGTGTAGAAAAAAATGTGTCATTACAAATAGGTACAAGTAATAAACAAAAAACTATTAACGGCCTTATTCATAGACACTTTTAAAACCTATTTAACTTTTTTATTCGATTTTTTTGTCATCTTCAATAAAAACGAATTCAAAAGTCATCAGAAGGGACAAAGCAAAGGTCAAAGCATTAGGTTTTGAAACTGTGTATGCATAAGGTCATTACTATTTAAATAATATTGATCGCGTGCATAAATAATCCTATAAACGTACCTTTGCGTGTCCCTGACGCGCATCCTCTATAATTCAGACTACATAGTCATAGTAGGGGACGAACTTAACACACAACATATATTTTTTAATATTTCTCGGATACTTACATACGACAGTTAGTTCGCCAGTTGAAATTCATATTTCCAATTATACCAATTACTCCAAAAATCTTCAATAATTTTATTACACAAATATTTACATAGTTTATATTGTAGTACAGTAAGAGTAATCCCCACTAGCTGAGCGCCTCCCATCGATTTGCGTGAGTTGCGAGCGCGGAGTGAGGCTGCGGTCCATCCCACGAGGATCTAGCACTATTACACACAGCGATGTGAAATGCAGTAATACATTTACTTTATGTACTTTACCTATCATTAAATATTATGGAAGTAGTATAGATTTCGACTTCATCTCGATAGACTAATAGGACAAATTAAGGGTAATTTTGATACGTACCTAAAGGTGGTTGGAAAATCGCTGAAACGTTTTAAAGACCGTAATTTATAAACTGGTTACTCGATCTTAATGGGAAGTCAGATCTATGTATGTGACTGTTGGGTACTTTTTAAGATTACCGCAATTGACGAGACTATGATGCCGTTCGGCTCTGGTACGCGATACGACCACTTATAAACGGTTGTTAAACCAAACAACACCTTTAAATACAAAGGAATGCTTGGTATTCCATCCTGAGACATAGTATGTTAAGTCTCAATATGTCCAAAAGTTATTTCGGCTACAATGTCCTTCAAACCAAAACAGTGCATTTACGCTACTGTTTGGCGGGAGAAATATACATTGCGGTGGTACTTGCCTAGACAGCCTCTCACATATGAGACACTTGCCACCAGTGTTAGGTGTATTTATTTCTTTATTTAAATTTCGTATACACAGATCAATAATATAACTTGTAAATAAATGATGTACTATGTAACTACTGCTTGCAGTTGCACTATGCGTGGGATTGAATCCCGGAGTTCACGGCGCGTCTTTGTTTCCGTACTATACGGCGGGTTATTGTTTAGTGTTCGCAGTGATTCTGCATGAAGTCCCGCGGGAGACTCGGGAACATTGCAGGGTTAAGGCGTGGGAATGATTTGATGGCATTGTCGTTAGAAAATGATTGTCTTAATATTGTGAGCAGTTTAACATTGATTTAATGATTGAAAATAATATAGATTGCTTCGGTGGCGCATTGGTACTGATTACAAAGCTGAGGTCTCGGGTTTAAGTTCCGGGTCGGGCAAAGTGATATTGGTATTTTCTATTGATTATCAATAGGACAATAGGTTCACCTCCTATCCACCACAGTGGCGAAATGTGGGTGTCTGGTAGCGCCTCTGTCTTCCCCTTCTGGAAATAAAACTTTAGTTTACGGATCTATGTATGGAAAATATACCACTACGTAGTAGATTTTCACATCAAAATTATATTACAACACATACCTATTATAAATTGAAATAATATCTTTTACATCACTCAGTAATACTACTACAATTTTGAAACATGTTACAGATCAAGAAATTCCCTCAGCAACCCGTACTAAAATTTTTGCTCCATATTTTACTTCTTTTTTAAACAAATTAACTATTTAATAATTGAGAGGGCTCAAACAATGCGCAAAATCTGCAATTATCTAGAGGACTCAAGCGCTAGAGTACAATAGCCTGAATGCTACAGTTTTAATGATGAGTCAACGTCCGATATATCCCTATTGACGACCACCTACTGACCATAATGCATACATTTAAATACATTATGCTGATCTTAAGGTACTTCTGCAAATGCTAATTTAAGGTGGGTAAATGGACCTGTTTAGTTAAGAGCAACAATCTAGTGTTTGAAATAATGTATTCTATTAAGAAATAGATTAATTTACACTGAACTATTTAATATATATTATTAGTGATGTAGAGAAATTGAGTTCTCTTTTTTATTTATTACGTAAATAAAATAGCTCAAATAAATAAGTGTGTGTTACCAACCTTCCTTCACTTGTATAAGTACGTCAATTACACCAAAAAATATTCGCAAAATAAATTTCCAAATGTCGGCCGCTGCATAAGAAACGAACCTGAAGATTAAATCTAAGCCAACGAAATATTTATGATCTCCAAACAATTCCAGAAAGAAAAACACAAAAGATATCATAATCTAATCAGGATTTCAATCTCGGAATTCTACGTTAAACAGACAATCTTTGTGTGCGAAATTCACTTTATATTTTCACATTTCTTATGTCTTATCCTGTAACTTACTTTTTATAAACAACAAAGGAAGAATTTCCAAACAAAAGTCACGAATTCTTTGAGATCAAGAGCCAATAAAGTTTATCGTTATATATTGCCTACTTTAGTATGTATATGTTATGGGCCAAGTGATTAATGCGAGCAGTATTCATAATGCCCGGGCGGTATTAATATAGCAGAGCCATATCGGGCCAAGTGATTAATTACAATCTAAACTCACCTATTTATCACATTGCCCGGGCATTATGAATATGGCTACATGATGATCGGGCAGTGTGATTAATAGGTGATTTTTTACGTGGTGCGCTGCCGCATTGTCGCATCTGCGATAGACCCATAAATTAGAAAGGTTGAATTGATCTGCTTATGGTTAGTTGTTTTTAACGTCCGAAATATTATCTTCAGAAGAAAATTAGTGTACCCACTTTATGGATCAGTTAGGTCGACTGTGCCCCAAAACCGACTCGGAACACCCCGACTTCACGTAGTCTTTTGGCTACCGACCCTAGAGTGTATATAAAAAGCTGGAGGTGCGGAGGGAGAGCAGCCCCCGCCGGCTGTAACGAAGGATAGGCAACCGTGCGAGCCGTCGCGGCTGAGCAAGCCGAAGCTGCGGAGGTGAGCTTAGCCCATAACATATATAAAAATGCCACAATTTCAAAAAACTAAATACTGATAATAAGATTATATAGAAACAAAAGCGGAATAAGATTATATAGAAAAAAAAGGGCGAAGGGGCTGAACTTCCCGTAGCGCCGGAGACGATGCAGAAGCTAATTTGTATTGGTAACAAGTGTTTTAAGGGTTAGGTTGCTATAATAGATATTTCTCAGGAATGGTGCGTCACCTTTTCATGGGAGTGGTACCAGGGGAGGTGCGATACTCCCCCTCCACCTCCACTCCTCTCAACCCACCCCATCGTGCTGCCCTATTCTACATTCTACCACTTCGGTTCATTTTGATTCGCTTGACTCTGCCCAATAGACACTTTGCATTATTCATAATGCCCGGGCAATGTGATAAATCGATTGATTATAATCACATTGCCCGCTCTTATTGGGCATTATTCATATTGCCCGGGCATTATGAATAATGCCAAATTAATCACTTGGCCCATAACATATATATACATTGGTTTCACTACGGTTTCTAGGGACGGTTTCACGACAGGGACGCAAATATATCTATAGTAATATATAAAGCTGAAGAGTTTGTTAGTTTGTTTGTCCCCACTAAATCTAACTTCTAATTCTTATTTTTTTTTTTATTTATATGAATGGCGAGACGAGCAAACCGTTCGCCTGATGGTAAGCGATACGACCGCTCATAAACAGTAGCAAAATTCCACTGCGCTCGCCATCCTAAGACATAAGATGTTAAGTCTCAATATATCCAGTACTTACTCTGGCTACAATGTCCTTAAATCCAAAATACAATAGTGCATTTACACTGCTGTTTGACGGGAGAAATAGACATTTCGGTGGTATCTACCCAAATGACCTCAATGAATCAATAGAAGCGTAGAATTGCGAAAAATTGTATTCCTTTTGTAAGTTTCCTTTGCGTACGTATTGTGAATGGTTGAAGTTAGCAACAATTATTTGTGACAGGGTCGTTCCTATTAAAAAGTGTAACGGGGCAGGTCGGGATGTAACGGGACGGGATGGGAAAACAGCAAAGGAAAGTGGTTGTTTTGAGTTTGAATATCAACCAGTACAAAGAAATAATATGTTTCTTATGTGGATTATAGTCAAACAGTATCTGCACCCGGGAGGAGCCGGGGCGGCCCGCCAGACTTATAAATACACCTAACTAAATACAAGTACCTACCACAAATGAAAACTACCCACGCCATACGAGTCGTATACGACACGAATTGATAAGGATGTCTCGTGGCTAAGTTATCTTGTTCATATGTTACATAATGTTTCGACTCCCGAAGTACCTTCTCTCTTAGTGCCTCATCAGTATTTCACCCAACATCTTATAATAGGTACTCTGTTTTCTTCATTCCAAAAATTTCTCACCTTATTAAAAATATATTAACTTCATATACCTTCATCTTGTCATTATCATCCACACTCATCCTACTTCAGCCAAAGATGAATTACAACAATTAACAAAAGAAACATTTCCGGAAAACATAATTAATATTAGTTAAAATCACGAACTCACATTAATCTTTAATTTGTAGACGAATAAAATAAAACGGGAATGTTTTCAGGCTCTCATAACGACTGTAAATCATCATTAGCGTATCTCGGGGAGATTAAAAACGATTGCTAGCGCTGTGGGCACGCCCGGATAGAAAATGGCCTTAAATAGTTGCAGCTACGTGGGAACACTGTAATAGTAATTTATATAGCTGTGCGGTTTCGATGTGCAAGTCATTTCGCCATTTCCACGTGCTCCAGCCATTTGAAAGGAAATAGGACTCTCTGGTGGTAAATGGCGTCGAATTAATCGCGAGGACTGGCCACTTTTGTGCAGCTTGATAAAATGTAGTATTCTTTTGCTAGACCATTTATCTTTAACGTGGTTTTCGACCTTTAATATTTATTTATTTAAAACTTTCAGTATACTATGTTGTATAAAGGCGGACTTAATGCCTTAGGTACTCTCTACCAGTCATACGTAATATAAGAAATATGATTCGATATAGTATTTCTCTGAATACGAAAGAGCTAATCTTAGGAAGGGATGACAGCTATTAATAATTTTGAGGTTCTAAATTCGATGAGTACCTCTTAAAACCAAAGATGAAAGGTTAAAAATTAAAATAATAAATCTCCCAATACAGTAAAAGCTGAAGAGGTTGTTTGAAAACGTTAAAGTCACGAACTTCTATAGGGATTTAAAAAGATATTTTTATAGTCCAGCGGGGCTAATAGGGGGCTTAATTTTAGGATATAATACATATCTAACGCTAAGGATCTTAGAAGCCGAACAAAATATAAAGAAGAATATGTGTGTGAAGCATAATAATGTTAATAGGCTTTGAATAGGAATTAAGTAAGTGTTCGAGATGATTTTTGGCTAGAGCTAACAAAAAAGTCCGTAATCATTTATATCTAACCTTTGTTTTAATTTGTACATAACACGAAAAGTAATAAAAATCAACGAACAATATGTTGCAGTAAATACGCCAAAATGGCGGGTTGTATTATAGTAAACACGATAACCCACGTGTGGTCTAGTCTAGCTCTGCGATAACCCTCTGCTCCAATGCACATAACAATCAATTTGACTCACCGAGCTACACCATCACGGATAATGCGCATGGACGGACAAACGTCAGGGGTTTATTAGCTGTTTTTCTCACAAGTGAATAAAGAATGGTTTGTCTGATCGAGAGATAAAATAGTATTTCGCATATAGATCGTCTACGATCTTTTGTTGTCCGAATGCGTGGTTGTGGTGCTGTTGTCAAAATATTAAGAACAGTTTTTCTCTTTTCACATTATTATATTGAACATGTTAATTCTATTCGATTAAGAGAGTAAATGCAACAAGCATTTACGTTTATAGGAAAACCTATGTCAAACAAAGCGTTTAATAAATATTTTTTTATTTCATTTGTAGTTCAAAATTCCGCCACTCGCCACTAGATGAATAGGCTACTGTCGTCAATTTTTATTATAGTTTAAATCAAGAGGATCCGTTAAGCATAATCATAATCAAGAAGATTTTTTAAAATTCGTTTAGTAATAAGCATGTTACAAATATATAAGAATTGGTGGCATGTAGGAGTACAAGTATAACAAACTAATACAACATGGACGACATGACGTCTTTTTTCATAAGATGCCGGCGTCAGCATGAGAGAAAATACTGTGTAATTCAAACAGAAGATCCGCTCAGGTAAGGTACTCGTAGTCAACAGTATGTGTAAACGATTACCTCGGCCAGAGTTGAGAATAGAATTATTTACCCCGAAAATCCGACTCATCAAAGTAAGGATGAATGTGGTTTTTAATTCCTTTAAATTCGAATCATAAATATTTATTTAATAATGAGACTCAAGGTGCGCGAATATTCATGACAGATAAAGTTAAATTTAATATATGAATGTTTGGCGAGTGGTTGGCAAGTCGCGAGTGTGCCAGAAGCCCAGTGTTGCCAACCGTACGGAATGCGCATACCAATGAGATCCGAACGCGAAACTTCGCCCGAATGAAAACATTATTTATCGACAAACATTTTAAAGGCAAGATTATGGGTTACCCGCTGTTGACTAATGTATTACGTGATGAATATGATTTCATATAAATTATAATAAGAAATGGAATGTGATATGATTTTAGATTTATCGTATTTGTGACTCAATTTGCAAGTGGATATTGTGTATTGTGGATTGAACAATCATTGATAACGTTCATTAGGCCAGGAGGAGTGAAGGGGTATTTGAATCCCGGAAATCAGTTACAGAATGTAAAAAAATCAAAACTGTTTCTTCATGTGTAATTTCTGTGAGACAGTGGTAGTATCAATCGGGCCGGAACATACCTATTGTAGTCAAAAAATACAAATAATTTCAAAATTAAAATGTGTTAAATCATCCACATCCTGTGACCTAGAAGCCATAGAATTAATTAAAATTACACCATAACTATCAGGTGTTTGTACTTTGTAACAAACTAAATACTCAAGTCAACAGACGATAATCTCTCAACAAACATAACAGGATTATTAAAAGCACCGAGGCGGAACAGTTAATCTACGTAGATGTTGAAAATAGTGGAGTTGCGAACGCCGAGCGCATCGTGAGCTTGTTAAAAGGATCAAGTTGCAGGCAAACTGCCAGGACAAGATTGATTAGAGTAGACACGGCTGATGCCCCTCACTCTACTGCCCTCCCCTCCTCTGAATCCCAACATCACCCAATTACCCAAATATTATAACTTTTTAATAAGGATGCACTTCTTTGTTACAAATGTGAAGGGAAAAAGCTTAATGAAACCTGGCATGGAAAGCAAGAATATAGTCGTATGTTCAGTCCTAATCTAATTGCAGAGAACGCCAATGTACCATGAACTGAGGAGTTAGGATAGTCATAAATAAGTAAATGTAGAAAATACCCAGTCTTATTCTGTTATATGACTTCAATCTGTCTTTGTCGCTCTGGGGGTAGATGAGAAAGAAAGCTAGATTATGTTATTTTAAATATATTACTTGATAAATTTTGCTGGTCTTGCTAAAGTCGTCGTGGTTGTAAATGTTATTGTAATGCAGACAACATTTCAGTAACTGTAGTTTTTAGTAAAAGGTTTTGTGTTAATACATACAACTATGTATTCAAATAGATTATATGAGTACATGGGGAATGTGTTTGCCGCTGCGTTGTGCACAGCAGGGCCATCAGTAAATTGTTTAGTCGCACGACACGGGTTATCAAAATATGAAAACATACAGAAACGAAGTTGTAAAACAAATGATTATTTCCAATGGATTAGACATTATTCTGTGGATTTTTATTGAAGTGTTTTAAATGATATTAAAGAGAATAAATTTTATTTGCCTTGATCCGAACGTTTGGTTCTGACTAATACAATATTCAAGAATTTGAGGATTTCTAATAAGCGTTGAGATTTATGTATAAAGTTAAGTTTTGTTTTAATTAACCTTAATTCGTTAATTTCGTATAATTTAACAGTTTGTACAAAAGAAAGTAGACGCAAAAACAAAGTGGAACGGAAGCCACGTTACACAGGAACAAACTCCGAAAGGATCTCTTTACAGCCGACCTCCGGCCTGCTAGCACGCGCAAAAAATGTATGCTAAATGTAAATACACCTAGTACAATATAAAATTTTGGTACAAACTCCTTGGTAGGACTTTTTTATAAATGAGCTGATAGTTATTACCTTTTTTTTTCTAACAATACCTGTAGTACTTTTGGTATCAATAAAACACACATTATACTTCACGAGGTGTAGGTATATACGTACTCAACGGTTAAGGTGTTCACTCGGCTACGACCGCAAACCGAATGCCCGTCAACCTCATACGCGCATACACTACAATACCAACTGTATAAAAATATGTTTTAATAGATAATGCTGTAATTTGTCATTTTCATCCAGTAAAGGACAATGGGCACAAATGTATGGAACCTGGTACCAGCTCCAATCGGAATGAGTGATACATCGTTGGAAAGGTATTTTTGTGTAGATTAATGATATCAAGGGCGCTAGACCTGATTCGCTGTCCAATCGAAGAAATCGTACTTTATAGTTATACATATTTTGTTATATCATATTATGTACACATACTTTTATTGTTTTTTTTTTCCATTTGGCATGGTATTATTATAATCCCAAGGCACACTCCTGTTTTTTCGAAGCCATGTGTAGATTGATAGTCTATTACCCTGCACTTTAACGGTGATGGAAACAACATGAAGGAAACCTGAATATCATAGAGATATTCTAGAATTTCTGTCTAGGTAAAGTTCGCCAACCCACACTTGGCCAGCGTGGACTATGGCCTGATACGTCTTGATCGGTATTTCGATTGCTGAGGCGTGCCTTGCAGTGGGACGTTTAATGGGCTGGTATTGTTAAAGTATAATATTACCCTCACATGTCGGTACTATATACATACGTGCACGCAAAAAACATACATCTTCAATTCCGTAGTCAGTTATGTCCTCCATAGCAGCTTCTCTGTAAGTTTCGATGAGATATAAACTTTTATTTAGGTGCTAGTTTTAACTGGTATGTCCCCAATGATAGCAATATCACGTCTTGTTCACTTAATCGTGGAAAATCGGCCATATTATTGGCTTCCAATCTCTGAAAAGCAGCTCTTCTGTTATTTTGATCATTTTTATTCTTCATCTGTATCAGCCCATATACATCCCCTTGCAGGGCATGGGCTTCCTCTACAATCGACAGTACGATTAAGAGTAGTTAGGCCATGTAGTCCACCACGCTGGCCTAGTACGGGTTGACGGTCTTACATACCATAGATTTTTTTATAAATCGCTATGGTATGCAGGTTTCCTCACGATGTTTTCCTTCACCGTTTTAGTACGTGGTGATTGACTATCAATACACACATGACTCCGAAAAGTCAGAGGTGTGCCGTGGGATTCGAACCCGCGACCACCATGTTGACAGTCGCGTCTAGTCCGTTTACCAACAGGCCACCACGCACATAATTCTTTTACATTTCATATCCCTACATTTCATTACATTTCTTCTACATAATTGTACAATAAGTTTGGGATTTACATTTTTTCAGTTATTTTTTGTAGAAAAGCTTCTGTGTATTGGCCATCTGCAATTGGATAGAGGAAGTGATTTATTATTGCTGCTGCAATCGGAAAGTCCGCAAACATATTATGAATTGTATTAATTAAAATATATTAGGCACAATAGCTTAAAATATCTTTTGATTCGGCCGTTAACCACTTCCACTACCCATCGGCATATTATAGTAACCAATCGGGAATTATTTTCATGAAGAGAAAGTTGTGCATGTCCCAGGTTTTTTGTCAGAGAAACGTGGTATTCGTATCCATATTCTTTGATATTGCCTAAACTGTCGCTTTGCCCACGGTCTAAAATAAATATATCATTGGGATGAAGCAATATGTGCAAGGGGTTTTTCTCATCGTTCATAAAATCAGGCATTAGTATAAGTGGCAGCGTATGGTTCTTTTACATCTATAATGCATCCATCTTTCCTCATTTCCGAATAGTGTTTTAGGGCACAATATAGTTAGTTCTAGGACTCTCGTGCAAGGGCCAACTGGCGTTCGACTTTTCTTCCTGACATATTAAACAATACTCCAAGTCTTTCATTGCATTCTCCAGTAAGTAGCCTTGTTAAAAAATACCCAAAGTGGTTCTGGGATATGAACTTGCATTTCGTAGCGAAGTTTTTGGTCTAAAATTGCATTAAACTGTTCTGTAGTACGTCCAGTCCAAAAATATCAACAATGCATATAATGACTGATTCTTCGCTCGTTCGACTTTGCTTCACTCAGCCATATTAAATATAACATAAACATGCTCATTGCTCATATTTAAAATGTTACAAAAATTATTAATGAACTGTTGTGTTTTAAATTGTTGACCAATTGTAAATTGGTTTTTAAAAGAACAACACTGCAGAATTTCTTGCCCGTTCTTCTCTAGTGAAAACTGCTTTCCAAACCAGGTGATAGATAAAAAATGACTGAATGATGATGTAGATCATCTTAAATGGATTCAATAAATCATTTTCATTTCATTTCATTTTATGGAATTTTATTCATGGTCATGGTCATTGACCTGGTAGCACCCTAGCATAGCATAGCTACTAGCATCTGCCTACCCCTTCTGGGAATACGGAGTGAGTTTATATGCATCCATACAAAAAAGCAAAGGAAAGTTAAAAAGTTAATTGACAATTAACCTATAATGTAGTATTTCCTCGAATTAATTCGGCTATATCTGCACGCATTTTTAGTAAGTTTTCAGATGAAATACGCACTTGATATCAGCCTCGGTATAGCCCTCTTCAGCAGTTACCGACTCAGTCGGTTATTACATATGTATATCCAATATCTTCTGACGACTATATTTCAAAACGGACAATACATACAGGTTTATCGCCATAATATTATTTTCTTCTCTTGAAAAAAGCTATCCAACGAGGATAAATTCATTTTGATTGGACATGGGTACCAAAACGCCCATCATCCTTTACCAATAGACAGTAACTCATATATTATATTATTTTTTTATTATTATACTCATATATTACACAAAATACTCGCTAAACTGAGGAAACCTTTTGGCGGTGCTCTTTATTTAACAGAAGAGTCTTGTAACTTCACATCTACGGAAAAACTATATTTTACATATTGATACCAACAAAATAACATAAACACCGCGTTTTGTAGTACAATGCGCTTCCGTAAGTGTCAACACATTTGAGAGAACGTTTTGAGCAGAAACTATCGAAACGAGCCAAGTTGACGACAAACACCAGTGTGACGTCACACTGGTAAACAGCTCCTCACCGTCATAAACTCATACAAAGTATTTGATTGGCTTCTCTTTATCAGCTGACAAACATTCTCTTTATATTATATGAAGAATTTCAGCATATACTGGTCCCTTTCTTTTTATTCAATCAGCGAAATCGGTATCACTACATAGTATAAAACAAAGTCGCTTTCTCTGTCCCTATGTCCGTATGTCCCTTTGTATGCTTAAATCTTTAAAACTACGCAACGGATTTTGATGTGTTTTTTTTAATAGATAGTGATTCAAGAGGAAGGTTTATATGTACTAGTGGTCGCCTAGTGGTCGAAATTCGACCAAATCAAGAAAAGAAAAAGTTTTTACCTGTATGATGATGTTGTTATTCTGATAATTCGTGCACATTTAAATGTACGTATCTCTCAAAATCACTTATTTATCCTGAAGTATATGCAATTACTGAAATCGTAAACTAAGATAATTGCTTTGAACCAGCAATAGCAAATTATATTTTTTTTGTACCTGAATGTTGTTATTGCAGATTGCTGCTACAGAACTTTCTTTATGCATATAATGATAGTCCGTCTACATTTAAATGTATCTTACTGCTACACAATTTGTATAAGCGCTTAGTATTTCACGTAGTATTTGTCAAATAAAACTTTTCTGTTTGACATTCAATAAAACCACAGTAAAAAAACTTTTCTGTTTGACATTCAACTATGTCTATATTAAACAAAAGAAACAATTTGACCAAAGAGTATGTATACGTGTACAAATACTTGTGTATGCGTGTGTCAAATGCATGCTGGTTTGTGTAATGTTTTATTTATTGATTTAATTTACTTTTTTATGCATTATTATTTAAATCTTTTTTTATATTAAATGAGGCAAATAAAACCTTTTTTTATATGTCTATGTCAGAAGAACAAAATGAAAAAGAAAAGAAACAATTTGACACCAGAGTATGCATGCGTGTACAAATACTTGTGTATGTATGTGTGTGTGAAATGCATGGTAGTGTGTGTAATGTTTTATTTTTTGATTTAATGTACTTTATAAGCATTATTATTGAAAAATATTAGCGTTCTGCACTTCTCCTACACATCAACTATAAGTGTGCCAAATTTTATGCTTCTGCGTCCGCGTAATTTTCGTAAAAAGGGATCCAAAGTTTTTGCATCACGTATTAATATATAGATAATACGTACATATTATTGTACAGAAATCTATTTGTACCCGGGCGAAGCTGGACCGGGCCGCTAGTTTAAAAAATGTTGGTATCCTGCATTAGTGAAAATTAAACTAATTATTTAACAAAAAATTGCTATAAATTCCTTTGATACCAAAATTATAATTAGCTATTCTGTCTTTAAACGAGTTTGAATGGACTTAAGTAGTGCTAAAGTATTTTTTTTGTTTTTCTCTTCCAAGTAATTCTAGCATATTGGACAAACTGTCAAATATCAGCCTATAGGAACGCTGAAAAAATCACCATTTATATCTACTTTTTTGAAGTACTAGCGCTCCTTCTATATGATAATTAATACTCTAAGCAGGTCCATTATATTTATATGTGAAGAGAGAAAAACTGTTCCAATATTTTGACAACAGCAGGGCAACAACGCATTCCGAGGCCAAAAGTTCGAAAACTATCTGTACTTTATTTCGTTTACAAAAATTATATATTATATACGATATCTATGTATTGTTCTTATGTATTTTTTTTATGGAATTGGCTAGAATACTTGACTCATTCGATCAACTGACGAATATACATCGACATTATTTAAAGCATTGCGTTCTTTATTTTCCTTTATTCAATCAGCATTACAAGTATTATTTTATTGTTTTATATTAGAAAATACTATGTCTGTTATCGTTGCGTATTGTTTTAGAATAAATCTTACATTTAACCTTACTTTTGGAAGATAACTTTTAAGGTATAAGAAATATGTATAGCATTTTTACAACAGAAACAATATTATTATAGTTTTGTAATTGCTATTACTTTACCAAAGTTCTACGCAAGCTGAAAATTAAAACCGAATAATTTAAAACACCTTTGTCTGTAAGACCTGTCTTAAAAGACTAACGAACAACGTAATAAATTTTGTCAGCCTAGGTAGCGTACTTTTATCACAAAGCTGCGGTCGCAGATTCAAATCGGTCGTGCAAAGTGCCCCCACCTCTGCCTACCCCTTCTTTAAAAAGGGGTGATGTTTGGGTATATACTAAGTTTTAAAGAGCATTGTTCTACTACAATCAAAATTGTCACTTATACACGCTATTATCATAATCATATACTTTTTCTTAAAATACATGTCACAAACAATAACCCGCCACACAACATGACGTGGTTTTCAAAAAACCGCATTCCACTTTGGGAGAGTTATTTCCATTTTGAGTCTGGTATTCGCGTCACACATTTTAATATCCATACGGTACAATTTTCATTCAATACGTTACCTGGTAAAGCCTTTTGCTGTTCAAAATACATTTCGCCCATATCTGATTGATGTATGGGGAGCTTGCATAAACAACTTTTGACTGATTGATACGGAAATAACATGGAATATGACTTTAAAAAGCACGAGTTTCGGATGGAATTTCGATATTTGGAATAAGGTAACATGGTAGTTTGAATTATAGTCCAGAGTCATGTTTTGAATATATTCTCCATATATTTCGTATACTATAAACACTAAAGTATTTATTGATTGAAGTCAGTTTAAATGCGAAATTCTTACAATAGTCTGACATCCAAACAAAAAGAGGACAATATATTTATTCAATAAAGACATTTATCATTTTAAAACGTAAGAAATATATTGAATAAACATGATGACAATATGCTCATTTAAAACAAATCCTAATTAGTGTTTAATATAAGCAACATAATGGACGTTTGATTTATAAAACGCCAAAACAAATTGTAATCATTCTAAAATAAAAATAAATACCAAGAAAAACACCGTGGATCACGGCTTATTATCCCTTCCCAGTTACCTATACGGGGCCTAAGCACTCTCAAGTTTCAATTGTTCTCTCGATTGTAGAGGGCCATGTCCTGCATTGGAACGTATTTGGGCTGATACAGATTCAGAATTACCTATAAAAAAAAATCCACACAGCATTTTTTTTCCTATATTGAATGAAGTTCATGCATTCTGCAACTTTAAATATCATTTAATATATATTTTCCTGTTGCAATAGATTACTTTCTCTCTTTCTCTTTTAACATTGAGTCAACAAAATGTTTTCAATAGACTTGATTATAATGGAATTGCAGTCTGGATAGACAATACAGTATGCACCGGCGTGAGATCGTTATCTATCGTCGGTCGACATAATTATACCTCATTTACACGGAGACAGTTGCTCGCCTGTTTATCGATAATCGTATGCCTAAAGCATGCGATAAACTCTATAACCTTGAGGTATCCTAATGTAATGCACTAAAAACGGTGAAAGAAAACGTCATGACAAAACCTGCATACCATAGGGATTTATAAAAATGTATATGGTATGTAAGTCCACCATAGATAGATATAGATAGACTCTCAGTCTTACTCTCGATGGTAAAGGAGGCCCGTGCCCTGCAGTGGGACGTATATGGGCTGATACAGAATCCTAATGTTTATGGCAAATGTTTATACGATGCAACTCTTTTAACTCCGTACGATAATAGCATCTTCGAGGCGAGAAACTCTCCCCATGTGATTGGGGCTTTATACTAGGCTGGTTGTACATACGATACAGGGAAGGGAATTGGACAAAAATATTTCCACCGACTCCTCTATTTGTTTTAACTTTAGAATTGATTTTATTGCGGGTTAAAGCCAAGTTGGACATATCTGGACATATTGAGTCTTAACATCTTATGTCTTAGGATGGCAAGCGCAGTGGAATACCATACATTGCCTTGCAATTCAAGGTGTTGTTAAGTTTTGCTACTGTTGATGAATAGTCGTATCGCTTTCCATCAGGCGAACGACATGCTTGTCTCGCCATTCATCATAATAAAAAATAATCCGGAGATTCGCGAACTTACCACTGTTGACCCTGGCTTACAGAAGTTGCAGGCAGACGTAAGGCAGTCTTCTAAGATGTTTAAGCCCCATTTACACGGCAAGAGTTTCTCGCCTCGAAGATACATCATCGTAACATCATAGCAACTTGCAAACATTTGTCAAAATACGATAACCTAAGGTGGTTATGTCATGCGATAATGACATATAATGGCATACGATTCCAAATGCGACAAATTTCACATAGACGTCACTTGGACTTAACCACTATACAGGGCAGTCGCTATCCAGGTGTTCAAATATTCAACCATCAGCACATCTAAATATTTATAATTCATTAGTACATATTACGACTTCAAAGTGGTGATATCGCACAAATTGCGGTGATAATACATGTCTCGTGATACACATTAAGACGTGTTAAAACCTTAAATAAACGTCATACATTTTCATACTATTGACAGCCTCCGTGATTCATGTTAGACGCCGTGTATGAAACGCAAGGCTACGAGTTGATCCCCGCACCGAAACATTTGCGTGATACACTGGTATTTGTTTCGTGTCTGGGTACTTATGAGACCGAAAAGTCTCTCGCAGTTCCTGATACCCACGACACAAGACTCGATCTCAGTGTGGAGAACTATGTATTTTACTGTTGCGTGTACCTATGCACTTATTTTTTACCTTAACGGCTAAAAATTTAAAATTATACGGTGGCGCTTTATCGCCAGCTGAAATTCTAGCTCACGACCTACTTAAAAATATATTTCCAAGCGCATTTTTAAACAAAAAATGACGTCACAGGGGAAATAGTAAATGTGTTAATTACATCACTTTAACTTTACCCATTATCGTTCGTGCGTATGAAATGTTTACACACAAGTTAACACTTTTGGTGCTAACGCTCAAAAATTATATGGTACTTAGAAATATTGCTTGTGTAAATATTGTTGATGGCACGTACATGTTACGTAAGCCCAGATCTAGTCAATTGGAATGTAATTACTAAAACATAATAATATACGCTACTATTGATGCTTCTTGGACTGGGTAAATATCTTAATGGTATAATATTAATATCCACCCATAAACGTATTAAATCCATAAGACACACATACATACCTAAATTCACGTCTTTTTCCCAGAAGGAGAAGGCAGAGATGCCAGGATATCCACAGGTCGCCATATATTACGTTCCGACCCACGATGTGATGGGGGCGAGCCTATCGCCATCAGGTACAAATTCATGACTCCGGGTTAATAATTCAGCTTTGTAGCCGTACCGTAGCACAACTACGCTACCAAAGCAGTATAAGATACAAGATTCATCACAATTATCAGTACATACCTCCAAGTATGTGGAGTGACGATTTGCGAACGGTTGCTGGCAGATGCTGGATACTACAAGCCGAAGACAGAGTGAAATGGCGCAATTTGGAGGAAGCCTATCTCCAGGAGTAGATAACAGTATAGGCTGATGATGATGATGACGATGACCCAGGCAAATATATCGCTTTCCGAGCTCAACCAACTTTTGGTTTCAAGCAGACGACTTTAACCCAGAAACCGCACGATCGATTCCTGGACCGAGACAATATATTATCGTTTTATTTTCTGATTCTGAATATGAATATTATTATTTTTTAAATTTATTTATTGATCTAATAAAACATCAAATTATGAAGAGTCCTAATTTCTCACGGGTATTAAATTGGTTCAAATAAAATACAGAACGCTTCGAATTATTTATACCTTAATTTGCACAAAGGAAATTTTTTAATATGATTACGAAATAAATAATTACTTAGAAACGATGCCGAGAGACTGTATATAACACGCTGCCTGGAAAACGGGTAAAATATGGAATTTCCTGCAATGTATGTAATGATATGTTTAAAACGTTTTTTTTTTATTGCAATGAATGGCGAGACGAGCATGCCGTTCGCCTGATGGTAAGCGATGCGACCGCTCATGAACAGTAGCAAAACCAAACAACACCTTGAATTACAAAGCAATGCTTGGCACTCTACTGCGCTTGCCATTCTGAGACACAAGATGTTAAGTCTCAATATGTCCAGTAGTTACTCTGGCTACAATGTCCTTCAATCCGAAACACAACAGTGCATTTAAACTGCTGTTTGACGGGAGAAATAGACATTGCGGTGGTATCCACCCAGGCAGCCTCTCACATATGAGAGACCTACCACCAGTGAACGATTTAGTTTATGCAATAAATTTGTGTTCTTTCATTCTATATTTTTTAAAATTGAAATTGACAACAACTTCACAACTGGTATTGAGGAGACAACGGAGGCTCTGTTACAATCGTTAATTCCGGATGATAATATTGAAAATGATACGGAATACCATAAGCAGATTAGGATGTGGGCCTTGGAGGTACCGAACTCCTCCGATTCAAATCTCGCGTCGTTTGATGAATTTAGCGAAATTGTACGAGCTTTGCCCCTAAACAAGGCTTCCGGTGACGATAAAATAACTAATAAAATGATCAAAGAAGCGTGTAAATCGGCCGGCGATGCATTACTCACTGTTTATAACAGATGTATTGCTGAAGGGGTTTTTCCGCGGGTATGGCGTACCGGTTTCATTCGTATAATACCCAAGGGTGGCGATAAATCTCCACATGATCCTAAGTCGTATAGACCTATTACACTCTTACCGTCTCTAGGTAAACTTTTAGAACGTCTTATCGTCCCTCGATTGCTACCGGGTGGACCAAAGTTTCATGAAAAACAGTTCGGATTTACAACGGGTAGGTCAACTATCGACGCGGCAATATCGGTTAGAAGAGCTGTAAGTACATCGGCGCGCAAATATGTACTCGGTATTTTCCTGGACATATCCGGTGCTTTCGACAACGCTTGGTGGCCGATGCTGCTTCTTAAGTTGAAATTACGAGGTTGCTTTAAAAATATATATTCACTTATTTACTCGTATTTCTCGCACGGAACAACAAAACTTAAACTTGGACACTATGCTGTGTCGAAACCACTTACGATGGGCTGTCCACAAGGTTCAGTTTTAGGTCCTTATTTGTGGAATTTAGGGTTCGACGATTTTCTTGCAATTCCCTTGCCGTCAGGGTGCTCTTTGACCGGATATGCGGACGACGGCCTTTTGCTTATAGAGTCAAATAGTAGATCGGGATTAGAAATTATGTCGGACGCGTGTTTAAAACTAATATGTGACTGGGGCCATCGAAATCGCTTAACCTTTGCACCACAAAAAACTTTCCAATTACTTCTGAAAGGAAATTTAAAATCACAGCCGCGAATTAAATTTAATAATATCAATGTTAAAAAAAAGGAATCGGTTTGTTATCTTGGTTTAATTTTAGAAAGGAATTTTTCCTTTCTTGAACATATTAAGAACGTCGGGGAAAAGTCGAAAAGGAACTTTTTTGCTTTGACAAGAATATCAAAATCAACGTGGGGGCTATCTTTCAATACACTAAAAATCATCTACGGAGCAACTTACTTAGGATGTATCTGTTATGGATCTCCCGTATGGGCTGATAGAGCTACTATCGGTGCTGTGCGAAGAAAACTGCTCCAGAGCCAACGTTTGGCGTTGATATTCTTGTGCAAGGCATATAGAACTGTTAGTACCGAAGCTTTGCCTGTCCTAGCGGGTGTACTTCCAGTCGACCTGGAGGTGCAACGTCGCGCCGCGATGTATTACTCTAATAGAGAGAATATGGATAAAAGTTTTTTCACCGCACGTGAACTTTTAAAAGTTGACAGATTATTTAAACCGGTTTCAGTGGTATATAGCGAACTATTAGATGAATGGCAAAATAGATGGGAGGTATCTTTGAAGGGCCGGCATCTATACCAATTTTTTCCTTGCGTACGTGATCGTTTAACAAAGACGTGGCTAGATGTCGATTATTGCGTATCACAATTTCTCACTTTAAGTTGTAACTTTAAGTCTAAACTATACTCTTTTAAGCTTGTTGCGTCGCCTGCGTGTTCATGTTCAACACCTAATTGCGAGTATGAGCAGTCCGCGCATCATATACTTTGGGAGTGTAGTCTTTGGCATAATGAGCGTAAAATCATGCTAGATAGTATGCAAATATCATCTGGAGTTGTATACTACATGGACCTTGTAGAGACTAGAAAGAACTTCCGTGCTTTCCGGCGTTTTTGCCATACCTATTACTGGAATCAAGCATAACAGTTCACATAATAGGTCCCATTGAAATGTAATAATAATTTGATCCGTGGTGCTTCACAGCTGGCTTCTCCGGCTGTGAAAGTCTTTTTGCGAGGTTATTTACCTCTTCAGTTCAATGTTTTGTCACCCGCTTTGCACGGAGGGAAGTGGACAATAATTTATTTCCAACTCCTCCTATTAATTTAACTTTCTGATTAATTTCGTTGCGGGTTAAAGACAGGTTAGACATTCCCGGAGACTCGCCGAGCTTCAATGCTCGGTGTCATTACTTTGCGTGCCACTGTTGATCCTGGCTCACAGGAGTTACAGTGGTGGGTGTGAGGGCGGGACAGTCTCCTATATTTTTTAAATTTAATATAGTAGGGTAATTTAATTTTTGATATAATTACAGAATTCGTTCTTTATACTTGTTTAATTAAAAAGAACAAATAAAAATAAACATTTATTTGTTACAAGCAATGGTTTACAGCTTTAAGTAATTATTAATAATATAACAGTGGTGGTCAACAAAACGGCTCTTACTGATTATCCGCAAGGCCGGTAAGTGATCATTATTGTAAATAAGTAGATGTAATCTATATTCAATTAATAACTCCACTACAATATGTAGAGTTCACTATTCGGTGTAGGTTATATAAAGGAAACACAGTTTGATTTCCGACAGACACACTATTCGTACGGCGCACCAGCAGCAAGTGTCCGGTGAGTGCAGCCACTGCACTCACCGCACCCCCACCACTACCGCTCGCCCCACCAGTAGATGTGTCATCATTTACTTATATGTTACATCTACCTTTTACAAAATTTAAAAAAGTAGAATTAGTTTTTATAGTCAAATATGAAAATGAAAATGAAAATAATTTATTGAATCCATTAAAATGTTCATCATTTAGATTCAGTCATTTTTTTATCTACCACCCGGTTCGGAAAGCTGTTTTCACTAGAGAAGAACGGGCAAGAAACTCTAGTGTTGCTCTTTTCACAACTCTCTTTTTTTTTACAAATTAGTTTATCAAAACAATCATCGAACAATATTAAATTCAAACGCTATGTATGTTATATAATATTAAACACATCACTTATTTATTTTCGACCCTTGCTTCGTCATCGGTGGTGTCGTTATTTGAAGAATTATCATCACCATTTGTGCAGACTACTCACTTTCCTTCAACCCTCTTGGAATGTACTATATTTCTACGTAACCGTTCTTATAATATTTTATTTATTTTATTTTATTCGGAAAACAAACAGTTATATATCTAGGTATTATACAATATTAAAATTACAATTAACAATTAACATGTTTTCACATTTTATAAAGCTTATTACTACTATATGGTCGACAACTTGTTTTTCTTCACTGTATATTAAACTTATACCTTCTCTCCAATATCAATATTAGATTCCGTTGCTTGCCTCTTTCTATCTGTGTATTCTTTTCCTTGTTTTTCGTTAGAGTATCCCTGTCTCTTGCTTCTAGGTCAGTAAACTAAACATCAACAACGGA
Source organism: Hyles euphorbiae (assembly GCA_023078785.2). NCBI lineage: Eukaryota > Metazoa > Arthropoda > Insecta > Lepidoptera > Sphingidae > Hyles > Hyles euphorbiae. Next base: position 4,189,995 of record CM041039.1, on the reverse strand, counting down.
AGGCAACTTATCTTTAAACTGACGCCCGTAGTTGTTTCAATATATCACGGTTCTGCTTCTCAACTTTCCCATTTTGTTGAGGCCAATAAGGAATGCTATGGTCCAACCGAATTCCAAATTCTTTGCAACAACTTCAAATTCGGTATGAACAAACTGCCAACTATTGTCAGCGGTAATACCTATGCGAGCCTAAACGAGGAAAATCTCTTTATCATGAATCGATGAAGCAGAATCGAGACATACATATATAAACTCATGCCTATTTCCCACAAGGGGTCGGCAGAGGTGCCAGGACACCCACATTTCACCTTGTATGTTCCGTCCCACAATTTGATAGGTGGCGAGCCTATCGCCATATCGGGCACAAATTCCTGACCTTGGGCTGATAATCAATAGGAAAATCCAATATCACTTTGCCCAACCCAGGATTCGAACCCGAGACCTCAGCTTTGTAACCTTAGTATAACTACGCCGAGGCAGAATCGATGTTCTTAGTAATTTTGATTTCTTTATATCTACTAAGATAATCTATAATAGTAAAAGATAATGGCCGATAGGTAAAGGTACGAGATAGTCTATGGCTGTATCAACCCAGGGTTGATTGGCAGTTCTCTTTTGCGCATGAGATTAGGAGAATTTGGAGCGGAAACCAGAGTGCAACCCTTGCAAGCTCATATATAATGTTCAGCATCTCTATCAATTTTGGGCCTAGGCACTTTTAGAACGTAGTCCTATTTTCATAGCTACAATGCCTGGATAGTCTTCATGAGCAGCTGTTAGAAAGTTTGATTCAGCATGATGGGATAGCAATTTTATTCTCATGTAATAGTAAATTGCCTTGAGAACGAAGTTCCTGCACAAAGACCTTATAAGCGTTAACACTCTGGTCCCAGCTGTTATATATTCCGTTTCTGACTAACTTTAGCTCTAAAGGCTCCCTCGCAAACTATTCTTGACTCATGCAAGGTAACTCTGCTACAGGTAGATATTGGTCAACAACAAGTTCGAATAATTATTAACATCAAAAGCTGTGGTGACTTATCACCCACAGTCTTGACACAGTATAGACCACTTTGAAATTATTTTTATTTTATTTATTTACCCACTTTGTACAAATTAATAGTACAGGCAGACTTAATGCCTAAGGGCAATATGTAATTATATGACTGTAAGCGCAAAACATTTTTTTGCACACGGCTTAGAGTCAGGTCCAAATATCACCTCTAATCGTTTGTGATCACTGACAAGTTCAAAACTATCTTTCCCAAATAGGTATGTATCAAAATGTTCCACCACCCAAACCAACGCAAGAGCTTTCTCAGTCTGACAATACCGGTTCTCACGGTCTGTCAGATTTTTTATTGCTGTATGCAACAATTTGAGGCCCGTTAGTGCCATTTTGGACGAGCACAGCTCTTAAACCGACTGGACTAGCATTGGCGAAGGCTTGGGTACAGTCAAGCGGATCATAGTAGCCTAAGGTCTTAATTTGAGTCATAGCGCTTTTCGACCCCTCAAACGCCTATTTTGTTTATTGCGCCAATAAAATGATATTTACACCTTTGCTTTGTTTTAGTCTTTGAAGTTAGCGCAAAGGTTCTGTCCAAGTAGCTAAGTTAGGGATCCATTTTCCTACGTAATTGTATTGTATTGTATCAGCCCATATACGTCCCACTGCAGGGCACGGGCCTACTCTACAATCGAAAGTACGATTGAGAGTGGTTAGGCCATATAGTCCACCACGCTGGCCTAGTGCGGGTTGGCGGACTTACATACCATAGAAATTCTTATAAATCGCTATGGTATGCAGGTTTCCTCACGATGTTTTCCTTCACCGTTTTAGTGCGTGGTGATTGACTGTCAATACACACATGACTCCGAAAAGTCAGAGGTGTGCCCTGGGATTTGAACCCGCGACCACCGTGAACATGTTGGCAGTCGCGTCTAATACGCGTACGTAATTACTTAGCCCTAAAAAGCTTGACACTTCTCCCGTAACTTTTGGTTGTCGAAACAATTCGATTGCCTTTACATATTTGTCTAAAAGGCTTAGGTCCCTCGGAAGATAGCTGATGACCAAGAAAATCTATTTGATTTACTCGAATGCACATTTTGTATCGTTTAACAAAACTTTGTAGTCTTGTGCAAGGCTCGGCCTCATTGCTACCATAAACGACTATATCACCAATAAAGTTGGCGACTCCTGTACAAGGCAACAGGATACTTTCTAATTTATTTATTTTTTATATTTAATATTCGAGACACACGAGTTTCACAAAATGACGCGTTTGTACCTAAACAGGCAGAGATAGTCCCCGGCTACAAATGAATGTATTTTAGTATATTTGGTACACCAACAGCACAGTATACATAATATTCTTAAGTAAATTAACCATTGGTCTAATACACACGTACACGTGCCAATAACAGGCGAACACAACATTCGTTTAGACATTTATAAAATGTCGTGATATGTCTACTGTCCTCACTTAGCTCTAGCTGGTGGACAGTTTTTTTTTTTTTTTCAAGTTAATAGAAAATGATAGCATTTCTGAACTTTGGAATAAACTGTTCCATATTGTGCAAGGATAGTTCTCCATAATGATAGCTCTATTTGCTCTCCTTATGTCTACGCAGATGCGTACATCACCATCTGCTTTTAAGACCGATACTAAGGGAGAGATCCAGTCAGGCTGGCTATTAATTGGCTTTATAATATCTGACTCAATAAGTTCTTAAGTTTTCTTATTAAATTTAGACTCAAGAGGAACAGGGTCTTTACGACAAGGCTGAGCAGCTGGTTTGATTGATTTATCTAAAAAGATATGAAATCTGAACATCTTTAAATTTTGGGAACTAATCCAACTTTTAGAAAGCCAAAGGACGTGGCAGTATAATATGTTCCTAGCAAATTCCCATTACCATCTTTAACTACATAAAAGGTGGCTTCGGCTCGGGGGTAGTTGCTGCCAATTGTAATGATTCAAAAGATCCTAGTACAATTAAAGTATTACATGCATTAGTATGAATCTCTTGTTTGGAGATTTCACTTGATTTTCAACTAGGACCCTATTGTTCTTGAGAACTTGCCATGTAACATCATTAGTAATATTGCATTTACGACCGGAATCTATTACCATCTCAACTTTGACACCCCCCTAGCGTACATTTAATAGTGTCGTCATAACGTCCACGGGACTCGATATTTCAAGTTTTTTTTTTTTTTAGAACCCTCCATTATATTAACCGTTAGGTATTTACTTGATTTCGACAAACCAAAATTATTAATTTGTCGATTCACTCCTCCAGAGCGTTGGTTTCGGAAATAATTTTGTCAAGAGTCACATCATCGGTAAGGGTTAGAATTGTTTCCCTTAATTTGGCTGACTTATATTTCTCTGTGACTTGAACAATCACGTGTTCGTTAGGGGCAGTGAATTGACATTTAGAGCTCTGGTGTCTAACTCTACGAGAATATTGTCATTATTTTTTCCTCCACTTCCTTATTTGATGAGCCTAAACAAGTGACGCTCATAAATACCACTTTTTATTTTTTTATTATTATTATTTTATTTTTATTTATTTTTTTGGAGGAAAAGTATTCGTTTAGCATGTTGACAGCGACGATAAATACATCGTTGTCATTATACTAGTATTATTATTACTAGTAGTTTCTACATATGCACCAGGAATATTATAATATATTTCTTGTAGGGTTGACCCGTCCATATGAAGGAGCAAGGCCTTTGTCCCCTTTTACACTAGTAGTGCACACTCCCATTTTTCCAGCATAGACCAATTGAAGCTGAGTCGCTGTCACAGTCAAAAGACTCCAAAGGTGGTGTTTGCGACATATTTATGGTCCATTCCAGTCCATTACAATATCTTGATTTAAACATTCTTACAATCATAAATAACAGCTGTTTATAGTTTATATCCAGAAAATGGTTTTATTGCTTTAAGTTTAAATATATCTTGTTAAGCAAAACCCACATTCTAATCTGTCTTTGCCAATAATCAAAGCATTTAGTCATTGATGTGCTACATATTTAGGTACCAATCAAAGTAACTAAATCAGTTCCGTTTTGCAATAACAAGTGCCTTGTTATAGATGTAATTTAACAACTTAAGTCAGTTACGACGATTCAATGCCCATAAATACTTTAAAGATGCTAATAAAACGCAGAAACAATTGTGTAGGGCACGAATATTAACAAAACTGATTTGCTACCGATTTACCTCTAAGCTCATGCTTAGTTTTTAAATTGTTTGGTGCATACCTTCATAACCTTAATTTGTGGATGGCAGGGTCGCCACATGTAGAGTTCACTATTCGGTGTAGGTTATATAAAGGAAACACAGTTTGATTTCCGACAGACACACTATTCGTACGGCGCACCAGCAGCAAGTGTCCGGTGAGTGCAGGCACTGCACTCACCGCACCCCCACCACTACCGCTCGCCCCACCAGTAGATGTGTCATCATTTACTTATATGTTACACTTAGGTACACCAAAAAACACGATCTTGTCTT